>OX465498.1:1817500-2216137 GCA_950022335.1 Eurois occulta
AAGATTCGACAACTTTCTCCAAATATTGTAGATGTCTTATTAAATATTAATTTTATTAACTTATTTGTTTGTTAATTATAGTAGTATATTTTGATTTGCATTTTTTTTTTATTAATGTAGCATGTAATCTAACGTTTTTCGAGTAATTAAAGTGTAAATTTTAATAAATAGCTCAAAATTATTTATAATAACTTAAAAAAAAAATTCGAATTCGAGTTTTTTTCGATTTTTGCATTTTCTGAGAAGATTTACTATGGTAACATATATTTTTTTTTCACCATCGGAAAGTAGAGATTTCAACGAACAGAAAACATGCCAACTTTTTGAAAAAAGCTGATATTTTGACGGGTGAATTTTCGATTGAAAATTAGGGTGCTTTTTCGATATTAATTCAAAATGAGGTGAAAAAATAAATATTTTTAATCAAATAAATTACAGCGTATTTGCGACATGAAAAGGTACGTTTTCACCAAATTTCGTTAAAAAAAAACAAATTTTTGTAAAAGATAAAAGTAAAAAACCAAAAACTTGGTTTTTTGAATTTTTCACATAAATTTTGAGGTTATGTGAAAAAATTGTCAATATAAAAGTTTTAGATCTTTTTATTACCTACAACTTTGCTATTTAACTTTTTTCGATAGGACTTTTAGTTTTGCCGGAAATCGAGAAAAACCGTTTTTTACCCTTAAAAACTCACCCCCATCCCCTTCCCGACCTCAGATCGCCCGTAAATTATTTTTCCTTTCATTTTTATAATATTCCCCTCCTTTTCTAATGGGTTTCATCCTACTATTATTTTTTTTGGTTTTAAAAATTATCGACCCTGGTCTATTTGGACTAACAAAGCATATTTTATTCCCTGTTACCAGGGCCGCATCTCCTCTAAGACATCAGTACTGCAGCGTGGTTGCAACAAATGATAATTGACACCGTAGCGATTTATAGCCGCGCGGTTAGCCGACCAAGCTGCACCAGATTTATGGCACTCACCGCTACTATTAAAAAATAACACATTTTCTAACGTTCTTAACTTGTTCTGTAGTCCTAGTACCAATAACTTTCAATATACCTGGCATTAACGTAATTTTATCGTTTAAAATCGTGTATAGTGTTGTCAGACTTAGAGTACCTTAAATATAACAGCCGCATGATTCAATTTTGAAAGTTAAGCAACGTTTCGTAGATCGAACCGTGGAAGGGTGGCCAACGTTGACATCCTGAGACCCCTTCGTGCCTCGGAAAGCACGTTAAGCAGGTGGTCCCCGGCTGTTATCTGTTGATATTTAACAGTCGTTACGGGTCCGAAACTTGAAAGCCTGACAACCATTCTTGCCAAGGGGTTACGTGCTATCAAGGTAGTGGGTTGTTGGGGTCACATAGTCAGTTTAACAGCATCCAGTTAGACTGGAGTTGAAGATAACATTGGGAAGATGTTTGGCAGATGATGACGAATGCAGGCATCTAAAAATCAAAATAGGTATATGTGAGCTATCGATGTCAACCAAAAACTACACCAACTTAAAACTACACCAAAAATACTAAAATATCGTATAACTTACGAACTTAATAAAAAAAAACACAGTATTCTTTAAAAAAAACATAAAATTTGACGTCGCGTGTTTTTTAATCGCCGCGCTAAGTAATGAACATACGGTCGTAGCGGGCGGCAAGCTGATGGCAGCTGATTGCAGTTTCGCGTGCTATACTTCACACCAGATAGTATTTCTATTAATCGTCTCGTGATAGGATGTCACTTGTGTGTGACATACTCTGAGAAAGGACGGCGAGCAGTTGTCAGTGTTGGGAGGTTGGATTTTTATTGTTGTAATAGTATAGATGGGACCTTTGCATTGCATTAGGATTATTTGCCCGTAGACAGGGTATGACAACCCATCACGATATTAAGTGTAAAATGCTACCTACTACGTTTAATACAGGTTTATGTAAAATGGGATATGAAGAATTGTCTGACCAAAAACAGTAATAACACAGTGATCTGAAGCCCTAACACGAACGCGCGGTTTAAACGAAACCTAAATACATCGATTTAAAAAATTAAAAGTGTCACAATCTTAAAATAATAATAATATTATATTTTCATGATTTTTAGATTTTATTCATATCTATTTATATGTTGTGCTTTTTGCAAAACAATTTAACTAAAATGTTATAGGATTATTTTATTTTCGATATACATTTACTCGACGTATTTACACTCGTGTAGGGTTTCTGGAGTTATGGAATGAAATGTGTCTATATTCGCCTACCAAAACAGCCGTATGTCACAGTCACACTATTAACGAGTGTTATAAAAACAACGATTAAAAATATTGGCCGAACGGCATCGCAGCGTTATGGCGGTTTGTCGATCGGCCTTATTTATCGACAGACATTGCCGTCTATCCATCATTCACTAAAGCTAATGGGGATTATAGAAAAAACGTATCATTTATTATCAGGAGATGATCTAATCATCATTTTTCTTAGACTTTTTGCGCAGCCTGGCTGTAACCAACTCAGCAATTCATTTATCGTTTGGTTCGAAAAAATTAGAATCTATTCACTGATGGCGCCATCAGTACAACTTTGTTGCTTCAGAAGATTTTGTTTTGTACAGGACTTGTTTGTATTGATGCCATTGCCAGATATTTATTACTACAGGTTTTATAGGGTGCTTCGTTTTTTAAATTAAAATAAAATGTCAGGAAGCTTGGCACGCCAAAGAACTGGATTACAAAACCGGCAACCAAGCTTTCTTTACATCAAACTAAGTAACACAGCGTAAAAAAATAGCAAGGAAACGATTTTTTTATTGTTAAAAAATGACGTTAGTACTTTCAAGGCACTCAATACATTGTGCTGATGGATGTATTGAATAGTAAGGGGATCATGGAAGTATTTAACGTAAAATTATAACATTTAAAACCTGACCTAACAATTTGGAGAGATTAGTTGATTGGATGGATTGGTTTTAGACTAACTGCCAAATGTAACCCTGACCTACTTCAATATCAAGAAATACTCTTTAATCTTAATGTAAGCCATCTGCGGACCTTAAAACGCCACTTTACCAGAATCTTAATGACTCACATAATGGGCACAAAGTGAGAATTCATAATATTAACTGCTTCTGCGACCATTCTACGAATTAACGAATTGTGACGCCTTCTTAGACCCCAGCGCCCAAAATTATTCGTCTAAAAGAAGCTCCTTAAGTTAATATTAAAGATCTTCTTAACAAGATAATTTGGCAACAAACACAAATAGCTACAATGGACTTATTGGCTAACTTGAGGCTAAAATTACCCATTGTTAGTCTAAATAACAGCTTTCTAGAGTTCGCATTAGTGCTCTACAAAACAATACAGTTTTTGAATAGAAGTAAGTAACAATAGTGGTCAGAAGTACACTTGAAAAATTATTTCAAGGTTCCGTATATTTATTTTGAAAACCAACCAAATTGGATTTCGAGTCTGTGATTCCGCGATAATTCATGGTTTCATCAATTTTCATAGCAAAATACTAACGTCTGCTCGTGACTTCAAC
The DNA here is from genome assembly GCA_950022335.1 of Eurois occulta. Classification (NCBI taxonomy): domain Eukaryota; kingdom Metazoa; phylum Arthropoda; class Insecta; order Lepidoptera; family Noctuidae; genus Eurois; species Eurois occulta. The sequence goes on from OX465498.1 coordinate 1,821,047, forward strand.
TACTTTATATGTGTATAGCGTAATTTTCTATCAGTGAAATAATTTTTGGAGATGTTTCTTTTTTGTGATTTTCAAAGATTGTCTTACGAACAAACAAACAAAACAGTGTTACGTGTTTGTTATATTAGGTTATACTTTAGAGAGCATAATATAGGTACAGAGAAAATCGTCTTTTGAAACAAATACATTAACTTTCCTTATATTTTTCTTCCATTACATTAACTTTCCTAATATTATTCTACAAAACATCACAAAATTCAATCTCAATTTCCTTGAAAGATTATTATCAAAAACCTCTGCGGTTCACTTATGTAGATGATAAATACCTCTGGTTTAAGGAACCCTAAAGTATAAAATAGCCGGTGGGCGTAAACAGGGCGTTAATTAATTACCTGCGGAACCCAACCGTGTGTTTACATACGGACAAAAAGAGGTGGGTTGGCAGCAATGCTAGTTTGGACTCGCAATTAGTGCTGGCTTATGTAGTTTTTTTTGTATTAAGATTTTTTGTGAGCGGGATAGATGTAACACCTTTCTGCCATGTTGTTTTCATTCATTCATTCATAATTCATTTATTTATTGTTTGTCACAGGTGAAAAAGTTAGATCTTACAATTTATTTAGGTATAGTATCACTGTAACATACCCATTGGGTGTACAATATTTACATGCATGTCAATGCCTAAGCTATGTAAATAAATAGTTAATAATAAAATAATCAGTTACACTCAATATTAGAGACATACAATTTGCGTTTAAAAAGTCAAAAAAAAAAAAAAAAAAAAAAAATAAGTTTAACATGTCAATTTTTTGTCAATCTCATCAAACATTAAATATTAGACAAAATTATTTCGGTCATGCGATTCACATTAAAAAAGTCAAAAAAGTAAAAATAAAAATGAGTTTAACATGTAAAGTTTTTGTCGATCTCACACTACTTTTATTATTAGACATAGTTATTACGGTCATATATTTTACATTAAATAAGTGAAAAACAATGTTAGTCTTTAATTCGGTCATTTAGAAATTCATTAATTGAATAATATGTTTTAAAAATAAAAAATTTTCGGTATCAAGAATCTATTTACATACATCAGGCCTGTAATCCTCAAGGGGTAAGGTAGAGGTGCACCCTAATATACATACATACTCGAGTGCACACACATTTCGCCTGTTGTTTTTAAGTTCCATTTCATAGAGGACGAGCCTATTGCCTTCAACCGGGTACAAATCCAGACTCCGTGGTTGCTACTGAGAAGTTTCTGGCGGAAAACTCAATACCACTTTGCCAGACTCGGGGATCGAACCCTCAACAGTAGTGCTTGCGAACACTACACCAACGAACAATCAGTTGTTAAGCAAAATGAAAAATACCTAGCGAAGGTGGCGAAGAACACCAGGCTAGATTTGAAAACCAAAGAGTATTCTATCTATGACATCAGCACCCATACACCCTCAAACCAGAGCACAGCAACATTGTATGGAGGCAGTAATAGGTATAGTGGCACTTCACTTCCACGAAGCGCGTTCATAAAGAGCTCCACGACTTTATGAATTTACAAGCTGATTATATACAAACATTTTGTACAACACATATACATAACACTTTAATCCCACTAATGCATCACACTAAATATTTAACCAATAAATCTGTCGAGTCTCGTAAAGGCACAACACTACGAGCTAGAAATGTCATAAAGAATGCATTAACAAACGCGGGATTGCACAGCATTACTCTTTCCCGGGACGGAGGAACTTAAACAAGAGAAAAAACAAAATACATTAATCCCCTCCCTATAGAGTTAAGAGGAAATAAATGACAGAATATTTTCGTAACATTTTTCTTAGGAATACGTACTTTTTGAATGAAATTGGGAGCATGAGGTAGGTTTTGCCTGCGGGTTTGGCTATTATTGACTGGGTTTTGTTTACATATTATGTTACGTAATTATTAAGATTGTTTTTTTATTAATGGTGTAGTGGTCGCAAGGGCTGCTGCTGTATGAGGACCTGTGTGTGATCGTGTTTTTTAGTTTTTTTTCCATCAAAAATTACTTTGTAGCAGTCACGTAATCTGGATTCATGTGTTGATGGCAATAGGACACCCTGTTATTGGGACTTAAACGTAACTGGCAAAATGTTGGTGAACTATTAGGTACACTTCTGCCTAAGCTTTCGCGGATTACAGGTGTGATGTTATGTTATGTATTTCTAATGCTGTAGTCGAATGTAATGTAATGTATTTCGAATGTGATCTTATTCTGTGTGACGTCACGTCATCACATTAATATTTCTGCCTCATATAATCAGATGGCGCAGGAGAAGAGTACCTGGAGGAATATGGAGGAGGTCTTTGCCCAGCAGTGGAATATTAGTAACTATCATCTCAATAAAAGCTCGGTACGGAAAAATTAAAACAAAACACACATAACAGATATTATTACAGTACAGTATCTTTCAGTGTCCGGTGTCCGGAGCCACGTCCGCGGTTTGTTTGCACCAGTTTTACTGAACCTTGAGTGACAGATTTCTTCTTCTTTAACCTTTGACCAGTCCATGCTGAGTGTAGGTCTCTTCCAAATCTCTTGATATTCGGCGATTTCTTAACAATTTTTAATTGTGTTGGAATTGTGTTATTTTTTATTTAAAAACCTTTTCCCTCTCTAGGAATTTCTCCTGTATCGGGGGTGCGTTTACAAACATTTAAACTCACATACACAAACAGCCAGACCTGGAAAAACAGGCACGATAACAAATATTTGTTCCATGCGAGAATTGAACCCGTGACGCTGTGCTGCAGTGGCTGAGCAATTGATGCTCAGCCACTACGCACAAAATTTAAGTAATTTTTCACTGCTGTAACAAAAATCTATGGACTGTTTTATACTCACAAAGCAACGTGTTATACATTAACAAAGCAACGTGTTATCTATACATATAATAAATCTGTAGACGTGGCTTTTCTGTACATTGAAAATATTTAGAAAAAACATACCGACACACACATACACAGAACCCATTTCAACCATTTTTCGAATTTTTGTCTGTTTGTCGGTATGTCTGTTCGTTTGTGCGCGAATCACGTAAAAACCCTTCTTTGTATTCAAAATCGAAATATTGAAACATAAGAAGCATTGTTCCCAGTAACATTTAGTGTTTATTTCATAAAAATCGACCAACAGACGCAAAAGATATTAATGTTTAAAATTTAGTTAGTAACCTCATACGCGATTTCTATGATAAATTTAATTATTTACGTAAGTGGGTTTTAGTCGAAGTGTAGTCGGAATGGCTGAAAATGAATTTGGTTTTATTTTTTTTTCCTTTTGTGTTTACTCTTTGCATGGAAGTAATAAGTACTACTTAGAACCCATTACGAAATAAAATCTCTAAAAAGTTTAAAAATCAAAACAAAATTAAAATTTGATAAAATCTACTACGTTGTACATTTTTTAACATTGCCCGACGTCCACATCGATCCCAGGACCTCATGCTTAGTAGAGAAGCACTTGCGACCACTCGACCAACGAGGCAGTCTCTCACATACACACCAAAATTTCCACGTGAACGAAGTCACGGGCAACAGCTAGTACATTAATAAAATCGTCTATTTCCCGACATCTCATTTCTCCCATTCAAAAAATACGTATCTTTCAATACGTAATTTTCAGTTCAATCAGTCGTGAATTTTTGTCGATTTCCTTTTAATTCAGCTAAACAGAGTTTAATTTCGAATTCAGTGAACATTAATACTTTTCACTAATGATTTAGCTTTATTAACACGAGATTAAACTACACAAAACACAATTTGTGTGCAATTAATGTCAATTCACACGACTTGAAAGCGCGAGCTTTGGTAAATTTGGAGCTACAAAGTCAGCGAGCAGTTCCTGTTTAAAGAAAACTGGTAAACTGGTAATTTAATTTACAGTAGGGAGCAGTGGTGGCATAGTGGTAATGACCCCGACTTAAGAGTGGTCGTGGGTTAAATTCCAGGCAGGCATTTGATCTCGCTACACAGCAAAGAAAACATCGTGAATCGTGTTTTATTTCGTGTTGAGAGGTCTTTTGTAATTATCGGGACCAAAACTATCCTATCTTTCCAGCTGGAACCAACCATACACATTCACAAAATTTTATGGAAATCGGTTGGGTGGTTTCGGAGATTAGCGTGTACAAACATAGTGACACGTAATTTTTATATTTGTAGGTAATAGCTAATGCCCGCGGCGTCACCCGCCTTTTTTTTCGGATGGGAAATCATCAAATGACTCCTCCCGCTCTGGGCGGAGCGGAAGGGAGTGTCAGACTCTTACTGACTAGAAACCATCCATGTTCCTTCTTTTGCCGTTTATGTTCCAGGGCCGCGGTATCTCTTTCGAACAGTCCTGCAGCCCTGGCAGGCATCGGCCCTTGCGGGCCCCTCATCATTGCTGACATCTCTTTGAGGCGCGCGTGGAACACGAACGCGCCGTCGACACGGCCTGTCGTCATAAGACGGACGGACGGCGAGCTAACCCATTACTCACCGTCCACAGGCCCGCGCCTACGGTGGCCGAGAGCCATCACGACGTGGCCCCCGACGCCCGGTTCTTCTCCTGCGGCGGCTGGGACGTGAGGTTCTGTCCCTCTCACGTTCCGCCACCTCCTTCGCTAGCATGACTGCTTCGCAGAAGGAGGTGACGGCTTCCCATTCCCTCTCGTCCCGGACCATGGCTTGAACCAGGGCCGGATGCGTGAGGTCGCCGCCGCCAATCGCCGCTACGAGGACACGGCGGTGCTCCGCCCAAGCGGAGCAGACCTCCACGGTGTGCTCCACGGTGAGGCTTCACCCGCCTGAAGTTCTGTCCCACGGGATCATACCACCGGGATAAAAAGTATCCCATATGTTAATCCAGATTATAAACTATCTACGTGCCAAATTTCATCTAAATCCGTTCAGTAGTTTAGAGTTTTCGCGTGAAAGAGTAACAAACTGTTAGAGGTTCCCTGTTACTTTAGGTTTCTCTAATAACTGTAGATCGTGATTACCAAAACATAATGAAACGGTTAAAATAAAATACATTGAAAAAATCATTGACAACCGAAAAACCATTTTATTCAGAAGTGACGAGTCAGACAACAATATTAAAAACATTAAATTATTACCTGCCTGAGATTATTTCAGCAAAACCTCTTTGCTTCAACACTCCTCCTTAATCTCATGCATACATACAAACAACTCATGTTCATACATATACACACTCACACAACACACACTACTCTCAATACACCGCGTTCTCATACACACAAACCCATACTCTTAACACACCACTCAAACTTGCCTCTGGGGAGAGGCTTGGTAAGAATATCCGCAACCATACTCTCAGTTTCGCGATACTCTAACCTTATAACCTTCCTCTGCTTCAACTGCATTTCGCACAAAGTGATATCTCACATCAACATGCTTCGTGCGTTGGTGATGAACTGGATTATATGCAATGGCAATTGCAGACTGACTATCTGAAAATACCGTTAAAGCTTGTTGGTATTCTTTTCCAGTCAGTTCCAAAACAAATCGCCTTAGGAACAAGGCTTCCTTAGCTGCCTCTGACATTGAGACATACTCTGCCTCTGCAGTGCTAAGTGCCACAGTGCGCTGTCTAGTACTTGACCACGAAACTGCTCCTCCTTGAATTAAGAATACTATGCCTGAATATGAACTTCGATCGCTATCACCAGTATAATCGGCATCAGCATAGCCTTCTACCATTTCTTGGCGTTTCTCTCTTGAGTACATCACTCCTAGCTTCTTTGTACCCTTCAAGTATCGAAGCACTCTTTTAGCCGCAATCCAATGTTGCTCGCTGTAGCATTTATTGAACTGGCTCAAATAATTGACCACGTGAGCTATATCAGGTCTCGTACAGACTGCTAAATAAATACATAAGTGAGCCTATTAAAGATCTATAAGGGATTTTCTCATCCAACTTCTTATCACTTGGAACCTTTTCTAGCCTCTGTCCTGGTACAGCTGGTTTCATCACTGGTTTGCAGTTTTCCATATTAAATGCTTTTAAAAGTTTATCTACATATTTCTCTTGATGTAGCTTAATGCCATTAAGACCCTGATCTATATGAATTCCTAGCATCAGTTCAGCTCTTCCTAGATCTTTCATCTCAAAGATCAATTTTAACTCTTTCTTGAGTGAGAGCATCTCCTGCTCATTATTCCAAAATATTAACAGGTCATCTACATAAATTGCAACGATGATCAATTTACCATCCTGTGCTCTCATGTAGACACACGGTTCATTCTCTGATCTCTTGAACTTCAACCTCAGAAGCTCAGAATGAAGTCTTGTGTTCCACGCCCGTGGAGCCTGCTTAAGACCATATAAAGCCTTTTGTAAAAGACACACATGATCTTCTTTGCCTCTTACTTGAAAACCCTCCGGTTGTTTCATGTAAACGACTTCACTCAAGTTCCCATTTAGGAATGCTGTTTTCACATCCATTTGGTCTATTTTTAAATCCATTTTAGCTGCTAAAGCTATCAGAACTCTCAACGAACTGTGCCTTACCACAGGCGCAAACGTTTCGAAATAATCAACGCCTCTGCGTTGACTGAAGCCTCTCGCAACGAGTCGTGCCTTGTAACGGATCTTTCCCCCCACCTCTTCTTTGATTCGAAAAATCCATTTCGAATCAACGATGTTACACGACCTCGGTGGCTTCACTAGCGTCCACGTTTTATTTTTCTTGAGAGCCTCTAACTCTTCCTCAATTGCAACTTTCCACTTTGCTTTATCCTCTCTCGATAATGCATCCTGGACAGTTAAAGGATCTTGAAGTACATTAGCCGCTTGATAGGCTACAAAATCTGAAATTATTTTGGTTTCCTTACTCGTAGTGGGTATCTCCTGCCTGATATCTCATCATTATGGGTTTCTTCAACATCTGATTGCCCTCTTTCATCGGATGTAGCCCACTCTTCGTCCTCAGACTGGGGAGAGCCTCTCTCTCCATCACCACCTTGTCCTTGAAGCGGTGGTTCTACTCCAGTAGCAGCAACAGGTTCTACACTAGTAATTGGCTGTATAGATGGTGCCTCATCACTGAGCACGTCCGTTATTGGTACCACTGATGAAAGCAAAGGCTTCTTACCTTGGTTGCCAGCTGGAGTATTTTCAAAAAATACAACGTCGCGCGCTCTGTGCACGTTGTGTGTAACGGGGTCAACTAACCTATACGCCTTCGTGTTCTCTTCATATCCTACATGAATAAGCTCTTTACTCTTAGGATCCCATTTCTTGCGTTTCTGGTCAGGAATATGCATGTACGCCTTACATCCAGAATCAGAATCAGAATCAGAATCATTTATTCGTAAACATAGGTAATAATTACAAACAAGATCTTAAAAATCAGGTAGTGCGCTATGTTTTGCCAATGGACATACAAATTACAACAAAAAAAAAAACACACCAACGATTATATGAGTGGGTTTACAATAAAATTATTAAACGTAACTGAACATCCTTATAATATTATGATTGTATAAACATATGCAAACAAGTTAAATTTTATTATTCATAATCAATTTCATTTTCATTTCATGTCAAAATTTAAAGTCAATTACATTTTCATTCATGTCAAAATAAGTCAATTCATTTAAGATTAAGATAAAAATTAATATTCATGTCAGTTACAGAGATGCGTCATTAAGAAACTCGTCTAGAGTATAATAACATTTTTCAAGCAGTAACCCGTTAAGCGTTTTTTTAAACTTCTGCAATGGCATACATTTTATTTCGTCGGGTATTTTATTATAAATTTGCGGTGCAACACCAAAGAAGCTTTTTTTCATTAGAGAAGTTTTACATTTGACAAGGCACAGTTCATTAATATATTGAGCACGCATCGGAGTTTTCTTTACTGAGCATAGTTTTTTGAACAAATGTGGATTTATCTTCACAAACAAAGCAGTTTCCAGGATGTAAAGAGACGGTAGAGGTAATATTTTTAACTTTTTAAAATATGGAATGCAACTATCAGTTGTTTTTAAACCACACATACATCGCAAACATCGTTTCTGCATCCTGAAAACTAGTTCCCTATTTGTTGATTGTCCCCAAAAAATAACACCATACCGCAGAACCGAGGCGACTAGTCCATGATATGCCGTTAACAGTGTATCAGTATTTACTTTCTTTGAAAGTTGATATAACAAGTATGCTGATTTACTTAATCGCTTGCAAATTTCCTCCAAATGAGGTTTCCAAGTCAGCTTATCATCTACAGTTATACCTAAGAACTTCGCAGTACTAACTTCTCCTATTTCATAATTATCATAAGCCACTTTAACCAGTGGTTTCTCAAGCCGTTGGTGAAAGTGCATTACTTTGGTTTTGTTTAAATTAATTATAAGATTATTATCATTAACCCAATTTATTATTTTATTTAAAGTATTATTAATGTCATTTTGATAATTGTTTGGATTATTACATTCTATAATAGCCGTGCTATCGTCTGTAAAGAGTACCATTTTTTGCCCTATGAATTTTGGGAGGTCATTTATATAAATTAAGAAAAGCGGTGGTCCCAGAACGCTACCTTGAGGCACGCCATATTTTATGTACCTGGGTTCAGAGGTATATGTGGTTTCTAATTTAGATGTAGGACATATTCTAGAGATTTCCGTACATTGTAATCTATCACTTAGGTAAGATTTTAAAAGCTTAAGGATGTTCCCTCTAATGCCATAACCATGTAATTTTTGCAGTAAAATGTTATGATCAACAAAATCAAACGCCTTCGTCATGTCGGTATAAATCGCACAAACATGTTTTTTTTTTATCGACAGATGTCAAGACACTTGATAGTAGGTCAAACAGTGCCATATTAATATTGACATTTTTTCTGAATCCCTTTTGTTCATTGCAAAATAATTTAAATTTTTCGAAATAGGCATAAATAGAATTGTAAATTACTTTCTCAAATATTTTTGAGAATACCGGGATTTTTGCAATTCCAAACACTTTAATGTGGCTTACGTCTTTTCTTGCCAGTCCAGGCTTCTTCTGGCGTCATGTTGTGGACAGCGATCGTTGGTGAGCGGTTCTTCAGATAAACTGCATGTCTGACGGCCTCCGCCCAGAAGCGCTCATCCAAGCCTGCTTCCTGCAACATACTCCTGCTTTTCTCGCAAATTGTCCTGTTCGCTCTCTCCGCGCATGGGTTCATCTGAGGAGTATACTCGACGGTTAGCTGGTGAACAATACCATTCTCTTTGGTAAATTGTTCCATCTCCATGTTGACGTACTCTTTCCCGTTATCTGTCCGGATTGCTTTCAGTTTCTTGCCGGTCTGTGTCTCTACAAGAACCTTAAACTCTTTAAGTTTCTCTACGGCCTCACTCTTTCTCCTGAGTGCATACATGAAAGTTTTCCGCGTTTTATCATCTATGAATGTCATGAAATATTTAAAACCTGTAAACGATTCAACACTCATAGGCCCACAGATGTCAGAATGTACAAGCTCCAGTACATCCTTGGCTCTAGAAGCCTTCTGCTTTGAAAAGGGCTGCCTTGTCTGTTTTCCTAACAGACAAGCAATGCATTCTAACCTATTATTAGAATCTTGAAAACTTACCCCGTTTGCTAGCTTATCTCTCATTAGCTTTTGATTGCGTACTCCAAGGTGGCCCATCCTCCGATGCCATAACTCCAGTGACTCACCGTTGTGTACGTCAGTCGCTAGCGCCGCCATCGGTGCCGTGCACTGTGGATAATGTTTAAGTTTGTAAACACCTCTCTCTTCCATACACCTTACAGTCACTTTTCCTTTCACTACGCAATTATTCGAGTCATAAATCTCGCATTCAGCCTTAGAAAATACTACTACCCTTCCTCTCTTTACCAATGTACTCACGCTCAGTAAGTTCACTGTTAGGTCAGGTACATACATAGCTCCTGTTACACACACATTCCTTCCATCTTTACTTACCACATCTCCTTTTCCTATACCATATACTTTACCGCCATCCGCACATGAAATCTCTATCTTATTATGCTTAACACAATTTCTCAACCACTCCCTATTATACGTCATGTGTTCTGATGCTCCCGTATCCACGATGAACTCGTATCTGCTTGAAGAGGTAGACGTCGCCATGGCACTGTGGAGCGCTCCGTCGTCTACAGTGTCCGCCGCTGCATGCACCGCTGTGTGCATCGTAGCGTGCGCCGTCGCCTTCTTCCGGGGATTATCAGGGCAGTCTCGTGCTTTATGCTGCGCAGAATCACAAATGAAGCAGCAGCAGCAGTGCAGATGAGCTATATATTGTAATGTTGTGTATATCTTTTAATTTTGTGTGCAATAAAGAATAAGAATAAGAATAAGAATAAGAAGCATTTTGTGGTCTTCTGTGACGGTGGTATACACTTCTTCTGTGTTGTATTTGGTCTTCTCTTGGATCTGGAGGTAAGGGCTGCTTCACTCTGATTTGACTCACTCCGGTATGAAGTCAATTGAAGCAGCTTCGTCTTGACATAGTCTGTGGTAAGTGTAGTTGTTGTGTTCTCCAGGGCTAGTCTCATGGGCATAAACTCTTCCGTTAGTCCCTGTAGCATTAAGGTGGCTAACAACTCGTCATCAATCTCCTTGCCAAGGTCGTTAAGCTGTTGGGATACCTTCATGACCTCCGTCACATACTCCGGTACTGAGGTAAACTGTTCCAGTTTTATGCTCACAAGGCGAGATAATAACCTGCATTTGTTATTTATTCCCTTGTCTTCATACGCTGACCTCAGGGCTTCCCATGCTTGCTTTGCCGTTTTCGCACTTTTCACGTGCACCTTGCAACTTTTGTTGATCATAAGACATATTTTCGCTCTTGCCTTTTGATCTCTCTTTACAGCGATCGCGTCTGCTACGTCTGGTTCGGCAATGATGTAGTTCCATAGCTCGTCATGGACCAACACACACTCCATGTCAAACTTCCAGTTTGAATAGTTTGAACTACCATCGAGTCGCTCAATCGACGGTAACCCACCCGAACTAGTCGATTGCTGCGCGCTATCTCCTGTTGCAGACATTTTTTAGAGATTTTTCTAGAACTTTCTTCTCAAAGTTCCATCGACTTTTTCAAAAATATTTTTGTTATTTGGTGTTTCAGTTCTGGGCATGTTCTGGGCATGTTCTGGGCCCATAACCTGTTAGAGGTTCCCTGTTACTTTAGGTTTCTCTAATAACTGTAGATCGTGATTACCAAAACATAATGAAACGGTTAAAATAAAATATATTGAAAAAAATCATTGACAACCGAAAAACCATTTTATTCAGAAGTGACGAGTCAGACAACAATATTAAAAACATAAAATTATTACCTGCCTGAGATTATTTCAGCAAAACCTCTTTGCTTCAACACAAACATCCATCCATCCATTCATACATCTATCCTCGCAAATTTTACGCATTTATAATATTAGTAAGATTAAGATATAAATGTAGTATATATTTATGTTCGCAACTGTATCCGCTGGTCTACGTGCCGCACAAGATGGCGACGCGTCGCGCTCTCACGCCGTGTGACAAGGCGCCAATTTGGCCGGATTAAAACCTCTATTCACTTTGAACTGAAAGAAGTTTATTGAAAATATAAAATTCGTGTTTTGTTATTTTATAAAGGCGTGGGCTGTAAAGTTACGATTAAGATTAATTCATAGAAAAAATTCTCGCTTGCGAAGCACTCATTATAAGATAAGATAATATTTATTTGCTTAAACATATGTCATACATACAAGTAAATACATGCATGCAAGATGGCAACAACATTATTAGGTACAGGCATGTTTGGTTACATGATGTAACGTGAAAATGTCAAGAAATATTATGAATTAAAGCATTCTTTTAAAATAACAATAAATTAAATCATTAAAGAATAAAAATGATATTGTAATAAATTTAAAGTAACAAAAATCAAATAGAACATCAAAAACAAAAATAAGTTATTAGGACTGTTACACAATAATCATTATCTTCCTGTCCTTTTCTCATATTACCTACTTTGAGTCGGCGCAACACGACTTTTTCTTGCATTTCCTCCTGTCATTCACGTTATTATTTACTCCTTTTTCTTTTGTATCATTTTGAGAAGCACTATTTAGTATAAAAGTTTTCTACTGCTATGTCACTGTTTGTAGGGCTTATGGACTCTTAGGCTGGCAGGTGCAACCACTTTCAATCAAAGGGCCTAGTCGGGTGGCGACTTTACAAAGGCTATACCATTAGAGTGAAAGTGCAAACTGAACTGGCTTAGCTTTTGTTTGACAAAAACTTGACAAAACCCTAATCTATTCTAGTACAGAAATTGACCGAAATCGCGTAGACTTTGTTAGATAAATTCATTCTAACATTTCAGCAACAAATGCTATTCAATTTGATACCGATATTTAACGATCGTTAGCTACAATAATAGGTGGATAGTTACATGTAAATTGTTATTATTTTAATATTACAATAATTAAATTACTCGTTTTCTATTCTGTATTTGATTGACAAAAAAAAGTAAAACGAATTAACAATCGAACTTTTATTAGGTAAGAAACAAGTACACACTTTTTGCGTGTACAAATAATAATAGAACTAAAATATTTTTTCTTGCGTACCTCTAATGTAAAATACAAAACGCAGATAATTATTTTTATCAAATTTACGATTAGCTTAGTATTTTTACAATTAAAAAAAAAACCTAGTAACAGTCAGTCTTATTTAAGTATGGCACATAATATAACACAACAAAACACAAGATAAGAAACATACTACTTATACTCATAAGTAAATGCATTGCTTATGGTGGAAAATAGCCTTAAATAGAGTAACACAAGTAGACACTTTTATAAAATTTATGGGTACGTATTTGAATGTCGAATTTTAAAGTCGATAATGATCAATATCGTCGATAATACAACAAACGTATGGCTAGTAAAGTTAGGATTACTAATGTTATCGGAAGACAGAGAACCATGACGCAGATATTATACCTAATCCTAAATAATGTTTAAGTACGTTAATGTTTTTTAGCACTGGCTTGACTTTTTTTATATTAATACTTATTATGACTGTTACTAGGTTTTTTTTTTTAATTGTAAAAATACTAAGCTAATCGTAAATTTGATAAAAATAATTATCTGCGTTTTGTATTTTACATTAGAGGTACGCAAGAAAAAATATTTTAGTTCTATTATTATTTGTACTCGCAAAAAGTGTGTACTTGTTTCTTACCTAATAAAAGTTCGATTGTTAATTCGTTTTACTTTTTTTTGTCAATCAAATACAGAACAGAAAACGAGTAATTTAATTATTGTAATATTAAAATAATAACAATTTACATGTAACAATCCACCTATTATTGTAGCTAACGATCGTTAAATATCGGTATCAAATTGAATAGCATTTGTTGCTGAAATGTTAGAATGAATTTATCTAACAAAGTCTACGCGATGACTCGTGACTCAAATAGTATAGCCTTCGTAAATTCATTTTGTTTGAAAATATCAAGGCAAAAAGCTAATCCATTTGAGTATATTATTTTACTGAGATAGATTAGGTATTGTCGAGTAATATGCATAGACAAAACCTCATCTATTAGAGTCTGACTCATGACTCAAATAGTATAGCCTTCGTAAATTCGCAGTCGGGTGACTATCGCTTACAAATTGTTTCATAGGACGGATCTGGTCATTGGTACGGGCTTAAAATGAATCGCAACTACGCAGTCTGTGGTGACATCACGCGACCTACTTGCAAGTCTACCCACACCACAGCGTGCTTCTATAGAGCCTTGATGTTGACAGCTCGGGGCGAGGGCTACTTTCAATGTCTGATCGCAGCGGAGTTGAGACGTCTCGGAACTGTACCCGATGCATTCTGCCCCGTGTTATTGTGTTAAATTGTAATGTCAAATAATTTGTTAGTTTAATAGAAACAATGTATCGCACCTCGTGTATTTTCATTGCACGAAACCCATCGTCTGCCCACACGATGTACGAGCCTAACGAAATAAATCCTGACAATCCGACACATATATTTACAATTTTGTGAACGGAAGCTGGTTTTCTACCAGCCTTTGTCTACCCCTTAGTTTGGCCGTCGTGTGGACTAATCAAGCCTCGTATTCAGGGTAAGCAAATGTTGCTGTAACATATTATTGTGTTGTGGTAAACATGTTGTTGCAACACTGCGTACTATACCTGTTTCATAATATTTCCAGCAACATAAAATCGTTTCAAAACTTTTGTAATCCATCTTAATATTTCAATAAAGGTACTGCGTTCCTTTTACAATTATATATTGAGTATAATACTTATGTTCAGCATTGGGCTACAATATATGTATAAGTAAATATCTACCAAATGTAAAGGTTTACCACACGATGTTTACCGACAACAAGCAAAACAGTCTGAAACTCCGTACGTTAATCTTTTAGCACAAAAACGGAACATCCGATCTTAGATAAAAAGTTTAAAACCTTGCAGTGAATCAATCTTTGCTAAACTTGGGTCATGCTGTATGGACTAAAAGAAGATACGGAGTGTTTGTTACAAAATGTTATTAACTAGCTCATGCCCGCGGCTTCACCCGCGTAAGTTCGGTAATCGTCCCACGGGATAACACTACCGGGATAAAAAGTATCCTATGTGTTAATCCAGGTTATAAACTATCTGTGTGCCAAATTTTATTCAAATCCAGTCAGTCGTTTTTGCGTGAAAGAGTAACAAACATCCATCCATCCATACTCACAAACTTTCGTATTTATAATATTAAATAATAGTAGGCTTATCTATTGCTCGTGGCTTCGCTCCCGTTATGTACGGAATGTACTCACGGGAACGTTTAAAATGTAGCCTATAACACTCGGGAGATAATGTAGCTTCCTGATAATGGAAGAATTTTCGGAATCGGATCAGTAGTTCCGATGATTACCACCTACATACAAACTTACAAACTTTTATCTCTTTTAAGTATTATTAAGTATAGATGGACTAAGATTTAGAGATTGATATAGTCACGAGCATTAACATGTTTATCATCTGCCTAGCCTCTTTCTTTATTGGGGTTGGCAGTCTAACCGGATGCAGCTGAATACCAGTATTTTACATGGAGCGACTGTCTATCTGACCTCCACAACCCAGTTAGTACCGGATAATAACAATCCGCTTGGTAAGACTGGTTGTCAGACTTTTGGAGCTCTAACTAGCGATTTTATGATTAGAAGTTTGAGATAAAATTCATAAAATACTCGTATGACTTATTATTGGCAGCTCGAATCTGCCCTATAACAAAGTTGTTTCATTCGAAAAACCGTTTATTCACGTAAACAAACCTGCGGGCATAACTAGTCAATGTCGTTGCAAAAATGAGCAATCTTCTGATTAATTGATAACGAAAACCAGCTCAGTAAAGTTCTACCTCACAAAAACTTTAAAACGGTCTCGTGAATCAATCTCGGTAACTCAGGTGGCGACATCTATGCCGTGTCTGGGAACTGAAAGGCTAAAACTCGTGAATGGGGTAAAAACTCGTGAATAGGGTAAAAACTCGTGAATACAGTCGTAACGTATGGGAGCACGGCACGCCAGCTTTCCTATTTGTCAACTGTGATTTATTTGTGTTCTTTTATGTTTAACTTTTAGTAGAAAATGTTTTAGTTAAATGTATTTTAACTTGAACTGGAAATAAAACAGTTTATTTTAAAGATCATGAACAAAGACGATGTTGAGACAAAGGGATTTTCGGTCAGTGCTACGCCGTAGCAGCGGCGTTGATGGAACAATGCTACGAGTGCTACGCCGTAGCTACGGTGTAGGCAGGACACCGCTACGAGTGCTACGCAGTTGTAAGCCGTCGGGGCTACGCACTAGTAAAGGTTACGCCTTGACCTATTTATGATTATTTTCTTGGCCGATAACTTATCAAAGGAAAATAAGCAACCTTTTTATTATTACCTTATTTCATAACAAAATGTTAATGCGATAATTGTGTGAAAAAGATGATGATGATGACGATGCGGTTTAAATGAAGATGTAGTGACAAAAAATGAAAAGAGTATGCTTAGATGGTTTGGTCATGTAGAGAGGATGAGTGAAAGGCGACCAACAAAAGGTATTTACAAGACAGATATGAGTGGCAACGGCGGGAGGGGACGCCCTAGAAGGACATACACTGACCTTACTGGTGAGGTTTTTCAGAAAAGTCAGGGACATAGTGCTCGCAACCGGCTTGTGTGTTTGAACAGTAGTATGAACGTGGACGAGGCAAAAAGAGTATGTAAGGATCGTAGCAGCTGGCGTTCTGTGATTTCTATCTACCCCTATAAGAAAAAGGCGTGAGTTTTAGTGTGTGATAATGATGATGGTTAAAAAATCTGCTCAAAGTACTTTACGAATGGTCCAATATTTAACTAAATCGAATGCCAACCCCATAAAGCTACATCACTACCTCATCCCTAACCCAGAACCCCAGAAACAAGTGAAATACTACCCATCAATTCGTAACAATCGATAAACAGACTCGATACACGAATATTGATAATATTTACTCGATATCGCGTTACAACTAACGACTAATATTCCACTTGGCATAGCTCTTATAACTCCGAGGGATCTTACAACCAGAAAACACACCTGAGTCATGGAAAAATAAACTTTAGACTGATGAGAATAGTGTCGTTCATGCGTGTAGGTGTAACTTTGTTTGAGGATTGGTTCGCCAGGGAAATTATTAAAATGGATATCAGGTACATAGTTGGCAGCTATTTTAGCAGATAAAGGATGTTTGTTTCGCACAATTGAAGGCCGGTACAGGTATCTTATGAGGTCGGTACAGTTTTGTTTAAGGTCAACAAGGTTATCATAAAGTTATATTGAATGTCTGAGAGCTATAATGTCGGCTTTCAGGAATTTAGGTTAGTTGTTATTTAAGTGCTCGAAGGTTGAATGGAAGTTAGTGTTTGTGGAACGGAGACTGGTAACCCTGTTTTAGCTGAAAAAAATCTGTAAAAAGGCCGATTGGTTTAATCTTTTTTTGTTACCTTGGATAAAATATTAGTTTGCACAATGTGAACTTAGATGGTAGCCTAGTATAATTCATTGAATTTTTAAAGATTTGACTAGATTTACATACTTTTTTTGTAAATAATTAGTTTATTTATTTGAGGTTGTGTATAGTTTGTAAATTCTGGCAAAAAAACAGAGTGAGCTGGAACAGTTTGGAGGAGGCTTTCACCGCAATAGGCGACCCTTACACCTAACAATACTAATCTTATTATAAGTACAAACACTAACATTACTAACAAATAAAAATAATTAAGTACACAACACATTAAATATTAGATACAAACTTAATGTAAGGGATAAAATAAAGCTAAATAAATGAATACTAGTTTGTAAATTATGTATATACTGTTTTATTCATGACATTCCAAGCAAGATTCAAATATTTAAAGTCTCGTAAATGTTTGAATCTGATCATTTAAATGATATTTTCGTCGTCTGTTTTTACGAAACATGATCATCCCAACTCTTTTGTGCTCGACGCAGCATCTCTTCTTCTTCTACGCATCTCTTTAGCCGTCATATTTTATTGTACAACCATCGTATATTCGGTCTTCCTCTACGTATAAAGCCATCCAATTCCACCATAAACACGAGAATTTCTAAAACAAAAAACACTACCTCCTAACGATACTCTGTTAAAGATCCCATGCAAAATAGTGCACACACGGAATCGATTATCGAGTACATTCGAGTACTCGATTCTGAAATATGCGGAGTCGATGTCTGGCGCGGTCCCGATTATGACGAGGCCGTCGACCTCGGTATGATGACACAAACAGAATTATGCAAAGCGCTGTAAAGCGATCGACGGATATGTGTCCATGGTGATTAGATAATCTTGATGTTAGGATTGATGGCTGGACTGGTCCACTCACATCTGTTTGTGTTTTTTTTCAAAATTCCCACACCGACCTTTCTTTATCGTGTGGTTAGTGCCTAACCTGGTGTGAGAATGTTTAAGCCGCCCATGGGCTTGGACTTAGCTTTACATGCCTTCGAGAAATATCTCTCAAGCATGCTGGTTTCCTCACGATGTTTTCCTTCACCGAAGCAAGTGATAATTATAATACAATACGCACATTCCGTAAAATCGGTTCGAACTCAATACCAATGACTTGGCCGTCCGACGGTCACACCACTAGACTATCACTACCTCCTTTTCCTTTACCTTTGCGATTGGGCAACTAGAATCAATATTATTTTAAATTTCCAAACGCTTAGTTGACACTTTTCGTTTTTTAGTTTATTTTAAAGTTAGATACTTCAGGTTATTTTAAATTATAAGTGTGTAAAATATTGTTATGATTTGGTTTAATAAAGTATTATTTATTTTTGTTTGTCAAACTTTTGAACGTTAAGTTTATTTAGAGTTCAGGTTTAAATTATTTGATTTTTTATTTAAAACAACAAGTATTCAGAATTTCTCAGATACATATCTGCATGGTCCTCATATAGTTTGACCAATATGATGAACTTTAAAAGATACTTTCTTCTCAGTGTAGTCGGATAGGAAACACCGACTGGCCGGCTTCCTCATCATGTCTTCCTCCACCATGGTAAAACTCAAACTCAAACTCAAACTCAAAGCATTTATTTCAATTAGACCATTACAGGCACTTTTGAAAGTCAAAAACAAAAAAGCTAAGCTACAGTCACATTCACAAGGCATAATAACTTGCGAAAGTACTGTAGTTGCACATTCCAAATCGTAGATCTCTATGGAGAAGAATGGGCAAGAAACTCCATGGACACTCTTTTTAATCAAAATATTGTTACAAAATCTTGGTTACATCATTCATGTTGAGATTATACATATATGTGAGAACGATGTACAAAGACGTGCACATTAAGAGCGTCCAGAGTAAAAGATTAAACTAACAATTTAAAAATAAAGTAATTAAAATAAACCGTGACAGCTAAGAGATGACCAGTCCCAACTGACAGCGCCCGTTCACGAACATGACGCATGGATCAGCGCCATTCAACTCAACCACATTGAAGGGAACTAAATGACCCGACACACCCGCCACCATCAGCGAGACATTTGTGTGAGCATGACATTCCCTCAGCCACCAGGGCACATTCAAGTCAATGAAGATAACTAAATGTAAATGGTAGCTTTACAGTACATAGTACTCACACATGTGCTATGCGATTATATAATACTAAGAGATTGAATCTATACAATTCAAAGATAGTTTTACAATCTTCTGCAGCTTCCACAATAACTTCACATGGTAATCAATTAGTTTGCCCCTATGGTTGTGGAGCAGGACCAGCATTGAGCCAAGCATTTTTATCATCAATGTAATCCCCCAACTTATAATATGCTTGCCTACATAGTGTGCGTTTTATACAAGATTTAAATTTCGTCTCATTCAGTTGTAGAATGTGGGGAGGTATTTTATTGTAACATTTTAAACAGTACCCCATGAAAGATGAGTCTACTTTAGCTAGCCTGAAACCTGGTTGAGTTAGTTGGTCCCTATTTCTAGTATGATAGTGGTGTCGGTCACCTCTTTTACTAAATAAATGCAAATTTTTCCTAACGTACATGATGTTTTCATAGATGTATTGACAAGGTACTGTCATGATGTTAATTTCCTTAAACAGTTCTCTTAGAGAATCGCGTCTACGTAGACCATATAAGGCTCTGATAGCTCTTTTCTGCAGAATAAATATAGACTCAATGTCTGCAGCCCGTCCCCATAGTAGAATACCGTATGACATAATACTATGAAAATAACTAAAATAGACTAGCCTCGCGGTATCTACATCAGTAAATTGACGGATTTTTCTAACAGCATATGCTGCTGAACTCAGCCGTCCTGCAAGAGAAGTTATATGCGGACCCCATTGAAGCCTTGAATCGAGCGTGATCCCCAAGAAAACAGTTTTTTCGACGAATTCTAGTTTCTCTTGATTCAATACTATGTCACTATCACTACTTTTGACATTCGGTAGAGCAAATCTTATACACTTCGTTTTTTTCCCATTTAATACTAAATTATTCGCGGTGAACCAATTATGGACCAGCAATAGGGCGTTATTTACGTCGTCAAGATTTGTGGCACGTCTGTTTGTCTTAAATATTAAAGAGGTATCGTCAGCAAACAACACCATTTGTGGTTGGTTTTTAAATAAATGGGGTAGATCATTTATATAGACTAAAAAGAGGAAAGGACCTAATATCGAACCTTGCGGTACACCCATACTTACTTTTAAACCCATTGAATTGACACCATTTATTTGTACTTGCTGATGTCTATCGTTTAAATACGATTTAACTAAACTGAGCGCAAGTTTCCCTAAACCGTAATGTTCAAGTTTCAAGAGTAGGGTTTCGTGGTTTACGCAATCAAATGCTTTCGAGAGGTCACAGAAGATTCCTATGGCATCTTGTGCCTCTTCCCACGCCGTAAAATAACCCAAACTAAGTTCCTGCCTGGGTTCGATCCTACGACCAACAAGCTGGACTGTTACCGCTGAGTCAACACATCTCTCTACCTAAGGCAGTACCACACTGTACTGATTGTTTAATAATAAATAAATAAATAATTACAAATCGTGCCAATACAAGAAACAAACTAAAGGAATAAACTAACACGTAACATAACATCACAACTGTTATCCCCGAAGGGTTAGGCAGAGTTATAAGTACCTTATAGCACACCCACATTTCGCCAGTTATTTTTAAGTCGCATGTAATAAAGGGCGAGCCTATTGCCATCAGTGAGCAGAAATTCCTGATGAAAAAAAAACGTTATCACACTTTGTCGGACCTGGAAATCGATCGAACCCAGGACCTCATGCCAAGCGACCGACGACAAAACAAACAAAATACATCAACGGATGAATATTCCTTCGCTTATTATTTAAACAACAAACAGAACTCCACTAGAATGTAACTTTACAGCGGCAAGTACCAGTTGTTAGTAAGTACGGAACAAAAATAAAACAGTCTTCATTTATAGGAGGTAACTTCTTTCAAACGCCGGACAAAAGTACGGCGAACTCTTGGATACAAGAAATGTGGATAAGAAGTGGCATGAACTTTTTAATCGATGCTTATTTATTTATTTATTTGAAAATGTACACTACAGTTATAAGCAGAATGAATACAGAATTTAAATGAAACACTTATAAAAACGATTTTTGATATGAACATTTTATAGATCATAAATAATAAAAATTAAGACTAAAAGTAAGTACCTACATTAATATACAGGGTTATTTGTAAAATACCAACAACCTCTTAAGAGGTCATTGTACTCATCATTATGAACAACTTTTACTATGGGACCAAACCTGAAATCGCGAAAATGAGCTGTTCCCTACATTGTGACGAGTTAATCGATCATAGATGTAGGGAACAGCTGATTGTTCATAATGATGAGTACAATGACCTCTTAAGAAGTTGCTGGTGTTTTACAAATAACCCTGTATAACCACGAGAATTTATTTGTGTTTAACACTATTTACCTACATTTAGATTACTTAAGTTTTGAATTGCTACATTTTGAAATGACAAAGAAAATATATTTATTTAAAAGGACATAAGGTAAATCCACAGAAGTACAGGTACAAGCGTTACCTACTTAATTGTAGTTTTTAGCTGCCAAAAGCTTCGTGAGAAGCTAAAATTTTACTTTAAAGACACCATGCTAAACAACGGTTAGTATAATTATTCAAGACTAACTTAATATGCTTCATCCGCTGTATTTCAGTAACCGTCTCACGGTATCGTACTGCTGTCGGTAAAACTATCACTATCGGTGTCAAATTTCATTCAAATCCGTTCAGTATTTTATTCGTGAAAGAGTAACAAACGAACATATATGATGGATATATGTCACAAACTTTCGCATTTTAGACCAGGGTCGATAATTTTTAAAACCAAAATAAATAATAGTAGGATGAAACCCATTAGAAAAGGAGGGGAATATTATAAAAATGAAGGGAAAAATAATTTACGGGCGATCTGAGGTCGGGAAGGGGATGGGGGTGAGTTTTTAAGGGTAAAAAACGGTTTTTCTCGATTTCCGGCAAAACTAAAAGTCCTATCGAAAAAAGTTAAATGGCAAAGTTGTAGGTAATAAAAAGATCTAAAACTTTTGTATTTACAATTTTTTCACATAACCTCAAAATTTATGTGAAAAATTCAAAAAACCAAGTTTTTGGTTTTTTATTTTTATCTTTTACAAAAAAAATATTTTTTTAACGAAATTTGGTGAAAACTTACCTTTTTATGTCTCAAATACGCTGTAATTTATTTGATTAAAAATATTTATTTTTTCACCTCATTTTGAATTAATATCGAAAAAGCACCCTAATTTTCAATCGAAAATTCACCCGTCAAAATATCAGCTTTTTTCAAAAAGTTGGTATGTTTTCTGTTTGTTGAAATCTCTACTTTCCGATGGTGAAAAAAAATATATATGTTACCATAGTAAATCTTCTCAGCAAATGCAAAAAATCGAAAAAAACTCGAATTCGATTTTTTTTTTTAATAATTATAAATAATTTTGAGGTATTTATTAAAATTTACACTTTAATTACTCGAAAAACGTCAGATTACATGCCACATTAATAAAAAAAAATTGCAAATCAAAATATACTACTATAATTAACAAACAAAATAAGTTAATAAAATTAATATTTAATAAGACATCTACAATATTTGGAGAGAGTTGTCGAATCTTTTTTAAATTATATGCGTAGATGCCTATTTATAACTATTTTAAGATAAATTATTTTACCTGAGTGACCTACGAAAAATTGTAGCCCATCAAAAGGTATTTCATGGAAAAGTGGGCAAGGGGCTAGGCGGGTCTGTTACAACCGTTAGCCTAGCCAGTATTCGAAATACAGTACAGTATACAACATCGTTTCTAAAAATACGCGTGCACGCTGAGTTTTTTGAAGATAATTGTGACAAGTTTACTTAAAAAAAAAAAACTTTTCGAATCTGCATATGAAGGTAAATACTATCTCTATTTTTATCTGTATCAATCAACTCAAACATTAAAATAGTAATATTTTCTTTAAAAAAAAGTATGCTTAACGTAACATAACCTAAAGGTTAAAATTAAATGATATTTTAGTACAAGATTAAAAAATAATAATCTCCTTATTAATATTTCAAAATACATAAAAAATATATTAAAAATCTATAAAAAATATACAAAATATATTTAAAATATATGAAATATACATGAAAATCGGCCAAAAGTTAGTTATTAAAAATATATTTATGATACATTTTTTTTTATATATTTATTATAGATTTTTAATATGCATAATCAGCCTTTAATGTTCCCACTGCTGGGACACACGGCCTCCTCTATAGAGAGGGAATGGGCTATAATCCACCACGCGGGCCCAGTGCGGGTTGGTAGATGTCACATGTCTACGAATTTTTGGTTCTAGGACATGCCGGTTTCCTCACGATATTTTCCTTCACCGTTTTTGAGAGCAGTGGTGATGAAATAAATTACACAAAGTAATGCGCCTGCCTGGGTTCGAACCCACGACTAACTGTTCGTAAGTCGGGGCCGCTACCACTGGGCCACCGCTGCTCTCATTTTTTATATATTTATAATATATTTTTTATACATTTTGACATGACGAAATAGTAGGTATGTATGCAGTAAGACCCAAACCCGCCTAGCCCCTTCCCCACTTTTCCATGAAATACCTTTTGATGGGCTACAATTTTTCGTAGGTCACTCAGGTAATATAATTTATCTTAAAATAGTTATAAATAGGCATCTACGCATATAATTTAAAAAAGATTCGACAACTCTCTCCAAATATTGTAGATGTCTTATTAAATATTAATTTTATTATCTTATTTTGTTTGTTAATTATAGTAGTATATTTTGATTTGCAATTTTTTTTATTAATGTGGCATGTAATCTGACGTTTTTCGAGTAATTAAAGTGTAAATTTTAATAAATAGCTCAAAATTATTTATAATTATTAAAAAAAAAATCGAATTCGAGTTTTTTTCGATTTTTTGCATTTGCTGAGAAGATTTACTATGGTAACATATATATTTTTTTTCACCATCGGAAAGTAGAGATTTCAACAAACAGAAAACATACCAACTTTTTGAAAAAAGCTGATATTTTGACGGGTGAATTTTCGATTGAAAATTAGGGTGCTTTTTCGATATTAATTCAAAATGAGGTGAAAAAATAAATATTTTTAATCAAATAAATTACAGCGTATTTGAGACATAAAAAGGTAAGTTTTCACCAAATTTCGTTAAAAAAATATTTTTTTTGTAAAAGATAAAAATAAAAAACCAAAAACTTGGTTTTTTGAATTTTTCACATAAATTTTGAGGTTATGTGAAAAAATTGTAAATACAAAAGTTTTAGATCTTTTTATTACCTACAGCTTTGCCATTTAACTTTTTTCGATAGGACTTTTAGTTTTGCCGGAAATCGAGAAAAACCGTTTTTTACCCTTAAAAACTCACCCCCATCCCCTTCCCGACCTCAGATCGCCCGTAAATTATTTTTCCCTTCATTTTTATAATATTCCCCTCCTTTTCTAATGGGTTGCATCCTACTATTATTTTTTTTCACTTTTTATTATTTTTAAAGGCTTCTACCCTGGTCTATTTGTAAATGTAGTAAGATGAGAAGATGCACAAAAGGTCAAACATTGTTTTCTTATAAATCCATATTTATGGAGTGCATTCCTAAATATAAGAATCTAACGAAAATATATTCATGAATGAACTCTACTTACAAAGTAATAACTACCCTACCACCAATTTTTTGGAGCTAATTGCTCCAAAACCTTGGTATACAAACACCACTTCTTATCCGTCTTTACATAATCGTGCCGTTGAACTCAAATGGCAAAGAAACACGGTCGGAAAGAGGCGACAGGCAATTCATACGAGCGTCTGCGATGGCGACACAACAAGTCGCATGGTGCTGCGACTCACTCACTTAAATTAATAGCAATTTATTCGATAGAAAACTGACTTTTGCGAAGATTAAGTTGAATAGATAAAAGAAAAGTATAAACATCAATTTATTTGCACTGAACATGTCTCATACTGCTCTGAAAACGGCAAAGGAAAACATCGTGAGGAAACGGGCATGTCCTACAACCAAATATTCGAAGACATGTGACATCCAGCGTGGTAGAGTACAGTCCACTCCCCGACATAGGTAAATAGAGGGCCTGTATCCCAGCAGTCTCACCTTACTTCTTACTACTATTATAAATGCTAAAGTTTGTGAGAATGTATTCAAAACGACTATCACTCAACATAATACTGTGACAGTATGCATGCAAGACTGTGCTGGTAGCGTACTGTTTGCAGCACACGGCGAACGCATAGAATGGTCGAAAGACAATTTAAGCAGTCCAACCAGATCTTTATCGTAACATTACACCACGTCTTTTTCGCTGAATGGATAAGCAGAGGTAACTTATAATACACCCACATTTCACCAGTTATGTTTAATAGGGGTAAGCTTATTGTCATCAACCGGGCACAAATGGGCTGCAACTGAGTAATTCTTTAGAAAAACACAATAACACTTAGCGTAACCTGGAAATCAAATCCAGGACCACATGCTCAGCAATAGCGCACGCGACCAGTACACCAACGAGGCAGTCCACAGAACTTATAAAACAAAAATAAAAACTCGATAATTCCAATTACTCGATAACTGGGTACATCACTAGAACGTAAGTTTGACGAGGCTCGCCAACCAACCTCGACACCAAACTATTGTCCCGCGCGACTATTTCACTTTTTGTCCAGTGACAGAAATGAATTGATATAAATGAAATGAAACGTAAACATATGTTTGATTTCGTATAAAAAATGGTGACTTGCTTTTCGTAAATAATAGAGCTTTTTATTAAATTGATTGAGGAAGACATGGACTATGATGGAAATGTCTCGGAACATTACCTGGACACTGTTGTTTCATACTTTATTAATATAAATGTGAGACTAACTTTATGTTTACGGCTATACCCTGATATCAAAGTTTGGCAAAGAGGTAGACCCTCCTTTGGAGGTAATTTTTTTTATCCCTGTGTTGTGTTGGTTATATCATAACATCACGCTTATAATCCCCGAAGGCTAAGGCAGAGGTATACCTGATATACATGCACATTTCGCCAGTTATGGTTTTAAGTCCTAGGGGGGCGAGCTTATTGCCATCAACCGGGCACAAATCCAGACTCCGTGGCTGCTACTGAGAAATTCCTGATGGAACCACCCAATAACACTTTGCCCAACCTGGAATCGAACTCAGGGCCTCATTCTCAGCAGTCGCGCTTGCGACCAACGAGGTAGTGTATCTTATCATCATCATGATCATTTCAACCGAAAGACATCCGCTGCTGGACATAGGCCTCCCCCAAGTGTCGCCACATTAACCGGTATGTTATGTTATCGAGTACGTCATGTGTTTTAATAATAACAGACATAACATACAACATAACAGTATGGTGATGGGAGCGGACGCGAGTATCCGAGAGACTGGTCGACTGTGGATTGTTGCCGCTATGTCTGGACTGACCCGTATGAATATTAGTGTTATTTCACTCAAGGTTAGGTCAAAACCGTAACGACAAATTGTGGATTGGCTCCGGGCATCGGGTAGCAACAGATACTGGTACTGAAGTACTCGTATCAGTCACAGTCTGTATGCCTGTCCGCATCGCGCCGCAATTTGTCCATACGAATTCGACTGGTCCTTTAATAATTTTGCAAGGTAACGGACTGTAGGCCTATTATAATAACTCTCATATCAGAGTCATCTTCAGATCTTTTTCATCCCACAATATCTGTTTACTAATTACGCCTATCAGACTAACCCCACCGCCCTCCCGCTTCATCCAGCACCCGGCACGGTATAAGCATCCTCATGCATATTCATAAGACTCGGTACACACTAGCGACGGACCAAACCTTGCAGGAGTCCGTAGTATCATATAGCTTTATGTTTATACTGCTACGTGTAGACATCCTTATTGTTTTCGTGGTCTTAGGCACACAGGTTAGCCTATAGAAACCTTGACTACTCCAGGAACCATCGTGTCGTCAAAGAAGACGCGTCAAAGAAAGACGGTAACACTCAGTTTCAGCAATCAGCATACCATAATCAGCCAAGCCTGTAAAGTAATGATGAAATAAATTACACAAAATAATAAGCTATAACTCGTAAATCGAAACCGTCACCACCACTGCTGCTTTATCTATGACTAAGGGAAGGGGGATACAGTAGAATTATACATACTAGCTTATGCCCGCGGCTTCCCCCGCGTGGAGTTCGATAATTGTCCTACGGGATCATACTACCAGGATCACAAGTATCCTATGTATTAATTCAGGTTATAAACTATCTGTATTTAAAATTTTATCCAAATCCGTTCTGTAATGTTTGCGTGAAAGAGTAACAAAACATCCATCCATCCATCCTCACAAACTTTCGTATTTATAATATTTAGTAGGATTTCATTCCCCTCTGTAACGAGAGTAAGTCCAGTAGTTGATAAAAGTGTTGCAACACTGCTTATTTCTAACATGATAATCAAAAATGTAAATTAAAAACAAATCTAGCGTTTATCTCTCAAAGAACCAGAGAAGTTTATCACCGGTCTATATTTTTAGCCAGCCGTTGCCAGTTATGTTCAAAATAAAAAAAATCAACAAGAACCTACTATTAAACAAACAACTGTTACAAAAATTCATACAATTACAAAAACCATTGAGCCAAGCAAGGTAAATTGATAATAATGACGTATTTAATATAGAAAAACAGGCGTGGGGAGTAATTAAAAGATAATCTACCAACGAGTGAAGCGAGAAAAACGGCCCGATCGAATGCGCACCAAAATGATATAATTTCAGTACCCAGATGAGCCTTTTTAGGGAGGTTTCAGATTAATAACTGGTTTATAATGTCCAAGTGTGTCGCAACAATAACCGCACGCGTCGATATTCGAGGATAAGCAGCGGTTGTAACGGTCTTTCCGTGAATGGGTGACCATCCACTACGTATCAAGTTTCCTCCGTGCCCCGAAACCGCGATAAGCCGTTGGTCATGGCTGTCATTTTTAGATATTTGGCAGTCGTGACAGGTAATCAGTGGCCCAAAAGCCTAACAACCAGTCTTACCAAGGGTTAACGTATTACCCAGTACTAACTGGGTTGTGGAGCTCAGATAGGCAGTCACTCCATGTGCAATGAGCAAAAAAAATTGTTTTTATACATGCATCGAAATAGTCTGTCTACTATTGTACGGGAATTTATTTTTTTCACCTATCGGATATGTGTCTTTGGAATAGTGATTTAACATTACGGGTAGACTCATCTCCTTGAAGGATACAGGTAACTAAATCGCCACCCTGTATGTTTGTATGTTATATTCTTTCATGTGTACTGAGACACAGGCCTCCTCTTTCTTAGATGGACTGGGCCATGTTCTGGTTGATGAAGAGATTGGTTGGTCCTAGGACATGCCGTTTTTAGAGCTATGGTGGTACAAATTAAGTCAGGGTTGTTACCACTGGGAAACTGTCGATAAATTAGCTGGGCCATATGTGGTTGCTAGGCTATACACAGGTAAATTTTTTTATTATAAAAAATAGGTTATACAGTTATAAACCAAACATACATCCCACAAAACGATATAGTGGCCTTTTAAAAAAATAAGCAGGTTAATAATGCAACTGATTAAAAATAACGGGTAACGTGGTAACGTATTAGGAAGTTGAACCATAAACAAACAAACACAGCAATCATCATCAGCGGCAGCTTTGTTCCACCCACAGTTGACGACAGGCCTCCTCTCGTGCCATGCTCCCCTGGTCTGCGCGAGTCGCGACCAGGTCTTACCCGCGATATTCTGAATGACTTCCACCCACCTGGATTCTGGCTGTTCGTCAGCCAACACTTCTTCTACCGTCTCTCGGAAACCTTCGAATCTTATAACTACCTTGTTAATCGGTTCCATATTAACTTCAGTAAAACTCATGTGCAAGGTACTTAATACCGGTCCATATACCCCGAGGCTCTCATTAAAATTTCAGCTTTCCTATACGTGCGCCATTTTGTTGCGGTCGCGAATAACTTGCTTTATTAAAGGAATAATCACGACTAATGTCGGTTATGTTCCCTTGTTTTTATGATTGGTAAATGATAGAGAAATATTCTGATATTTACAAGTTGATTTTCAAATATTTCGATAACTTTTACTTTTAAGTGTATAACAGTGTAACGTAGCTTCTGTACAAAAACGGCCAAATTGTAATTTTTATTCCTAACAAGTATATCTAATAGTACACCGACGTCACGCCAGTTATGTTTAATTTGTGTAATAAGATTATTGCCTACTGCTGCTAAGAAATTCCCGATGGAAAAATCGAATAACACTTTGCCCGTCCTGGGAATCGACCCCAGGACCTCATGATCAGCAGTAGCGCTCGTGACTATTATACTAACGGGAGTCCTTTTTAAATCCTTCAAAATCCACCAAAAAATACTACATCATCTACCTGCCTTTTCCCTGCTATTTTGGGGTCGGCTTTTAATATAACTGGATGCAACTGAATACCAGTATTTTACAAGAACGACTGCATAGCTGACCTCCACAACCCAGTTAGTACTGGGTAATACGATACTCCTTGTTAAGACCTCACCTTTAGACTTCCTTACTAATACCACCAAAAAAAACTACACAGTAGAAAAATACGTTCGGTCGGCCTCCCGTAGTTTGAGTTATATGCGTCATATCCATACGCCTAAGAGACAGGCATTCACGTAACGCGGGCTTTTTATCGTGAATCACTTAGTGGGGTGCGAAAAATGTGCTTCGACGCTAGTGATGTGACAATAGCTTAGTTGAGTTGGATTTAGTCGATTATTGAATTGATTATTCGATTAGAATCAATTCGTTTTTCTTGTAATATTTGCATTTAAAAACTTTATGGTTTGACTTCGAAAATGTTTGAATCATCATCATAATTTGAGCCTGGAGCCGTCCACTGCTGGATATTAGCCTCCTTCAAGCGCCGCCTTATGGAATAATCCTATGGTTCTGTGTATTAAGTGATTTCTCATCCTTTATAAGGTCATCGGTCCACATATGGAAGGCCTACCTACGCTGCGCTCTCAGACACGCGGTCTTCAGTCCAGAAGGTTTGACCTTATTGGCCTTCCGTTCTGCGAACACCATGCCCTGTCCACAGCTACTTATGGAAATTCTTCACTTTTTTATTGAAAATTGTAAATACTGTGTTTATAATTCAGGTCGTGTACTTACATTGCAGTCAAATTAGACTTAACATCGCATTTGCTATAATTACCAAACTATGTAGTATTCATCTATCTGCCTTTTTCCAACTATGTTGGGGTCGGCTTCCAGTCTAACTGGTTGCAGCAGAACACTTTACATGAAGCAACTGCCTATCTGACCTCCAAGTTCAGTTAGTACTGGGTCATACGGTACACGTCCTGATAAGACTGCTTGTCAGACTGTCGGGTCACTGACTACCTGTAACGACTGTCAAAGATCAACAATTGTCAGCTGGAAGCAACGGTTTAACGTGCTTTCCGAGGCCCGGAGGAAATTCGGCAATGGTCACCCATCGACGAACCGACCTTGGCAAGCGCTACTTAACCGTGTAGATTGACCCATGAGGCTATTATTATTGACTCACGGGCTCCTCAAATTGCTCTTAATGCCCGTGCAACTTTGTTGACTTAACAAGCTACAGAATAAATGACTAAAGTGCGTGTTAGGCGATGAGATTTATTTTACATATAATCTTGTGTAATCGCATAATTACGTAAAAGCTCTGCCCATACGCTAACCACGCCTTTTTCTATTAATTATTATAATAGTCTTTTACATTGTTAGCGGATTATTCAATATTATTATGGTGACAAGCAAATACCCATTAGATTAAATTATTCTACGTTAATGAAGTAACAATATCAGAAATTAAATGGAGGATTATTAAAAAAAAACACAAAGAAATACACTGCATGTAACAAGGGGTATCGCATTACCCAGCAATTGAGTTACGGAGATTAGATAGGTAGTACATCCAGTTAGACTGGAAGCCGACCCCAACTTAGTTGGGAAAAGGCTAGGCAGATGATGATGATGTTGAGTCAAATCGATAAATGTAAGCCTAATATTTATTAGCTATCGATTATCGATTTGACTAAATCACATCAGCACATCACTACTCGCATAACGCTGCTACGTATACATTTAAGGCTCCGACACTTTTTTATAATGTTATCATGATGTTATAGCCGGGCCCACATAACTTATGAATGGCTATCACCATGCTTCACTGGCTCGGCCACGGTGAAAGAAATCAGAATGTGACTTTTATATCTCGTATCTTGACTCTTGTTTTTTTACCGTTGAGAAACATAAGGTCTATTCAAATCTTTGCTTCCAATTGAAGGTGTTTCCACTAAAACGGTGAAAGCAGCGGTAGCCCAGTGGTGACGGCCCCGAATTACCAGCAGTAAGCCGTGGGTTCAAACCCAGGCATCGACATCAGTGATCGCGGATAATTTTAATTTCTCGATGTAGGATTTCGATGTTAAGTTCATCATCTGTGTCATAGATGGCGCTGTAGTACTTTTGTTCTATGTTGTTGTAGTACTTCTTGTAGTGCCGTTACAGGCGCATTTCTTTGTGTAATTTATATCATCAACACTGCTCTCAAAACGGTGGAGGAAAACATCGAGAGGAACCCGGCTTGTCCTAGAAACAAAAATTCGAAGCCATAATTATGACATCTACCAAGCCGCACTCGGCCCGCGTAGTGCATTCACTCTCATAGAGAGGAGGCCTGTGTCCCAGCAGTGGGAAAATTACAGGCGGATAATGCCACTAAATCAACTTAAATTTTTATGCAAGTGTAAATTAAGTTGATTTTAGAAGAATTACTATTACCGACCTCATCGTTTGTTTGTAAGAAATTAGGCCAGGAGCAACTTCTGAACACCATACTTTATAAGGAAACAGAATTGATTCTAGTAGTCCATTTGCAAACTTTTCGTATGGCAAGAAACTCCTTAGTTCTTTAAATCTTTTTTCATCATCATCACCCACAGCCCGACTTCACCCACTGCTGGGATAGGCCTCTCTTTGGGCTAAACTCCACGTTCCTGTGCCTGCCTCATCCAGGATATACCCGCGATGATAACAATATCGTCTGACTAATTAATCTGTTTTACAAAGTAATTATTTGTTACATTAATACTTGTCTGTTGGAATTGTGTTTATATGTGTACTATGTAAATAAACATGTAATTTGTGCAAAATATATCTTTTATGTAATAATCTTATCTTCTGATCCATTATATCTGTTCGCAGAAAGTCACAATACAAACCGTTCTCGTAACAGTAACAACAATAAAGGAAAAACGAGAGAATACCTCAATAAATCCAATACACAATAATTCAATTCACAAATCAAGGAAAAAGCGCAATATTCCTTAAACGCGCCATAGCATTCAATCTTTCTATGGAATAAGTTGTGCGGTTCGAAAGTTGAGGATTACTTCTTACATGAAAATGGTACAATTTCAACCTGTAATAATGTAACTTCTCACCTTCCAACTATTATAAATATTGTGAGGATGGATGGATTGTTACTCTTTCACGTAAAAACTATTCACAGGTGTTTATTGATATACTAGTGACCCGCCCCAGTTCCGTCCAAAACTAACCTATCTTTTAAGCTGCAATCATCCAAACACATTCACAAAACATTGAAATCGGTTGGGTAGTTTCGGAGATTGGCGTGTACGAACATTGTCACTTGTGATTTTTATATACTATTTTAAACACCATTTTCTACTATTGCTTCGATCACCATTTTTTCTAAATGTGATTATAATTGAAGGCAATTTTATGCTGAAAATTTTTCAAAAATATTCTACACATTTAAAAAATTGCGACTCTCGAGCCACTGATTAAAAAGAGATTTATTTCTTATCTAGCGTTATCAATACAATTCATCATTTCAGTGCTGCTAGGCCGTAGCAAACGCAACACTGCCTCTACGCCGTAGCAAACGCAACACTGCCTCTACGCTGTAGGGAACGATTGTTCTCTGCGTAGCATTGTGTTACCAACACACGTCAATGTATTTTATTTTCTTGTACAGTTATTTAGACCTTGTTTTTTTATTTTCTGCCTACGAGTATGTTCATTTTAATATTACTACTATTTTAACCGACTCCAAAAATGGAGGAGTTTCTAGGTTCGTGTGTGTGTTCATGTTTCATTGGTTGTTTTTTTTCGTATAAGTCTACGGGCCTAGTATTACCCGGCCTTTGGAGGCCAGATCATCCCGCATAATCACCGCATCCTTAGAGAGAGTTGGGCTGGAACTCCCAAACCCAATTAGGCAGATGATTAATCACTCTTTATATATTTTATTTGTGTTGTTAGAAACATTACACAAACATTAAATTAATAATTAACAGCTAGCTTACAATTTTACATTGTCAAATAAATCGACGACCCCATTTCGAAACGCTATCTGAAAGAAAACACAAACATGGCCAAGAGTAAAGAAAGAACAAAATTGTTCCCAATTTTCAAACCGTGTTACGCCATGGGGAGTAAACGAAAAACCCACAATGGGCTCTTTATCGTAACCAAACCACATGTTTTTATGGCATCCCGGGCCGTTATAAAGTCCGTACAAAAGAGAAAGTTATTTATTTGTTCGTGCACTTTGCCAGTCGCAAGTTGACGGCCTTCGGGAGAATATCGTCTTATTATGTTAGTAGAATGGGTTGCTAACGTAAGTTATCCTGCCGGAAATTGGGTAAAGTAAGGCATACAGAACATCACGCTTTATAATCCTCGAAGAGTTAGGTAGAGGTTTACCTAAAGTACACCCACATTTCGCCAGTTATGTCAAAGTCCCAAGTCATAGAGGGCGAGCCTATTGTCATCAACCGGCCACATATTTAGACTCTGTGGCTGCTACTGAAAAAATCCTGATAGAACACTTTACCCAACCTGGAAATCAAACCTTGGACCAACGAGCCAGTTGATAAATTAAGAATCCACACAAATATGTGTAAAGTGACGTTGTCTTTCTCTGTTCCCTTTTCACGCCTGTAACATTGTACTAATCGTTTTTGACATAAATAGGTATTCTGGGACCTGCAGAAGTGCTGAAATTGGAATATTTTAGTTTTGAAGCCTTTTTTTTTTTTGGTGGGTGGGAAATCATCAAATGACCCCCCCCCCCCGCTCTGGGCGGAGCGGAAGGGAGTGTCAGACTCTTACTGACTAAAAACCACCCATATTCCTTCTTTGGCCCTTTATGTTCCAGGGCCGCGGTATCTCTTTCGAACAGTCCCGCAGCCCTGGCAGGCACCGGCCCTTGCGGGCCCCTCCCGTTTGCTGACAACTCTTTGTGGCGCGCGTGGAACACGAACGCGCCGTCGACACGGCCTGCCCGTCGTCATACGATGGACGGACGGCGAGCTAGCCCATTACTCACCGTCCACAGGCCCGTGCCTACGGTGGCCGAGAGCCATCACGGCGTGGCCCCTGACGCCCGGTGCTTCTCCTCCCGCGGCGGCTGGGACGTGAGGCTCTCTCCCTCTCACGTTCCGCCGCCTCCTTCGCTAGCATGACTGCGTCGCAGAAGGAGGCGACGGCTTCCCATTCCCTCTCACCCCGGACCATGGCTTGAACCAGGGCCGGGCGCGAGAGGTCGCCGCCGCCAATCGCCGCTACGAGGACACGGCGGTGCTCCTCCCAAGCGGAGCAGACCTCGACGGTGTGCTCCACCGTGTCCTCCGGGCGATCCTCGCAATAGTTTTGAAGCCTTACATGTAGCAGGCTCTACATCCGCACAGGTCTTAACACAAACTAACACAAACTATACACGAATTCTGAAAATAATATAACAAGGTCGCTTTCCGTGTCTGTCTGTGTGCCGCTAAGTTCTGCAAAACTTGTAAATTTTCTGTTATGATGCACCTATTTTGTTCTCTCTCTGCATGACCCTAAGTTAGACGGGAAGAAGCAGGGCTTTAAGTCCACCTTTGTACAGTTATTTTTTTTGTGAATAAACTACACTGATGTTTTAAAGAAATAACATTTGAAAGTAGGGGTAATCTTCGTAACCACTGATCCGATTTCAAAATTCTTTCACTAATATGCTACATTATCCTCGAATGTCACAGGCTATATTTAAACAAAAACAGGATCCCTTGGGATAATTTCCTACCACAGCTCGAGCG
This sequence comes from Eurois occulta, assembly GCA_950022335.1. Lineage (NCBI taxonomy): Eukaryota > Metazoa > Arthropoda > Insecta > Lepidoptera > Noctuidae > Eurois > Eurois occulta. Next base: position 1,856,431 of record OX465498.1, read on the forward strand.
AAGCCGCGGGCAAAAGCTAGTATTTTACTAATACTGTTAGCCTGCGTCATCCCACTTCTGGGCAAGACCTCTCCCCATGAGTCCCAGTTGTTGCGGTCCAGGGCTAATGTGGACCACTGGCTTATTTTTTATTTTCTTGTCTGTTTCGTCCTGCCATCTTCTAAGTCTGCCACGACACCTTCTAGCTGTGTCAGGGCTCCAGGAAGTGGCTATATTGGCATGCGGCAGACGTGGCCAGTCCAATCCCACTTTAACTTAGCTATTTAATAAATAAAAAACATAACCAAACCAACGAAGGTATCCTCTAAAAGTTGTAGGCAATGTTACCCCTCCGTTTGTTCTTGTTGTTTCAGTGAATAGTTTATAACGTTGCGACCCGGCACAGTGACGGCTGACGTTAGTTTTCCTGCACGGCTCCCTTAAGGCACGCCGTGATGTTTCGCACGTGTACGTGACACCCTGACACACGGAAGAAAATCTTAATGGTTGTTTTTTTTAACGTAATTTTTAAGCACATCTTCACACTCGTTTTTATACGAAGAGTTTAAGCAGGGGTTATAGTAAGAGGTTGTGATAAGTTAGTACAAGTAGGGTGTACTTACAACTAGTCTTACCAAGGGGTATGATATGACCCAGTATTCATTGAGTTGTGCAGGTCAGATAGGCAGTCGATCCATGTAAAATACTGGCATTCAGTTGCATCCAGTTAGACCCCAACAAAGTTGGGAAAATTATGATGAAGTAGGGTGTACTATGCATATCCTGCCTAAATCTTCATAGACTCTGGGTGGGGTGCCAACTAAGAAATTCCTGATGACAAAATCCAATATAATTAGTCATTTTTAGGGTTCCGTACCCAAAGCTCGCCAACGTCCATCGGTCTGTCTGTCACAGGCATGTTTCTTTTGAACCGTGATAGGTAGATACTTGTTTTTTCACAGAGTGTGTATTATTACTATTAGCGCTATAACAACAAAAAACCAAATTAAAGGGGGTCCACACAAGAGACGTGTTTTTTCAACGTTTCATTAAGGCACCCATCCTGTGCGAGTCTGACTTAAGTTAGGTACAGCTTAAACAGTAATTACAGGTAATCAGTAAGTCCAACAATCTCAGTTACATAATATGACCTAATAATGTCAACGTTCAATGTACAGTACAAAGAGTCAAGCCTCAATGAACACGCCGTCACCGAAAAGTTACAAACACCAATATTTGGTTACCGCTTCGTGCATGTTAACAAAGATGGCATATTATATTAACCGAAACTGAACTTGAGGAAATTTATTACAAAAGCTGTAAACCCACTTCTACTGTGACACGCTTGAAAATAACCTACCCCGTTTCCAATCAGCATACATCGGAGCTTTTGTTCGAAACAAAATTTTACCATCGCAACAAAACCAGCATTGAATTGTATACAGGGTAAAAAAGTATGGCGACAATGTTGGTTCTGTGTTTCGGGATACGCGCTAAGTATGAAAGGGTGCTAACTTAGGACAAGCCGTCGGCTGCATCGTCTCGAGACGGCACACGAATGCAAGTTACAACTATGACACTTTGTTGCAATATTAGACGTCCCACCTCCTGCTTATTACCTTTGTGTCTGCTATTCGAAAAGGAGTTAAGATAGCGAAAGGAAAAAGATGATTGTGTGAATTACGTTTTGTTATTGTTAATGGTGTGAAAGATAATGATGTTTATACATACCATGTTAACAGGGTGATTTTGTTACCTAAAACTGGGTTATTTGATTAATGAAACAATTGTGGGTCTTAATCACGTATCAAGGAAATAATTAAATTTGTAATTGGCACGTAAAAATGTGAAGCTTTAAATCTCACACTCCATTGCACTTTTCACAATTGAGCTCAAAATCTCCTTAGAAAAAAGCAACCACCTTGTAAAAAACCTTGGACATTAAACGAAAGGACAATGGTTGAAAGGAACAACCGAACTACTGCCAAACGTTTTACTGTGACCATTAACGTTAGAGATTATTTATTGGCCTAGTTAGGCCTCCTTTCTGGCCACATTGGAGAAATTGCGATAACCATGAGCGGCTATAACCCCAAAAATAATCTTAAGAAAAATACTTCGTAAAAATCTGTCTGTGAGTACAGTCAAGAAAGTTTATTGTTAAGCAGACACTCGTCGACAATGACAGTAGTGATTTGTATTTATGACAATTTAAGCCAGTAGTCAATTTGCTTTTTGCATTATTACCTACATGAATTTAAATTAATCATGACAGATTTTGAAAAAAAAACCGCAGAATGTTCATCGATATTTCGTCTACCAAAACACCATAAACACAAACTCATTACTCATAACAAATACTATAATTTTCAAAAGTAACGTCTGAACTGTAATCTTTTAAAAGCTATCAAAGCGCATTTGCGCTAACAGATTTTCAGTATGCAACTGCAAAAATTATCGTCAAGCCTAATTAACATTTAAAATGTACACCCGTTTTAAATTCATGGATTTTACGTTTTGAAAAAGCTCAGACTTGTAACAAAAAATTAGTTTGTTTCAACAGCAGTGTGGAACGTAAGAAAAATCTTGCATTGTTGGTACACTCAGACTGTCTACTGTGTACTAATTAATGTTGCCCGTATGTTAACTAATAGGGTCACCATGTTTACTAAATAGTTTTTTTTCTTGTTATATAAACACTTGCCATTTACCTGTTTTTGATTGACCCTTGGTCGTGTGTGGTGTAAGCAAACATTGTAAAAATATCCTTGCATTGTATAGATTCCATTTCTTTGTATTATATAATTGCATAGCACATCTGTGAGTACTATGTACTGTAAAGCTACCATTTACATTTATTTATCTTAAATTGACTTGAATGTGTCCTGGTGGCTGACAGAATGTCATGTTCACTCAAATGTCTCGCTGATGGTGGCGGGTGTGTCGGGTCATTTAGTTCCCTTCAATATGGTTGAGTTGAATGGCGCTTATCTATGCGTCATGTTCGTGAACGGGCGCTGTCAGTTGTGACTGGTCATCTCTTGGCTGCCACGGTTTATTTTAATTACTTTATTTTTAAATTATTGATTTAATCTTTTACTCTGGACGCTCTTGATGTGCACGTTTTTCTTTATCGTTCTCACATATATGTATAATCTCAACTTGAATGATGTAACCAAGATTTTGTAACAATATTTTGATTTAAAAGAGTGTCCATGGAGTTTCTTGCCCATTCTTCTCCATAGAAATCTACGCTTTGGAATGTGCAACTACAGTACTCTCTCAAGTTATTATGCCTTGTGACTGGGACTGTAGCTTCGCTTCTTTTAGTTTGTTTTTTTGACATTTAAAAGTGCCGTAATGGTCTAATTGAAATAAATGCTTTGAGTTTGAGTCATCATCATCATTCTCTTGCCCTTATCCCAAGTCATTCGGGGTCGGCGCAGCATGTCTTCTTCCATACTTCTCTATTACTCGTCATATCATCAGACACCTCCTTTCTTCCCTTATCATCCTTTACACAGTCTCTCTCTACTCTTATACCCATCCACATCGTCATCATCTGCCTAGCCTTTTCCTCCACAACCCAGTTAGTGCTAGGTAATACGATACCCCTGGGTAAAACTGGTTGTCAGAGTTTCGGGCCACTGACTACCTGTAACGACTGTCAAAGATCTACAAATGACAGCCGGGACCAAAGGCTTAACGTGCTTTCCGAGGCACGGAGGATAGTCGGTATGTAATGGGTGGTCACCCATCCACGGACCAACCTAGTTAAGCACGGCTTAACCTAAAGATCGACCCAAGCTCTTCTTATTTAGCCACGAGTTCCTCACCCAACCACATCGTATGGTATATTATACGCGACCGTTTACATAACTTTTTAGGCGCGACCAATTAAGGCTTAAAGTTAAAACCTACTTACGTCAATGGCTTCTTTTATAATTTAATTTGATAATTAATAATAAATTGTACATTGTTAGCTTTAAGTCACACAAATACTATAAAATTAATAAGAATGCAGATGATAAACCTGAAGCCAGCATTTTTTTAGTAAAAAGCGGGTGATTTATTAATTGACACGAGTAATAGAAAATCGATTTAACGCACTGACGTGCATCAAGCAGAGGGAGGCACGTCTTTTGTTTCCTTCGCGTGATTGTCGTCGCCGCCGCGTTGGAAACGTGTTACAGCGTATCGTGGCATTTTTTTTTCATTTGTTGTCTCCGCAGTCTTTGTAACAACACGCGTACGACTTGAGCGTTCTCGTGGCCAAGCGATAACACAGCTGGAAAAGAAAAGAAAACCTTGTCTACCAAAGCAGTCTCGCATAGGATGATTTGTTTTAATTTTATTTGTATTTATATATAAAGAGCGTCATTGTAACCATAGAATCAGCAATATTGTAAAAGAACTGTGTTAAAATCTCGGTGTACAATCCATACTTATGTACTAGTAGGTACTAGCGTCCGCGCGAAATTATTATAAAAATACTGTTTTCCCCGTTTTTGCAACATTTTTCATTGCTGCTCCGCTACTTTTGGTTGTAGCGTGATGTTATATAACCTGTAGCTTTCCTCAATAAGTGGGCTATCCAACACTAAGATTTTTTCAATTCGAACCAGTAGTTCTTGGCATTAGCGCGTTCAGCCAAACAAACTCTTCAGCTTTATTATATTATTATGGATAAAAAGGTACATTTTGTTAGTTTAGATGTAGGAAGTAACATGCTAAACTACTTATCCGATTTCAAAAATTCTTTCCCTGATGGAAAGTTAGACTATTGCTGAGTATCGTACGATATGTCTTACGTTAAGGTAAAAAGCTAGAAAACTATATTCTATCTATTTTAACCCGCAAAATCCTGCTCAACTCATGGTTTCCGTACAATTTTCCGCACGCCCGTCCGTAGTTTGCGCTGTTTATTTGTAATTACTTGATGCGTTTCGGATTGGAATAAAATCTGTCTCCGCGCGCCGCCATCACGGAGGGTGTGCGGTCTAATTGTCGGCGCTGATGTGTTTAAGCTGCTTTTAAAGCTAGCTTTAACACTTGACATATGTGTGTTGAATTATTTTTAAAATGTTTTGCTATTTTTTTTATCAGTTCACCAATTATTGAACACACTGGTTTTATGCTAAACTTATAATGCAATATATGATTATAAATCAGTGCAAGAATCACCTAATATTGAATAGCATTGAATATTATCGCGCTATCCGCTTGGCCACACGCTACAAACTGAAGCGAAAGCAGAAATATAAAAAATGGAGGCCTGTAGTAACTAAGAGCATGCTATGAGCCAACGCTACTTGCAGAGCGTGTCGCTAGACGCAAGTCGCGTCGCAAGTCGTATATCCTGAGTCCTGAACGAGGCATCAGCCATTCGTTTGTCTAGCTTGTTTTGCTTTGGGGCTATATTCAGATTAGATATTCCCTTAGCTCATCATTATTCTCTGGCCCTTATCCCAATTTATTTGGGGTCGGCGCAGCATGTCTTTTTCTTCTATACTTTCTCTATTACTCGTCATCTCAGCAGTCACCTCCTTCCTAGCTATACCATCACCAGGACTGAATCGAAGCCGCGACCAGGATTAATAGTCTTTTTTTTCATTTATAAATAATTTACGGTGAAATGCTTTCATCTTTTATAATAAGAGAAATTTTATGATTTTTTTGATATACTTAGCTAAGGTGACAGCGCTCTCGACCTTGCGACTGCAGGGCTTGGAGGTCTAAGGTTCGATGCCAAGGTCGGGAAAATGTTATTAACTTTTTCCATAAAGAATTCCTCAGAACAGATCCAGTCTCTGTGGATGCCCAGTCGAAGTCTAGGTAGATCTGTGCCCGGTTGATGGCTCTCCCACTATTACAGGGAACTTAAACATAACTGTTGAAATTTGGGTGAACTACAAAAATTTGATTACTACCCTTTGGATATCTCAAAGGTGTATGTTATGAAACGTAGTACTTACCGCGAGCATCACATCCAGAGCAACACAGGTAGACCGGTGATCAGCTAAAAGGCGATATATCCAACAAACGGTCAAATTAACCCGAACTTGTGCCAACTCACTCAGGCCCGTACTTAGCCTTTATTAAGGGGTAGCTTCTTCTCAAAGATCTTCAGTAGAGGCCAAAATGAGATGCTTCACTTTCTGTTCATTTTTATCTCGAAGTAAAACGAAACATCTCAAATGAAGTGAACTAGGAATGATACAAAAATGAACATTCTTTTGGGTGAAGTATCTAATATCTTATGTTCTATTTACTACCACAATATGGGCCAAAGTTGTCTGAGAATAAATTAATGTTATGTTATAATTAATAAGCGTCTAATATAATTTAAGTTACTGCTGGCGCTACCTAGTCATAAATTTACCGAACAAGTCGAAATCGTTCTCGCAAACTAATTTACGTACAGTACAGTACCATCAAAGCTATAGCAATGAAACTACTTTTGCTTCAGATTTTGAGGCATTTCGTTAATATTTTCACGAAACCAAGTTTAGTCAATCATTTACCACAAAAAAGAGGTAAGTGTTAAACGTTTAAAGACATTTATTTTGCGACTTAAAACGGATTTTGTGATTGGTACACCTCAAATCTTTTACTTTGAGCCTCATTTCACTGCGTATTATCTGTTCTGTGCAACATACCCTTAACTTAGAATGTACGTAATAACAATATCAGTACAGCAGTGAAAACCACGTCTCTCGCTCAGCAGACCGCCGCGAAAACGTGAAATGGCTCTAAACACTTATTGCTTAAATACAATATCTCCATGTCTTCATGCCTTGCCAGCCAACCTTCTACTGGAACTTGCAATTGCGAAAGAAGCATATCAAAAGAGGTTCTAAGAGTGGATGAGAAAAGGAGTTAATGATGCCGTGACGTCAGACAGGGGAGAATGGAAGAAGAAAACATGTTGCGCCGACCCCAAGCGCGGGACAAGAGCAGGCAGATGATGATGAGAGGGTCTATGAGAACCATCATCATTCTCCTGATCAATTTATTTATGGTCAGCGCAGCAAGTTTCTTCACCCATACTTCTCTATTACTCGTCATTTCAGCAGTCACCTCCTCTCTAGCCATATCATCACACAGGCCCTTCCATCGTTCATCGCCTCGTCTACGTTCATGCATCTGGTCGTACACACGTTAGCTAGTACTACGCACCTGACCTTTCTGAAGAACCATATCAATAAGCCGGGTGTATGACACTTAGTGCGTCCCCTCACGTTGGAGCTTCCACTCACGTCTCTCCTATCTGAATTTGTATTTAATTAGACTTCATGTACAGTAGCGGTACATAGGTGGACTCAGTGCTATTCTTTACCGCTTAGGTTAAAATATATTATGAATGGTCAAAAATGCCTTATACAGCATGTATCAGAAAACGCGTGGTCCTACCTGCCCCATAGGTCAAGTAAGTATTGAAGTTTTTTTTTATGGGAGAGCTGATCATTTTTTCGCGATTTAAACGATGTTGGTCCCATGGATAAAGTTGTTCAGTTTGACGGTCTGTACCACACCCTTAAATACGACCACACCTTTCTGATACACGAAAAAACAAATATAATAAGACTTAGCAGTCATGAAGCCAAGAATAAGGTAAATATGTGCTTACTACAGTTGGACTACGAAGACACTGAAAACATACAACTGACCCTTCATGTATAATCTTAAAAAAAATCATGTAGGTACCTACTAAATTGTAATTTGTTTTTAATCGTGGAAATTAAACAATTTTTTTTTAAACACGCTGTATATGCAGGGTGTAAACGTACCCTGAAGGGTACGTTTACACCCGTTGCACGATGCCGTCAACCAAGCATTATTTACATCAAAGCTAAGTAACTATACGCAAAAATTATTGCTGGGAAACGACTTTTTTTGGGGGTGAAAAACCACGTTTTCAAATCAAATCAAATCAAATCAAAATATTTTTATTTCACATAGGCCTACATGGGCACTTATGAAACGCCGACAAAAAGGTGCACGGTTCGGGTTGGTCGTTTCCTATGGAGAAGAACCGGCAAGAAACTCCATGGTTACTCTTTTAAAATGATTAGTTTTACAATATTATTATGTTACAGCATTAGTACTCAAGTATGGGGGGACAGCATAGGCCCGACAATAAGTCGTTGCTTACTACACAAGAAAAACTGAAAACAAGATAAGAGGTTAACAAAAGTTAACACACATCTAGGAATCTACAAGGCCTACACTGTTCACACATTCACAAACAATCGTTAAAAAGAATCTATACAAAGGCAAGAAAATATTATAAAAGACTAAATTAAACAAGTGACAAAAAAAAATATTGTCATCAGTGCTGCAACTATTCTGAACAAAGGGTGTTTAAGTGATGTGATAACCATTGTAAAAAAAGAAAAAAAAACCATTGTAAATTAAAATGAAAAGAAAAAAAAAATGATTGAGAATAGTTAGAGACATCCACATATTTGTGCTGTTTATGAGCTACCAGGGAAGCCGCATGCGCAGAAGGAACTAAAGCCAAACCTCTTTATCTTCAACGTAGTCCTTGATTTTGTAATATGCTTTTTTAATAAGGACACGTTTAATGTAATTTTTGAACTTTCCATCGGTCAGTTCTATAACTGACTTAGGTAATTTGTTATAAAAACGTATACTGTTAATAAGAAAAGACTTACTAGTTTTTGTTAACCTGAATTTGGGTATTACAATTTCGTGTTTACTGCGTGTATTAATATTGTGGAAGTCGCTTCTAATTTTGAAAAGCCCTCGGTTTTTGCGGACATATAAAATACATTCTAGGATATAAAGGGAAGGCAGAGTCAGTACATCGATCTCTTTAAATTTTTCTCTGAGGGACTCGCGAGGACCCATTTTATAGATCGCGCGGACTGCCCGCTTTTGTAAAATGAAAATTGAGTCAACGTCTGCCGCCGATCCCCACAGCAGAATGCCATAAGACATAATACTGTGGAAATAAGCATAGTATATTAACCTAGCTGTAGCTGCATCAGTTAACTGCCTTATTTTCCTTACTGCATATGCAGCTGAGCTTAACCTACCCGAAAGAGTTCTGATGTGCGGTCCCCACTGCAATTTTGAATCGATAGTAATCCCTAGGAATACAGTTTCCGCTATAACATCAAGTTTTTTGCCTTCAAGATTTAAATTTATATCCCGTTGAGGTACATTTTTACGGTAGCACTCCATGTAACGCATTCAAAACATTGTGCTGATGGAAGGATTGAATAGTAAACAGGTGATGGAGGTGTTTAAAGTAAAAATCTTACATTAAAAATTAGTAATTGAAACAAAAAACTAAAAAAAAAGTTCGAACCCAATATCTGGTACAACCCCAATATAGGTACGGTTTAGAACAAAAAAAATGACCACAAAGACGGGGAGAACAAGTGCGTTTCGGCTTCGTTAAGGGTTTTGTTACAAACTTTATATTATATTTGTGTGTATGGAATAACATAGTACACCGACGCAACTGCTTGATCCAAAAGTAATAATCTTACTTACTATTATAAATGCACATGTGATACGGAGGAATGAGGAAAATGTCGTGAGGTAAGTTTTGGGTATGACTGTGGATGATATAAGAGTAGAGGGAGACCAAAGAAACGATGGATGGACTGTGTAAAGGATGACATGGCACGAAAGGAGGTGTCTCATGAGATGACGAGTAATAGAGAAGTATGGAAGAAGTAGACATGCTGCGCCGACCCCAAATGAATTGGGACAAGGGCAAGAGAATGATGACTACTATAAATGCGAAAGTTTGGATGGATGACCGTTTGTTACTCAATTACGCCTGAACGGCTCAACGGATCTGGATGAAATTTGGCACCGAGATAGATTATAGTCGGGAATAGCACATACACTACTTTTATTTATTCTCACATACACATCAAAATTTCCACGTGAACGAAGTCGCGAGCAACAGCTAGTATTCAATAAATGACGCCACAAGTCCTTTAAGTGCGCAAAAACGCTGATTTGATTGCAATGTCGTGCACCTCCATGCTCCCAGAAGGGATGGATATGGGTCACCTAAATACACGCGCCCTAACGCAGGGTGGATGCGCATGTTGCTGTCTTTGTGTATTTATTTGTTTAATAGCCATGGAATGTTTCAAATGTGGTGTTTAAAATGAGAACGTATATTGTTAGGATTTCTTATACATTTTTATTCTCATTACACATTTTTTAATATTATGAAAACGCAAAATAAAAATGTGATTTTTGCGTCCTCCTGATTTCTGTGTCATTTGATCCTTTTTAAATATCTTAATTAAAATCAGAACGCAAAAGAAAGATTTAAACATAGAACGTATAAATCCGTATAATATGGCAGTAGGATAATATTTTCAGACAATGAATGGGGTCCCAAGTGAAACGAAATAGCTAGACTAGAATTAAATCCTAACGTTTCTGACTTTGATGAATCACGTAGGTTATTCAGACATAGTCGCAAAGGATCCGCTCTCACTTCCTGGCCTTATTTTAAACTTAATAAGTTCACACACCGAGTATACAAACCCAGAAGGACCAACGTTATTTACTAACACACTTTGTATTTTATCATATGTACATAATAATATGTTAGTCTGTTAGGTATATCTATGGGCAAAAGTTGCCTGAAAATAAATGGATGTTGTTTATTTATTTATTTAACAGTTTATGTACACACTAAATACAGAAAACAAGAAAGGGACAGAAAAAATAGGTACAAAGGTGATGCTTATATGTATATGGTATGCTATAGCGTAACAAAGAATTAAAGTAAGGCTCCGTTCACGTCGCGGGCCTGTGGACGGCGAGTAATGGGCTAGCTCGCCGTCCGTCCGTCGTATGACGACGGGCAGGCCGTGTCGACGGCGCGTTCGTGTTCCACGCGCGCCTCAAAGAGATGTCAGCAAACGGGAGGGGCCCGCAAGGGCCGGTGCCTGCCAGGGCTGCGGGACTGTTCGAAAGAGATACCGCGGCCCTGGAACATAAAGGGCCATTGAAGGAACATGGGTGGTTTTTAGTCAGTAAGAGTCTGACACTCCCTTTCGCTCCGCCCAGAGCGGGAGGAGTCATTTGATGATTTCCCACCCCCCAAAAAAAAAAAAAAAAAAGGCTCCGTTCACGTCCCCGAAGGCCGCGGTCTTATCGTAACGTAAATACGTTGACTTTTTAATCAAAAATTCAATTACTCTATTGCATTTTTGGTAAATTGTTTGTACAAGCACAACCGGTATCATCCATAGATATGAATGAATTCTTAAAATTATGAAAATATTATTTGTGAAACAAGTATTGTTCATTTTAAAATCGACGTACCTATTGACGCTCCGTTTACACCGCGCGCTCGTGCCTCTGGGCCAGCTTAGCGATTCTGTAAAATTCAAACAACAACTCGCATCTCACATTCGAATTATCAACCGAGTTTATATAATGCCAATCAAGAAACTCACAGCGGATTCATATTCGAAGTTTAAAATGAGGTCTTACAGAATCACACTGCTGCTGGGCCTCCAGTGCTACAGCTTGCGATGGCGCCTTACACTTACTTGTTTTTGGAAAAATATTTTTCATTTCTCTTCTCCAACCTTTGGCCACCAACATTCTTCCAAATTTCTCCATCGCTGGCGGTGTATGTCATGGGTATCTAGTTTCTTCCGGCCACTTTAATAAGATCTTCTGTCCACCTAGTCGGTAACTCGGTAGTCTCCCCACATTCCTTCGTCCTGTCTGTGTTCACTTCAGCATTTTCATCAAAAGTAAGTTGTCGTCTTAAAATTCAGTATCGTTTGTAAAGGACATGGCTAAATTGAAGTATGGACGACTGCCCCCGCAATGAAAACGCATGTATAAACATGGTACCTAGCAATATGTAATGCTAAATAGCTGAAATTAGTATTTTGTAATTTAAAAAGGTTCAGGAACTTTTAATATTTGCACAATCCTAAAAACAAAATCGCGCAACTCCTACGACAAAGGTACAAAAACTTCAAACAATGACATTGCTATAAACTTTTATCTAGGCGTTTTAATGTGTCTGCGACGATTTTTATTGATAATTGTGTTTTTGACTGGCGATTTTGCACTAAGGTACTTGAAGTAAATATCTACATAGGGGTAATTGCAGCAAAAAAAAACTTGATACATTTTGGTAATGCAATATGTCTCTTCCCTAGCTGTCAGTATTCCTTGACCTTGTCATGTCAAACCAAAACAAAGCATAAAAATACAATTAAGAAACTTTTTTATGTTTATTAGTTCACGAAAATTATAAGAAATTATTAAACACTAAATAATTCATGAATTAATATTTAAATATTACTGGTTAGTGTGAGGTTCCTATTTGTGCTAGTCATGTTGGGGGCAGTCGTTTAGCCATCTCTTTTGGAGGTTTGTCTTTTATTTCAGTGGTTTTTCAACTGCGCCTTCTGACCATGGTATTATTTCGTTTAATTTTGGTCCAAAGCCGTTAGATGCATATGAATCAGTTCGTGGCCTCTTTTGTTACGAATTAAATGTCTTCAGAGCTCGCTTATTCTAATGTATAATGACGCTAGTACTCCCTATGGGGTGGGTTGATTAGCAGCTTATAATCAGTAGAAGCACAGAATGAATAAGTACATTCTTACTTCAGAAACGTCACTGTATGTTTAAATGGTTATTTTACTGTATTATGTGTTTTAAGAAAATCAAAAAACTGCAAGTCGTGAAATCATAGATACCTACTTTATTACAAATCTCGATACTCTATTGTCCTATACTGCTCAATAATAGGTGCCTATTCTAATTACTAAATAAATGAAATTTTGGCTAGGTTAAACCAAGGTATGTACATTACAGAATAAGTTCTAGACGAGACTTCGTTTCACAGAATTTGTTTCATTTTTTTTGTACCTTGTAACTGGTACGCCCACCCTACCACATATACCAATGTGCGTCGTAACTACTGCAGGGGGTTCAAAACTGCGCAATTGCAAGGAGCACGTGGACCCAAGTTCATTCACCCCACTTAATCATACCCCTACAACCTTATATCCTTGCAATAAGAGCTATAATCACGCACATTTTATTACCAACTTGTCAAACAACCCCATCAAATAATTTTCAACTTTATAACAAAGCAATAAAGATTGTTTTGAATGAATTTAAAATGTTGTTGTTAAGTAGGCCATGTTTTGTTTTGGTTGTGAATTACTTAGCCATAGATGACGCCATTTATTTGTTAAGCGGGATTTGAATATGAAGTAAATATATTAATTTATGCGTAACTAGGTATGAATGAGTTATGAAAGTTAACGTAAATAAATAGGGCTTTGCGTAAACAATTATAATGTTGATTTCCCTCCCATTCGGTACAGTCATAAACTAAGCACGCGCGTGGAGTAACGGTTGGATTAGCATACATTAAGAAAATTACTTTTGAAAGTTGAGAATAGTTGCTAAGTATACGGGCTGGAAGGGTATAGGTGCATATTAGTGTCCGTGACTGTATTAACAGCCGTTCCATCCGTTCAGAAGCTACGATTTTCCAAATAGACAGACAAAAGTTTCAAACTCAACACAGCCAATTTTTAATCCTGGATTAAAAATAGAAAACCCCATTTTGAAAAGAAGGATACCGAAAACCCTGTGTTACCAAGTCCCCTTCTAGATATGCTTATATGAACAAATACATGTTTATCACCCCTTTGAATTAAAAAAGCGTGAACGACACTAAAAAAGCCTCCAAAATGTATCGTCAATACCTGAACAAACACTTTGCATCAAGCATCCCTTTCTTAAGGGGAAATCTCGACACGTAAGACAAAGAAACTACAACACGAATAAACGATAGCAGCGGTGGCCCAGTGGTGGCGGCCCCGACTTACGAACAGTAAGTCGTGGGTTCGAACCCAGGCAGGCGCATTACTTTGTGTAATTTATTTCATCACCACTGCAAAAACAGCATGTCCTAGAACCAAAAATTCGAAGACATGTGACATGTACCAACCCGCACTGGGCCCGTGTGGTAGATTATAGCCAATTCCCTCTCTAGAGAGCAGGCCGTGTGTCCCAGCAGTGGGAACATTATAGGCTGATTATGCTAAGACAAATAAACAACATAGAACTACATAGTGGAATAACGTCTCAGGAACTAAAATATCAAACCACTTCACTAAATGTGTCTATTGATATACTTATTGTAGGTGCAGCGATAGATACAGCCGAATTGACAAAAAGAACTTGTGACGACATCTATAAAACAAGATGCGAACTAAAAACCCTGCAACGCGCAATCAAGGTTACCCGCGAAATAAGCACAATATATGTACAAGAACTACTAGACACAACTCCCGACTGGTTGGAGGATACTCCCGGAGGAGTTGCAACGGAGCCGGTTTCCTATTATTTTTAATAATCCTGAAACATAGATGCACTTTATAACGTTACTCTTGGTTACTGCGGTCTTTAGCTATCTACCACCATAGTGAAAAGACTAGACAGTCAGTAAATTTGCAAACGGGGTGATTACCACCCAGGAACACCCCCTAGGTACCTTATATAAATTATTAACATCCCTTATATTCTATTCATCCCAAAACCATGACTGCCTCGTTGGTCTAGTGGCTGCATGCGCTACTGCTCCGTGTGACGTATTACATGGAACTTAAACGTAACTGGCGCAATGAGGGTGTATTATGGGTACTATCGCTTACGGTCTATCCCTTTAATGATAACAGGCGTGATGTTACCTTATGAAAACCAAGCAAAAATATCTAATATGACTTACATTTTTGTCGGTTTAGTCGAACCCATCTCTAAGTGCGGCGATGAAATCTCCACTATTTGCCGTGCCTGGCGCGAGCATGTTTGCCGACGACGATTGAAACGCCTTTGATACGAAGCGTCAATGTTTGTCTGTTTGTTTGTTAGTCTGTGTATTTCTTATTTTCGGGGCATCTTCGCAAATATGAGGCTGAAAGTGCTGTGTGTTACGCAATACAAATGTGGTTGAATCGTTATTTTTTTTTTTCATTTTTTGTTATTGATTTGGGTTACATTAACATCCAACGTGGCAATGCTGCCTTCTGGGCACTTACCCTTTGACAACGATACGGAAGAATTTTATGACGCCTTTTTAATTCTTCTGGCTGGCACAAGAACGTGGTGGCCCAAGCAAAGAGATGCCTAGTCCCAGCAGTGGGTGAAGCCGGGCTGTGGATGCTGATGATGATGTGCTGTCAGATCTCCACTCAACAGCTCTAAATGATTATATAATCTTACAGCTGTGAGCTCGGCCATAACATAAGGTTTATCACACAGTGCTATCACATTCATAAACTGCGCTATCTTTGATAAGTGTGCGCGTAGGTTTGGTAGCAAAGCAGATGCGCCAAGGCTGCCGCTAACTGGGAATTTGTGTTAAATTCTGCGACACAAAAATAATTTGGTAGAACGCAGATAGACGGTTTGGTCTATACGGTCATAGATGTTGGCTGTTGCCGCCCTTGAGTACAGGTATACGATTTAGCAAAGATTTCCTAAAACTATATTAATTAGATAATATTGGAGTGCGGAGTTATTCATATCGCCGCTTGTCATATCGTCTAAATAAGAAATCTATAATTAGATACGTCTGCATTGACTACTAAGAACAGTGTAGTATGCACATGTCACAGGCAAAACTCCAATTTTGACTGGTATCAGTCAAAACCGTTAATCAGTTAACACGTTTTTAGGGTTATGATTCGTCATGTATGAACCCTTATGGATTCGTCATGTCTGTCGGTCTGTCC
The DNA here is from genome assembly GCA_950022335.1 of Eurois occulta. Taxonomy (NCBI): domain Eukaryota; kingdom Metazoa; phylum Arthropoda; class Insecta; order Lepidoptera; family Noctuidae; genus Eurois; species Eurois occulta. The sequence continues at coordinate 1,872,198 of OX465498.1, forward strand.
GTCTGTACGTCACCATGCAAACTTCCAACGAAAATTGGTTTGAACGAGATCTAGTAAGTAGTTTTTTTTTAATACCTCAATAATCGTAAACCGCAATTTACCTTTCATTCAAACAACTCAAATATAAAAAAAAACATCGAACAAAGTTACAACGAACTTTTATAATATTATGCTGCTAATATAATGCTATATTATACTTGCTGCTACGAAACCCTTCATGGGCGAGTCCGACTCGCACTTGGGCGTTTTTTTTTAATTTATTTATTTTATTTTCTTGAACGCCTTAGTTATAAATGCCAAGAAACACTATAGAAAATGTTTTTAAAAGAGTCACTAAAAAGACTATCGACGAAATATGTTTCTAATGAAATGTTATTAAAACAATTAGTTTTAATAAATTGGTTGTATTTTTTGCCTGTTACATATAAACTTAGCAAAATTCTGTACGTTGGGAGGAAATAACTTTTGAAGTTAGGCTAAGTGTATACATATTTTGCTCGCAACTGTACGTATTAAAAGATAAAGTAGGTAGACGTGTACTCCCGAAAAAAGTACTTGAAAATATTCGCATATGTATTATGCCTGGAACCGAAAGTACTTTTTAATAAAGTGTGTATTTTTAAAGTAAGCAAATATTAATTTTATTCTGTGGCAACCCTGTGCGGTGCGTTCCGAACATAGGGCAATGTATAAATCTGTCAGACGCGACAATCCGGCGGTATTCCCTCCATGCGCTCATTTACGTAGCACTGGTAACTCTCTTGAACCGTGTAGCACAAAGAAAGATCAGTTATGTAAGAGAAAAGGATTGTTAATTCAAAGAATGACAATGTGGCCAGACTTCTAAATCTTTACTGCATGCAAATGCAAATAAATTTTGCGTGGTAATGTTAAACCTTTTAAATAAAAATGGGAGAAATCATCAAAGAAAAACCCTCTTCGTCTTACAAAATAATATTTTATCTACCTAGTTCTAGATTCATACCCGTGTCATGGCCATAGAGTTGCCCTTATTTCATGAGATTTAAATATAACTGTCGAAATGTACTACATTAAACGCCCCTACCTAACTCCTCGGCAAAAACAAGCGTGAAGTTTAAATGTCATGTGTCTAATAAATAAATGTCGTAATTTTTCGTGGTGGCAACCCTGTGCGGTGCGTTCCGTACACAGTGCAATGTATAAATCTGTCAAGCACGACAATCCGGCGGTATTCCCGGCGAGCGTTCATTCGTGTGTTTATATCTTTGTGAGGCCATAAATCTGTGCTTAATTGCGTCAATGGCGTTATAGCTGTTCAATTGTAAGCTAAACACTATTCACCAATGATTTTTATGTCTGGGAAACGTTATGGGACGCGGAAAAGGAGAAATAGGTATGTACGAGTATGTCTTTGATATCCAAGACAGTTTTCCATATTTTGAGAACTAATACCCAGTTTATAAATAAAACTTTAGAAAATAATGATCCTGATACTATACGCCCGCATCATCACACGACTGGACCACTGGTCGTTGGTTTTGTCCAGCTCGTCCCGCCATCTTCTACGAGGTCTACCGTGATGCCTTCTGGCTGTGTTAGGGCTCCACAAAGTGTCTATTCTGGCCCACCATTCACTGCATGCGGCAGACGTGGCCAGCCCAGTCCCACTTCACTGCTTTGCGGTTTTTTGAAACGTCAGTAATTTGTGTTTTAGAGCGCAGTGTGGCGTTGCATATATGGTCAGTTAGCTTAACGTCTAGAAATCGAAACAACACAACATATTACAAATCGGGTAAAAAGTTGAGATCACGATACCATCTCACTGTTTAAAAATGCATTATGAAACTGCGACTTATGATCCCAAAATATTCAAACTTATAACTACAGTAAAACATCATACTATCATCATTCATCACATTATAACGCGGCTAGGAGACTTCACAAAAGGTAATAAGTAAAACATCCAAAATATCTGTAGCCCTAATTAATATCGTACACTTCGTTGAATACATTTCTGGCAGCTTAAGGAAACGCTACACGGACGACGAAAGCGATACGAACAGATTATTAACGAATTCGTATCTAAGCGAACATAGTAGACAACTTGTATTGTAAGTGATGATTTGCAACTACACAAAAGAAAACTGTTATTTGTTTGTCGGATCAGCTCATTGCTACGGGCTTCAAATTAATCGCAAGTATGCAGTGGTGACATCACGCAACCTACTTAGAAGTTTACCCACACCACAGCGTGATTCTACAGAGCCCTGATGTTGACAGCTCGAAGCGAGGGCGACATTCCATGTCTGATCGCAGCGGAGTTAAGACGTCCTGGAACTGTACCTGATTGATTATGCCGCGTGTTATTATGTTAAATTGTAATGCCAAGTAATTTGTTAGTTTAATAGATACAGTGTATCGTACCCAGTGTGAATAAATCCTGACAATGCACATATTAAAATGGATTAACGTGTTTTCCGAGGTATATAACATTTATTATAATATAATATCTTTAACAAAAAAATACTGTCCTCCATACTGGTATTCAGTTGCATCCGGTTAGAATGGAAGCCGACCCCAACATAGTTAGGCAAAGACTAGGCAGATTATGATGATTATTTTAACAAAACTAGAATATGAAATGTTATACTACCGAAACGCAAAATCGTTATTGAAACTTGGAATTGTGCACCGTTTTTTTTTCGGATGGAAAATCATCAAATGACCCTTCCCACTCTTCGAACAGTCCCGCAGCCCCAGCAGGCATCAGCCCTTGCGGACCCCTTCCTGTTTGTTGACATCTCTTTGAGGCGTGCGTCGAACATGAACCCGCCGTCGACACGGCCTGTAGTCATTAGGCGGAAGGACGGCGAGCTAGCCGTCCTCTTTACTTATTCACCGTCCACAGGCCCGTACCTACGGCAAGCCGGGAGCCACCACATGGCCCGCTAAACGGTATTTACAGAACCTTTGGGCGTCAGTCTCGTATTTGTTTTACAACAAAATGGACAACATATGAAGCCTAAAAGCTTGTAAAATGAAAACTTTTGATGGCGCATAAAGACTGTCAGACTTCGTTCTGAATTGCGAAAAAAAGACCTTCGGTCGAGTCCTTGTCACAATGTTTGCCCAAAACCATTCAAGCTATACAAATGCGATATTTCGCTGATACTGGAGTGTTGCCTCGCCAAAGGACGCAACAATAAAATTTGTGGAATTTCAAAGAGGATCAGAAGAATTTTTCGCGTGGAAAATTATGTCAATTTCAGCAGGGATGGTCTTTGTTATCCACGTTTCTGCCTACCCTCTTACTCACTGTGTCTCTTTTAAACGAGAAAATCAAGGGTCGATAAAAATGCGACGTGTATGGGTACTATTATGGAAGTTTTTGCGTCAATTAACCCTTCAAAAAATCTGCAAAACACCTATCATATCAGTTTTCACTGGTATAAGTATTAGGTGGGGAAGGTGAAAATTGTGGGGATCCGCTGGATGCGAGACGCACGGGACCGGACAATGTGGCGACACTTGGGAGAGGCCTATGTCCAACAGTGGACGTCTTTAGGCTGAAATGATGATGATGATAAGTATTAGAGTTTGTGTGAGCCATTTCGTGTGCACAAATTAGTAGTTTTACTTAAAACTGGGTGCTTTATAGGTACTAATTGCGATAAGCAGTTTCTACACAGAGATCTAGAATACGTAAACTCGCAGGCATTGAATTTCACATGCCTGCTACTAGACCAAATATTTTACGACGGTATTTGATTTAAATACGAACAAGCTTTTCTCTTTGGAAGAAGAAGACATGCTGCACCGACCCCAAATAAATTGAGAAAAGGGCAGGAGAATGATGAACTTGTTTTCAGATTGTTTCATTGCGTCAGTACATAAAGCTGGCTTTATTTATTTAATGAAGACAATGTTTTGGACTATACAACTGAATATGCATTTATTCCACCTATGTTGCTGATAGATACTTTTTAGTAATAACATAGAAGTTTCATTGCCTTCCATCTAAATGAACTTTTAACATTAATAATAAAATCAGTTATTTCCTTATCTTCAGGTTAAATCTCCCTTACTGTCATATTGTTCTATAAGTAAACCGTACTATTTCATAACGTGCCAAGTGATATCCAATTACGAGGTCTACACCAAAACATAAGACCTCACCTTGGTATCTACACTACATCCAAGTGGAAACAAATATAAAACCAACCACACTGCCTCCTTGAGTCGTCAGAATTCCTCAATACATCTCGTTTTTATGAATTCTGGCTTGTAACAATAAAAATCTCACTGCTACCAATAATGGGAAGAAAATAAAAGGTGTACATAAAACGTTCTGCATGATTTGTTCTGAGATCGAACGAGTTATTGGCTCTGGCAGCCGGATGAGGGATTGAGCACCACTTTTACCTATATGTTCTTTTCACAGAATATGTACTTATTTGTATGACTTTGATTTTTGACTCGTACAATTTCTTTGTTGTGATGGTTGTTATATCGGAAATATTGTGCGTGATTGTTATTGAATATGATTGGACCTCTTTTTTCTATTCCTGGTCATTTTTGCTGGAATTTGGATGATGATTTTGGCATCGGTTGCTCAGACAGAGTTGCTTCTATAATTAACATAATATAACACCCGTGCCCCCAAAGGGATAGACAGGTGTACCTATACTGAGATATGTGTACACTCACATTTCGCCAGTTATGTTTGGGTCATATGAAGTGCAGGCGAGCCTCCTACCATCAATTGAAAAAATTCTTAATAATACCCAACTCCAATTTCTCCGACCTGAAAATCGAACCCTTGACCCCTTGCTTAGCGGTAGCGCTTGCGACCACCAGATTGCCGAGATAGTTGCATGCAAGACTTATAGACATAAAACTTTCGCATTTATGAAACTTTACTGGTATATGAAACTGTTTAAAATCTTTTTTGTAGTCGATGCTTTGAAGTTGATGGATTATTCCTCATTTTATCATAAATACCCCTAGACATCCAAAACTGTTGATCAAAAGTATAATTTCTACTCTTGAAACAACGAGAAATAAACACTACATTTATATTGAACGGAACAAAAATAAAAAAATCACACTCTTAAAAATATATACAGTGTTTCCTCTTTTAACACATCCCTCTTTTTGACGACGCGTAAATAATGACAAGTGGCGTGAGCATAAATGACGACCGACTGGAATCATTGAAAATGTATTCTGTAAGAAAAAAACATTCCCTTATAGAGGATTCTGTTAAAAGGTAGTAAATGAAATGTTGCATCATGACAGTGTAATTCCCCCATCCCTATTTTATCATCGGACGAGCAGAGATACGGCGAAGCGTCACCGTTATATGGTTGAATTTCCACAGACCCTGACAAAGCGCTATGCTTCCACATTTATTGTGCGAACCGCCTGTCTATGGAACTCACTCTGTTCCCTGATCGTTATAATCTGGCTCTATTCAAAGTTCGAGTGAATCGGTTTCTTCTAGGCAAGCGTGCTCCACCCTAGGACGCATCATCGCTGCACATCAGGCGAGTTGCTGCCAAACGCAAGCCTTTTTAGAAAAAAAAGTGTAAAACTGATTGACGGATGTCACATTTCTTCGATTTTTTTGTTCTAAGACATTCCGGTTTCTCCACGATATGCTTCCTTTTCGACCTTCACCGTTTTAAGAGCAATGATGACAAACTAATTTACACAAAGTTCCTGCCTGAATTCGAACATAATTATACCCTGCAAGTCGTCATTGATGGATACTCTCTCATCTAAACTTGTGAACAGTTAATTTAATGTTAAGAACTACTAGAAAATGGTCAACCAATTTTATTGAAAAGATACATAAACTGACGCCTTTCTTTTACCCGATAGGGTAGGCTGATTTACATAACGCCAACTGCTATGATCTTTACAGTCATACTACTTTCAAAAACTAGGGGCACAATGCAAAATAAAGTCCTCTTTAAGAGTTCACTTTAACGTAGGTATGTGACAAAACATACCATCAACTGCGTAAAATAAGGGATAGGACAAACTTTTTTTATCCGTGTAATTTGCCAGCCTTCGTTAACCAAGCCGACCGGTACATAAAGGTATATATCTAATTTCTCGGTCATTTAACGCTGACAACTTGGTACGTTAGTAAACTCGCTCTTGTGTAGACAGCCTTCGAGTTTATTAGTGTCATAAAATATTTTATGAAGCCCCCTGTAGAGCGCCACAGTGGAGGTTTGAACAGTAGAGCAATTAAATGTTTATAATTAACACTAGAAACGGGATATTCACCATGTCTGTCTGTGTTCTGTTCCTGTGTCCACTGTCGGGAACTCAAAACAAACAGTGGACATGGTAAATATCCCGTTTCTAGTGTTAATTATAATGCCAGTGACCATGACAGTTTAAAAACTTATAATTATTAAATGTTTGTTTTTTATTTTTTTATGAATACATTAAATTGCAGTAGAGAGTAAGTTACGCCTGACTCCACGTAGTTTCTGAGTTCAAGCATCAGCTTGTAAGTGAATTTCCACATACAAGCTGATATTTGATTCATCGCCTACAGCATACTCGGCAACTCTCATCCAGCTGCTACTGAGCGTGGAACCTAAGATAGAAACACGCTTGTACGATATGACTACATACAGAATGCAAAGTTAATAGAAATCTCTATTCCTAGACAGCACGTTGCGCCGAAAAGTTGATAGAAAACATTGTTTGTAGACATCTCGATACATAGGAAGCACTGTTGACAGAGATCTCTGTTCATAGATAGCACTTCTTGCCGTAAACTTTTTCCGTAGAAGCCACTGTTTCCAATCTCTTCTCCAATTTTTGAAAGATAGTCCGGTATGTCGAAATTAAATGTATTAGGGATTTTTGGTTGTCCTTTATTCCTTATGCGGTTCACAATCATTCGTGCTACTGCTTTATTAGGCAAGTGGGCAGCACTCGTATTTGGAATATCGTCTTTGGAGCAAGTATAGTGGATGGTTATTCATATCACGTTAATAGGAAAGTGAATTTTACTGGAGGCAGCGGTTTACAATTTGTGACGGAGAATCCATGGTTTTTTTTTTGCTATTTCCTCATTTGTATTCGCAATTTCTGACTCTAGCAAATGTCCATGTGCGTTGTTTTGATTGATGATATTATGTTCATTACTGATAGTTAAAGTTTTTACCTCACCACAACCTTTAGCACTACTCCGCGTACATCTCCAGTAAAATGTATTCATTCACTTTCCTATTAAGGTGATATGAATAACCATCCACTATACTATACTGTCTCTGGTATTTGCGTCATGTGACATTTGTTTTGTTTGTATTGTATGCATTTGTATTGTTGTTTATTTTTATAACAACCTAGAAAGATGTGGAATCTACTACACTGTTACTCCTCTTTAGCATGCAAGAGCGAGCGAAGCCACCACGAGGGAGACCAGTTTCTGTTTGTCCTACTATGACAGACGGTCGACGTCAGGGGCACCCCGAGGTTCGGTTAGTTAGGTTCCTGTAAACCCTGCAGACAGAAATAGGAGCCCCACGCAGCGGGGATCCGTTGACCTGCTGACGGAAACGCTAACCCTAGACGGTCGACGTCAGGGTTATTTTTTTTCCCCGACCATAATAGGTGCTAATAATGTTTTGAGGTTAGGTTACAAATATCTGTTTTTCTCAAAAACGGTGCATTACCTTTTCACGGGAGTGGTACCGGGGGAGAAGAGACACCACCCCCATCCCCCCTATCCGCCTGCCAAGGGATACTAAATTTTACGCATTACGTAGGCGAAACTTTGTAAATAGGCTATGGCGTTCACGTCATAATAAATTTATCGGTGGTGTCGTTTTGTCCAATGGACAAAATAATAAACTCAATAAAACCGCTCTAGTATCTGTTTAAAAGTGTTTTATTTATAATATATTATTTTAACTTAAATTACTAAACCCTATCTCTATTCTTAGCTTCTGCCAATGCTTGCAGCCCTTTCCCCACTGCAGCCACAGCTTCAGCTAAAATCCTGTCTCTCTCTGCACTCCTTTCATCCATGGCCCTTTCTCTTTCCGCACTCCTCTCCAGAAAGGACTGAAGGATTTTTGCATTTACTCGTTGTATTTCCAGCTGCTGTTCTTCCACCCTCAGGAATCTCTCAGTAGTGGTGGAGAATTCCGTTCGCCGTTGAAATGGTGGAAGAGCAGCAACTGAACACATGTGACGTGATGCTGAAAAAAGAACACCGATTACTATGATGCGTAAATAAAAACTCTTAAATAGCAGCTTTTGTATTTTTCAAACTAAATTTAAAAAAAAACCATTTTCTTATTATTAATAGTCATTGATTGAGTAAACTATTAACAATAAGATAAAATTTATGACACCAAGGAACACAGTTTTAAACCAAGATTCGCTGCACATTTTAAGTAGTTTGCTTTGAGGATTGAGGAATGTTAAGTGGCTTGCTTTGAGGAATGTTAAGTGGTTTGCTTTGAGGCATGCTATGTGGTTCTAACATGTTGTAAAAAAAGCGATGCTAACCTTGGTCCACTTTTTGTAATTTTTAATTGTGCCACTGCTGTCTGGCATTTTGAGTTCTCAAGAAACCCTTCGCGATGCCAGGGTCTCTTTCCATAAACTCTACCAGAGTTTCAACCTGAGCCGACGATGGATGAGAAGAACGTGTCTCATTTAGACTGGAACATTATAAATAAAATAGGTACATAATTCCAAAAAATATATTTTAATTGGATTTCTAAGAACTCAGTTCTCTTTGGATGTGATCTACTTAAATAAGACCCTCAGTTCAGGTCTTCAGTTGTAAGTCACCCTTGTAAAAATATATAAGTACCTACTAACTATTTCCTTTTTGATGTTCAAAGGTGGATAGATTTTCATATCGCTGGATATGTACATCATTTCGGTGGATAAACTTATCATATCGGTGTACAGAAAAAATAATCGGGCCAGTTTGTCATATCGGTGGAAACCTGAATTCAAACTGAATTTTCTTCTTAGTCTAAAATGATACGTTGATGATATTAAATTTGGGGATATTTGATATCCTAAACATTACATAAAACCTGAAAAATATACAAAAAAAAATATAAATGAAAAAGTTCACCGATGTGATAAAAAATGGCATTTGTTTAAATTCACCGTACTGCTACGTAGGATGTGCACGGAGGGGTCAGCCACATTAGCTGCGGGTTTTTTTGTTTGCCAACCACGCATCCATGCGCACGTCTATACTAATTATGGACAAGTCAACTTTGAGAGTTTGGATGTAACTCCCTACATCCAAACTCTCAAAGTTGACTTGTCCATAATTCCATAATCTTCGGAACTACTGATCCGATTCCGACTGTCTTGTCTTTGATGGCGCAAGGTGCAGCAGCAACGTAGCCCCCTTTTAATAGTGCAAGTATCAGTTTTCATGCCCGCTTCGTACTATAACCACTTGCCACCTACCACAGAGTTCGGGTTCCCAGAGCGCCTCAGTCTGTGCCAACGGGCACAGACTGAGGCGCTCGGCATCATGTTCTCACATATTATGAATGCAAGGAGCCGAGAGCCTCGTAGCTAACAAACAACGATGCCTTTATGCCGAACCGGAGTTCAATTTGACTTGCTTACTTACGAAAGCTTACATTGGACGCAGATCTCAATTATTCGGAAGTGATTAGCTCTATATCTATACTAATAATATTTTCAAGGGGCAAAATTTGTTAGTTTGTTTAATTGTAAATTTGGATGTAAGAGCCTGGCATGGACACAATATCACGGCGCGGCGCCGCCACCGTGTGACGGCACGACGTAGTAGCGCGGTATGGCGCCGCCCGTGAACGGTCGCGGCGTCGTGCCGCGGTGCGGTTCCGTCTACGGTGCGCCGCGCTGGCTCACGGCAGCGACCGTCGTTTCAAACGTGTACTCAAACTTGGAGTTTTTGTTTAGATATGGACGCCGGGCGGGTGTACCGTGACCGTGAGCCGACGCGACATACCGTACATGGCATCGCACGGCGGCACGACGCTGCGCCGCTCCTAAGCTAGTATTAATATTAAATATAACATTAATATCTCTTCTAGGTGTGCGCTACATCAATTCACTACCGAAGCACCGACCACGGACCAAAGCAAGTTGACTGAAAATATTCACACAGAGACACGAGAGCATTACATCAAATGGACACGGTATACCATCGCATGCCTCTGTGGTTTAGAGGTGTGAGGATCAAGATTGAAAGTTTGTCATCTTCCATTGAAAAGGAAGGGTCTTTCGACCAGACATATGGTGCACATAATATGTTAATCACGCTTATAAAATACCTTGTGTAATGCAGAACTGTGCGAGACAAAAGGTATTTCTCAAGGCAGAGGTGAGTGGCAACGCCAGGAGAGGACGCCCTACAAGGACATGCACTGACCTTACTGGTGAGGTTCTTCAGAAAAGTCAGGTGCGTAGTAGGTACTCGCAACCGGCGTGCGTGTATGACCAGTTGATGATGACGGCGTGCGAGTATGAACGTGAACGAGGTGAAAAGATCGTAGCAGATAGCATTCTGTAGTTTCTGCCTACCCTCATGGGAAAAAGTGAGTTTATATATGTACAAGGTAGGTAGGTGGTAGGTGTATGTATAAGGTATGACACGTAGTTCGTGTGTTGCGTGGTTTAGTTTCGCGAGTACGACTGCTGAACATCAGGCCCATAGTTTTATAGGGTTTTTACATCAAGTATTTCTCAGTAGCAGCCCGGGGCTATAAGGTTGTAATAGACTCCCCCTATTACATGGAACTTGAACATAACGGGCGAAATGTCGGTGTACTAAACTTTTCTTTAAATAGAGGTAACGTGGCTGACAATCTGCAGCCACATATGTCGATACCTCTATTCTAGAAGGTGGGCCATTGTCTGTGGAGACACGCCGCATACACACTTGAGATCTGAGGCGATATCTGATTGATACCTCTATTTGAAGAAAAGCTTTGCTGAAAACAAAAAATGCAATCACATAAAACAACGAAATTTTTTTAAGTCTAATTTAAATCTACAACTTTGAGCTGCCGAATGTGGCCTGTCCTATCTTATTGTAGCGGCAATACGAAAAGTACTACAGCAACATAGCACAAAAAGTACTACAGCGCCATCTATGTCACAAATGAAGAACTAACAACAAAATTCTAAATCGCGCAGTTTAAGTTATCCGGGACTTAAGACTATAGAAAAACCCGGCAACAACTGTTGGGCAGTAGCCCACCAGACACAACACCCTTGTGGTAGGAGAATTATTCTCCTATTTCTATGGGGGATTAAGAACTTCACACACTATTCCACCTATCCTATTCTTCCTTCTTACCCTTAAATGAATAACCAGTCGGCATGATTTAAGGTTGAATGGAAGGTAGACAACCTCACAGCACTTTAAATTTTGGCTAACTGTATAACTGCTGTATAGACAGTCGGGCATGACCATAATTGCCGCCTCCATTACTATTTAGCCCCGGATGTGCCCGTCAAAGTTCGCTCACGGTCGAATACGAGCATACGACCACTGTTAACATTGTTCCGTTGGCCAACACCCTGAATAGACTACCAACATTACATCAGTGTATCTTGTTAGTATATGCGTGTGTGTGCGTGTATAGAAACACATATTGCCCTTATATCCTAAATATCACCGGAAGTCCAGTGATAAACACGGTCTGTGTATCGGTGAAAAACAGACGACTACAAGCGGGCTAATGTGCTACGCTGCGTAGACACCATGAGACATTAGTGCTACGAAATCTCGTAGCCGCGTAGCAGTGAAATATTACCTATGGAAGAATGACGATGACACACACTCGTGGCCAAATAATAACTGCCGCACGGGTCGATTTTCAGGTTAAGCTGTGCTTGCCTAGGTTGGTCCGTGGATGTGTGACCACCCATTACATAGGTACCGAGTGTCCTCCGTGCCTCGGAAATCATGTTAAGCCGTTGGTCCCGGCTGTCATTTGTAGATCTTTGACAGTCGTTACAGGTAGTTAGTGGCCCGAAAATCTGACAACCAGTCTTACCAAAGGGTATCGTATTACCCAGAACTAAATGGGTTGTGGAGGTCAGATAGGCAGTCGCTCCACGTTAACTACTGGTATTCGGCTGCATCCGGTTAGACTGGAAGCCGACCCCAACATAGTTAGGAAAAGGCTAGGCAGATGATGATGACGATGACACACACTAGAACACACGCCTGCGATTTATGAAATTGATGTTGATTGATATTATTATTTATAATTATTAAAATGTCTTGGACATATGGCGGGGGTCCCGGACCTGTACTATGTAAGTACGGACAACCCCCGGTTAAAAACAAAAGTAACAGATATTATTGGTTTCGCTGGCTAGTGTATTGATTGCTATGAACTATAGAACGACTATGGCTCCGGTCTGATCAATGTCTATTTACTACGCTGATAAAATGGCGAGGGTATCTTGCACGCTCATTAATGGGTCCCAAAAACTGTCGCTAGTACAAAATGACATAAGAACAAGGGAGCAAAATGCCGTAGATGTTTGACAAGTGGCAAAGTATGCCACGGCTATCAGGGCAATCCCGAAAGAACTTTCAAGATCCCCCGACCAGCATCTTACTGGAATACTTACTCCGAGCACGTTTGCTCTTGTGAACCTCCACTAAAGCTGGTCTAGAAAGGCAAGAAAGAGATTGGAGTTATCGGATTCGCCATATCATAAACCCATGCCACGAATATGACCTTAATTAAAACAAAAAATATGACCAGGCCAGCAACTGCCATCACAAATGTTGCGTTAATAATATCTAATAAAAAACAATGCATTGAACCAACTATAACACTGACACAATAACCGTTACCAAAGTTTATCAACAAAAAATGTGGGTTCACATCATAATCATGCGAAGTTACTTTGATCATGCGCCGTTTAAGCGGGCCAATCGTAAAATAACAATAGTAGAATGGTCCACATATAAAAGTATGACGGCGGACCCTAGTCGATAGAGGGGTAACGTACCGTCACCGCTACCGCAAGTAATAAAATAGGATGGTACACTGAGACGCACAAGTCCTACTTTTTTATTTATTTAAACTTCATGATGATGAAAAAGAGAGTGGTACATCTTTTCTTTGTTGTCTATCAATGTTGAAGCACGACCACCTACGACGTGTCTCCAAGCTATGCGGTTTTCTGTAGTGTGGACCGGGACTTACCATCTTGCCGGTTTCATAAGCCTTTCCACACAATGCTTAGGTGATCGCGTTATTTGTCCAAAAATGTAGAGAGCATGCTCCTGGTATATTGTGGTAAGCCATTTGGTGATGTTGAGCTTTTTCAGTACAAATCTCTACCGTTCAACCTTTGGTTTAAATAAGACAACATTATGATAAGGCACAATAACAGACAAAAAAAACAATACCTTGGTTAAAACAGTACTTTCAGCTTCTTTAGAATCTTTAGAAGTAATGCCACTTGAGAATGATATCATGCCATTGGAATTGTGTGCCGGTTTGAATTCACAAATAACATTGCAACTTTCTACGAGGAAAGAAAGGAAAACTATATTGGTTTAGCACAGACTGCAAAACAAAATCACCTAACGCATTGGCATTATATAGCCCGGAGTTGCTACAGGCCGGTATGCAGGTAAGCCAAGGGTACAAAATTTACAAAATATTTAAAAACCCACGTGATTTAATTGTTTAGTAAATTAATTCACAGTAATGACTCTTTATCGTGGAGCAGAACAAATATTTCTGTATACAACCACTTTTGAGCGCGACTATACATAATTTTCCGCTCCGCAAATGTCAATCGTGGACCTTAAACGGCTAATTTCCTGCCAAATGTGACTTTGTATTAAGAAAATATATAAAAAAACTTGGACAATAAATCGACTTCATATTATCATCGATAGTAAAAAAAGTTTTTTAATCAATCTTTGGAAAAGTTTGACGAAAAAATGTTTACGCGAATTACTTGCGAAGTAATTTAAAAGATTAAGGTTTTGTTACCCGTTTTATGGTGGTTAACCTACTTTATGATTGTTTTCGGACACAGTTTGTATGATAACACCTAACTGGTCAGCAGCTCATGCGGTCATGCAGTAAGTAAGACAAAGAATGTACCAATGAACTGAGTTCCTGTAGACACTCAAATGACTGGAAGAGCTGCTATATTTTGTGGTCATTTATCCACTAGCACTAACAAGCCTCGTGTCCATCGATAAAAATTACGAACGTAAAAAAATACGATGAATTTTCAGAGGGAGGAGGAGAAGTCATAGCAGCTAAGGCGGTGCATTGTCTGTCATTAAATAATGATTTTTTTATCAAATAGAAGACAAACAAATATGTGGTTTCCGATCTCGGAAAGGCCTCAACAAAAATGCTTGCCATACAAATGTGCAATACCTTCTCGAAAATTTATAACGATGTTGGTACGATGGAGAAAGTGGTTCAGTCTGATGGCCGGTAACACACCCTCAAATATGAGCACACCTTTTTGATAAACGGACACGCTGTGCCTATAGAATGACTAGGTATTCTTTACAATGACTAAATGCTTTGCTGGTAACATGCAAGGTGGCGACGACAAACCTTCCTTATTATTATTATAAATGCGAAAGTATGTATGGATGGATGGATGCTTGTTACTCTTTCACGCGAAAATTACTGAACGGATGGATGAAATTTGGCGCGAAAATTACTGATCGGATTTGGATGTGGCACATAGAAAGTTTAGAATCTGTATTAACATATAGGATACTTTTTAATGTAACGTAACGTATTATCGGCGCCAACCTGTTCATACTTAAATAAAACCAGCCAAGTGCGAGTCGGACTCGCGCACGAAGGGTTCCGTACCATTATCTATAAAAACGGCAAAAAAATCATATCTGTTGTATGGGAGCCCCCCTTAATATTTTTTTTTTAATTTTTAGTATTTGTTGTTATAGCGGCAATAGTAATACATCATTTGTGAAAAGTTCAGCTTTCTAGCTATCACGGTTTTTGAGATACAGCCTGGAGACAGACAGACAGCGAAGTCTTAGTAATAGGGTCCCGTTTTACCCTTTGGGTACGGAACCCTAAAAAATCAATTGAAGTTTCTCCAACTTCATTGTTTACAATTTTATGTTGTTACGAACAAAGTTTTGGAACCTATGTCATTATAATTCAAACTTAGAATCCTTATGTCCACGAGAAAATCGCTTTTGAATTGCTAAATGGATGCATATTGGCGCTCGAGACTACACATCTTAACAATGTAGGTACTGTGGAATAGGTTCGGGTTATATCCGGATGCGGACAAAAAGTGTCGCCTCCACTTCTACCGGAATTTACTGCCGACAGTATAGATTGCTCAATTCCTTACGAATATAAAGCTTTCGTACACTTAGGATTTAAAGCGATAATATGAAAATGTTGAATTTAAATACTTAAATGAAAACCAAAAAAGTGTCCTTTTCCTTACATACTGACATAAAATCATGAAAAAAAAATCAATGGCTATTCATTTAAGGTCCCATAACTCGACAGAATGTAGTGAACAGTAGGATACATAACATAACATCACGCCTGTTATCTCCGAAGGGTTAGGCAGAAGCGTACCTAATAGTACACCCACATTTCGCCAGTTAAGTTTATAAAATAATGCCTTTTATTCCGAAACTAGACAGTAACAATTACAATAATAGTTAAAACAAAAATCACAAAATGTCTCGAATTTCGGTGTGCTTCATGACGTAGTCCTCCTCTAGTAATTTCCATTGTCGTCTGTCGCGAGGCACCCTCCTACAGTTTGAACCTGCTGTCAGCTTTATTTCTTCCTCCCATCGCGTAGGCTGCCTTCCCCGATTTCTTTTGCCGTTCCTTGGATACCATTCCTTGCTCCACTTTCCATTAGATTCTGTGCATCATATTTATGACCTGTCCACCTCCACTTATGTTGGTCTATTCTTGTTAGAACATCGGTAAGTTTTGTTTTCGACCGGAGATCTGTGTTCCCTATCCTATCTTATCTCTTTGAGCCTACCATGGTTCTCTCCAATGCTCTTTGACACTTGGTAAGCTTTTCTTTGAGTGATTTGGTGAGTTGTGTTGAACCGTTGGAGTTATATATATATAATTAATTTAAAAAAACTCACTGAACACTCTCAATTATAGATTTATTCTAGGTCGTAGGTAAAACGAAAGCCCGTCATAAAATATCTGCCCTAAGGAGATCGGCGCCTCAAGTACTGTCCTGCCGTGCGCCGCGTTACGAGTAGCTGCAGATGACGCTGGAGCCGAGGAGTAGACCCTAGGTGCTACAGGTGCCGCAGGGTTGATCAAAGTGGTGGCAGATGTCTTGTGTGTTGACCACCAGACGTCACGGCAGCGGTTTTCTTGGGCAAATGAACCCGGAACTTGAAACCCTGGAATTTATGTCCAGGAAATAAATAACCGAGCCCTCTGCTAATCCTCTACTGACGGTGACCACGGCAGCGTAAGCATAAGCGTAAGGAGGATAATGTACTGTAGCGCTTAAGGCGAATGTGTGTAAAGGTCACCTTCAGAATCGGAGTTTACAAAGTGTAAAGAGAAAAGGCAGTGTGAAGCACTTACAAATGAATACGGACATAATAACGATGTAAGCAAAAGTTGTTGGTAAAAAGAAAAAATAGAAATCGAAGAAAAAAAAGATGATAAAAAACAATTTTATAAATCATTGACCACCATGACACATCAAAAAGCAATGCGTGAATTTGTCAACACTTACCCGATACGGGGATAACACAGTTTATTTAAATTTTGAAAACTTCTTCATAAACTTTGGTAATGAATATATTTAGAGAAAAATCTAAGCTTTAATAAAAAGTTTAAAATGAGACTGCACGTGTGACGTCACGCACAAGTGTAGTATGCGTGAACGCGCATCTCAACTGACGTCCGGCCCTGCTCCTCGATTGCTGCTCTCATCGCGCATAGCTAGTGTGGAGTGCGAAGTAGTATAATATAGTGCGAATAGTTTTGCTTTGATCCATTGAAACAAAAGTAGGAATAAGTTTGACGAATTTAAGCTTAAGAATATTTCCAGGTAACTGGTATTCAGCTGTATCCGGTTAAACTAGAAGCTGGCCCCAACACAGTTGAGAAAAGGCTAGGCAGATGATGATGCCTTTGAATGACCCACAACCCTCAGCAAAAAGATCGTATCGCTACGCCGGCCATTGTACGACAAACTTAAAACGTTGCGAGACTCACAATGTGGCATGGAAAGTTTATGTCAAATTATTGGATTTTTCGTCCCTTAATCAGACACGTAAGGCTTTTGTACCCTAAGAAGTGTTCCGAAGCCATTTATCAAGGATTGGGTAACATGGGCACATGGGATTAGGGTGTTTGGATCTAAACCATTGACTTATTTAGGGAGCAATGTCTCTTCTCACGACAGAAACTTTCGTATTTTTATATTGAAAAAAAAACCCATGCTAGCATATTACAATATCCAAAAATGGAATGAAAAAATACTATAGGCCTTTCTAAGATCAAGGGCTTTGTATTCCTTTAACCCACTCTCGGACTATCGATAATGACTGTCAAAGATCTACGAGTAACATCCGGGAGAGTTATCGGTAAAGGATGATCACCCTTCCACGGACCGACCTCGACAAGAGTTGCTGAACCTTGATAGACCGACGCCGCTATTATTTTACGGGACGCGGTGCGCAATTTTTGCGAGCAATCTTATACCGAATTAAATTCATTTCTAATAGTCGTTTAATACGCACTGATCATTCAAATGAAAGTCAGCTGCCGCACCCATGGGAGAATGTAAAGTTACAGCATGTCAAAGTTGCAAAACAGCAGCCGGTACTATATTACTTAGTCACTCGTCAGGGACACAGTATAAAGAAGTATTATTCTAATCTAGGTTGATAATCTGTGTTGTGCTCTGTAGCAACGCCACCGTATATTTTTTGATTATGAATTAACCCATTTTTATGTACGGCTGACGGGCATGACGTACATGCATTTTTTGTGAATGTACGACTTGTAATTTATAAGAAAAAAGTAAATTAATGTGGCGTTGCTGCGGAAAATTCTCTGTAGCCACGCCACCTGTAATCAACATTTGTAGAAACAATTTCAGCTATTTCTCTGAAGTTATATAATGTACGAACGCTGTGTAATATGTACTACACGTGATAAGTACGAAAAAATATGTTAATTCTAAAGTTTAATTCTAAACTACAAATTGTCCCTTATAGTGTATTAAACTAAAGTCTTTTAACGATAACTTCAGATTGACAGGAAAATTTAAACAAAACAGATTTCATAAATAGAAGTTATTTATTATAAATCCGTGTTATAATAATAGTTACAAAATATTTTACCTTTATAATAATTTAAAAAAAAATAAACAGAAAATCTCTCTCAAACAAAGAAAAGTCTGTAAAAAATACATTATACCAGATTTACAGTGTATTTATATATCTACGTGTTGATATAATATTGTAAATTCAAAAAAAGTCCGAGTTAAATAGATCCTGAAAATATATATATAAATGGGAATTAATGTTTGTATTTTTTTTAACGCAAATTCCTTTATTAATCATGTCGTCATAACACTCCCATTCTGAATTACGACGGTAAGAATATGTTTTATAATGACCCAATCCTCCATTTTCATTCGAAGTATATCCTATTACTGCTCCAAGTTTAAAAATTTTGTCAACAAGTATCATTTCTATGGGAACGTCGTCCAGAGATATATTTAAATCCAATTCAAAAAATATGAAATTGTCCGAAATGACATAATTTGTCCATACTTTTCCATTACAAGCCCTTATTTTACAATCAGTTATTGTTACATCTTCTATCATAGATATTGCTGAATTGTTCAATGAACTTACACCATAGTCAGATAATGTAAGCAAATTTAATGGTAGAATACAACATTTTCTGGTTTCAGTTTTTTCGCAGACTGAACAAATTTTTGACACACTTGCACTGAAAATTTCATCATATAGAATTTTTTCTATCACAAAAGTTACATTACAACCGCAATCAATAACTTCTAGATTTCCTTGAACTGACAATTCGTAATATTTTTTAAGAATTTCGGTTCTCATTTTCAATGGATTAACTGAAACATCTTTATGTCGCAATGTACTAACCAGATTAGAAAAAGGCTTATTCAGTGAAGTAATAAACGCTGAAATATTCGCGTAGTCTGTACAAATTACTACCAAAGCAGTGAGTACAGCATCGAACGCACAAGTGTTATTAACTACAACTTTGTCAATACCAGAAGAACAAATGTTTCCATTTGGCAAAGTCTCTATTTTATTTGCTTTTACTTTAGGTTTGATTTTGTCAATCAAGGGTATGCGTTTTTGATTCTCTGTTTTATTCCGCCAGTTTTCTTCAAGTTTAGGATTTTTTGTAAAAACTGATTCTTTAGTAAAATCATCTTTGTTATTAGTCTTGTCAGAAATGATTTCTGAATCAGTTTTAACATTATTGTCCGTTTTTAAATTATCCAAACAACTGGAGAGGGCTAACTTTACTTCCCCTGATAAGTATTCCGTATGTTGCATTATAAAATCGTCTACTCTCATTGTGCCACTACGACTACGTAAAAGTAACTTTTTTGTATTTTTAAAGTAGCTTTCTACATTACTACTACTTGGAGCATTATCTAAAGAGCACTGAAGATACTGACACATAATGTTTGACCATAGTGGTAATCGAAATATCAGTTTGCGGAAGCTATCTATAAATCTTGGTAAGTAATACATATTTTCAAATCCTGTGTTTTCACTTAAATCACTACATATTACCTCGGAGTCAACAATTTCATTAAACCAAGTTATAATACTGCCTTCTATAGCCAAATTATCTTCTTCAACTATACTGTCTTCTTGAGGAGTACTGTCTGTTATATCAACGTCTAGAGATATCTCATTTTTATCTCTCAAGACTTTTAATTCCGCTTTGGCTGTATCGCATTTGCTTATGCTGCCGTCCGTTAATTTTCTGTCGTATTTATGAAGTGCTACAATAATTAAATTTTTGATGATTGTCTTAGCTGTTGCATAACTTGTACACGATTTCAAACACAATAAATATCTCCCATAGAAATGCTTAACACGAGTATCTACGAATTTAAAACATTGTAGACCATATAAAATTTTTACAAAATGAGAGGTATCCAGTCTTACTAAACACGTAAGATTGCAGTGTGCTTGCAATTCTAAAACTTCATAACAATGGTTTAAATATTGCCGTGTTGTTGTAAATTTTGTGAACGCGTTCACAACAGCTCCTATTAAAGCCGCTGAGTCATCACATACAACTTGGGTTGGCCGCATCATTGTACCAATCCATTTTCTTAGCCATTGGTATATATTATCCATAGTCTGAGTGGCCGAAATCATTTGCGCAAGAGGGACAGAACTGTTTTTCAACTTTAAAATAATGACATAAAAAAACAAATGTTTACTTTCGTATGTATTCAATGGATCAGCAGGAGGTGAAATTTTTTTGAAAATCGATCCAGTCGCGTCTATACTTAAGATAGCCCGTGAGTGTAAAGAATGCTGTTTATATAACTGCAACTGCAGCTCGGTCCAATAATGAACAAAAAATGGATGTATTGATACAGCTCTAATTACGTCTTTAAACGGGTGTGTAAAGGACATCATCCACAGGGATAATATAACGATTTTGTGAAAGCGTTTCTTACTCTCGTTCCTGTATTTTATATTTTGAAGAGATTTTAAATTTGGATTAAAAGGTGGATCCCGCGTCTCATTCTGCATTGATACATTTGCTAATTTATTTCTTAATACAATCGGGTACTGATTTTTTAACTGTGGAATTAATTGATTTTTTTTATGGGCTGTCAATTTGTTTTTAACTTGACAACTGTGAATCATATCCTTATCAACTCCATCAAACGAACATTCGAGTAAAACATTCCTGTCATTTCTTCTTGTAATGATAAGTATTTTGCCATTACATACTTTACAGGTACCTCTGCACGTTACATGATAATCGTCGGTAACAGAATTATTTTTGAAATTCCAAATGCATTTATTAGTAGTGTTTTGCCAAATCCACTCTTGAAAGATACTCGTCCATTTAGATTTAGGCATGTATCTTCTACTTTGATATTTGATTCCAGGTTTCTTTGGATCATTCCTCTTCCCGATACGCAATTCAGGTTTCACCTCATGCCACAAATCTAACTCAATTTCAAAAGATTCCGAAACAACATTTTGAATACTTCCGTCACTGGAACTTGAATCTTCTTTTATAATATTCGAATCGATACTGCTGCTGATGCTACTTTCTTCATGTTTAAAATCACCAAAAAAATTCATAAAATGTCTTTTTACAGAAAGATATAAAGCTTTTGGTGTCATACGATATGACAAATCCTTGCTCACATCTTTATAAACATTGGACTCACTGGACGGAAAGTTTTTAACACTATGAAATAACTCTTTGTATTTTAAAAACGCGTCCTTTTGTTCCTCAAGACACACTGACACAATTTTTTTACGTTTCGTGGTCATTTTACTCTTTAATTTACAAAAATCTCGGACTTTAAACAAGC
This sequence comes from Eurois occulta, assembly GCA_950022335.1. NCBI lineage: Eukaryota > Metazoa > Arthropoda > Insecta > Lepidoptera > Noctuidae > Eurois > Eurois occulta. The sequence goes on from OX465498.1 coordinate 1,893,810, forward strand.
AGCAGAAGCAACTCGCGAAGTAAATTATTTGTACTTTTTTTTTACAACTACCGTCATTTTATTTATTTTTTGTAAACCTAATAGTTTTGCTACTACTTTGAGAGAGATTTTCTGTTTATTTTTTTTAAATTATTATAAAGGTAAAATATTTTGTAACTATTATTATAACACGGATTTATAATAAATAACTTCTATTTATGAAATCTGTTTTGTTTAAATTTTCCTGTCAATCTGAAGTTATCGTTAAAAGACTTTAGTTTAATACACTATAAGGGACAATTTGTAGTTTAGAATTAAACTTTAGAATTAACATATTTTTTCGTACTTATCACGTGTAGTACATATTACACAGCGTTCGTACATTATATAACTTCAGAGAAATAGCTGAAATTGTTTCTACAAATGTTGATTACAGGTGGCGTGGCTACAGAGAATTTTCCGCAGCAACGCCACATTAATTTACTTTTTTCTTATAAATTACAAGTCGTACATTCACAAACAATGCATGTACGTCATGCCCGTCAGCCGTACATAAAAATGGGTTAATTCATAATCAAAAAATATACGGTGGCGTTGCTACAGAGCACAACACGATAATCTAGGTACTGATATCTACCCGCGACTTCATCCACACCGAAGAAACACATCCGATGGCATTCGGTAATCGTGTAGCTTTCCATTAGTGAAAGAGTTTTTCGAATCAAATGAGGAGTTTGAGAGATTAAATCCAAACTTTAACTCGATACTATAAAAATAATAATACATTGAAGTATCTATCTGTCAGTAACATTATCCGCGCGCAAATCTTATATCCTTAGATGTTCGGGCTGTGAAACCGGTCGGCAGTCGGTACGCCTACCCTCTCAATATCGCTACCTCGCTTGCTTCGCTACTGCTTCGTTTAAGGGAGCTACCCCCGTCACAAGAGGAAGCGATTTATTATTATTGTTCAGAAATTAATTCAAAATCTATGGGCACTTATAAAAAACATCAAAACCTGGGTGAACGGTTCGAATTGGTTGTTTGCTATGGAGAAGAACCGGCAAGAAACTCCACTATGTTAAACCCCCTTTTGGAAAAGATTTGTCACCCAGCCTCTGCTTTACATTGCAAGAGATGCCAACAGGGTGTTTGAGGTTTGAAGGCTTATCTTTTTTTAAGGCAATTACATCCGTCTGCCATCCGCTTAGTCTTTTCCTAACTGTTGGGGTCGGCTTCCAATTCAAACGGATGCAGCTACCAGCGGACCAGTATTTTACATGGGGCGACCGCCTATTTGACCTCAACCTCGTTACTGGGTAATACTATACCCCTTGGTAACAGACTTTCGCATTGCTAAATGGCAACCGGGACAAAAGGCTTAGCGTGCTTTCCGACTCACAGGGGGAAATCGGTATGTAATGGATAGTCACCCATCCCAAGGCCGACATCGGGAAGCACTGCTTAACCTTAAAGATCGTCTCGTGCAGCTGTTATTATTTATCCACGAGCATTTATTCCAGAGGAGGCTCAGCCTCTTCTGGAACAAATGAAGGCACAGCCAATATTCTTAAATGATTTTATTGGCAGCGACTTCAGTTAGTTGTTCTACCGGACTTAGCGTCTCTGTCAATATCACAGTAAGCTTTATTCTAGTTACAATTAGGTTACTATTTGGTTACTGCAACTGACAAGTCTATCACTTTTAGGGTTCCGTACCTCAAAAGAAAAAAACGGAACCCTTATAGGATCACTTTGTTGTCCGTCTGTCTGTCAAGAGCCTTTTATCTCGGGAACGCGCTTGATCGCATGAAGGTATCGAGTTGAAATTAAAACCATAAAACTTAGGTCATGTCAAGTTAACGTAAAGGCCGTTTATGCCGCGAGAAACGTATATTTCAACACTCTCAAGGGAATCAAATTTATAGGGTACTTCCCGTTGACCCAGAACTATGAAATTTGGCTAGTAATATCGTCTTATACTACAAGTACAGGGAAATCTAAAACTATACATTTGTAAAAAAAAAGAGAAAAGCTCGGAAAAAAACTGCGAGATTCGATTCCGGAAGTATTTATAATATGTACCTACCTACCTACAAATTTGTATGGAACCCTCGGTGGGCGAATCCGACTCGCACTTCTCCGGTTTTTTTTTAACCTTACACTAGAAATTTCTTCTGTATTGTGGGTGCGTTCATCGAACCCGCGATACGCAGCCAGCACAGCAGACAGTCGCTCAGCCAGTGCAATTAACATTTATTTTTTTATTACTTTTTGGTTGCCACTGTCTGGAGGACAATAGCTGTGAAAAGATTGTAACATAATAACGTTCTTGTTGACAACCCTAAACTGCAGTCAGCTGCGTCCGATTAGGCTTCAAGCCGACCCAATCATACCTAATGGGGAAATGCATATTGCGGCATTTGCCTAAAATCGCTCCCGCTCACGCACTAAGCCGCGGCCTTAAGACGGCGAAGGAACAGCGGATATGAGGTAGGAGCGGATATTGCACAGACACTCACAGGTACATTCGGTAACAGTGTAAACTACCCGCATTTGGTTATAAATGTTGTTTGCCGAACATATACCGCTCGAAGTAAACACTTATATTACAAAGGCTTTTTCACTCGGTTGTACCTACGTGTTTCTTGGGTTTGAAGCTATTGTTAATGTTCAGATAATGTCTTGTTCTGCAAACATTATTTCTACGGGTTTAAATATGTATTGAAAACAAGTTTCGAAAATTATAAAAAGCGCACAAGAGTGCCAATTTTTTTTGATGGTGCGCTTTCTTTATATAAGTTACAGCAAGATGTAGGTACTTGTCGTACAGCTGCCGCATACAAATTACGCTCCAAAGTGCGCGAGGTATGAAACGCAAAATTTTCAAATAAAAGACATGTCAAAATAACCCCTTATAAAAATACTGTTTAATAAAACACTATTCCCGTAACCTATCAACGCTGTATTCTAACGAGAGAGAAAAAACCGGCACCTTTACTTTTACAACACCCACTAAAACTTTTTTATGGCTGGCAACACTCGTAAAAGGTATAAATAAAATATAGCCGCTGGCAACATTGACAGCGGGTGAGCGCGGGAAACGTAATAATTTCCACGTTTTGGCAAGTCGAGTTGTGGGCTCTTTTCGATTATAATTTATAGCCCTGAATGAGGGCTGGGTTCGGTATAAGGGACACTTTCCCGTGTATAATGCCATAAATACTATCGTAAAATTGTTTGCTTGCTCCGAACTGTAATCTGATCACGTCCGCTCGCCAATAAATGTGGAATGTGCGAATTTACACAAATAATTATATTATATAGGACGTTGACCGGGGATGAAAAAAAAAATGCAGCATACAGTTTTTTACAACCGCACTATTATTTAGGCCTTCTTATGAAATATATCATAGACTAAAATATATTATGCCCTGTGCCTACGCCCTGTGCATAAACCATAGAGAAATGATATTTTAAGTTCAGTGTTCACCGTATTAGGAATACTTTAGAAACAACGTGGTGGTTTTTAAAAAGCGGAGTGAGTAAGCCAGGCTATAATGATCAAACGAACCCTTCTCGCTAAAAGCTCCGGGTAGTTTCGGCCCCTTTTCCATTGGTATACCTCATAAACGATGGGCTGAGTCAATTTTTCCAAGTAAAATAAAGGTATGGCATGTTTTCAGCTTTTCTCACTCGAACAAAATTAAGAGGAAAATCGTGGGAGTGTATATTGAATAACAAAAAGGTTTTGTATACATGAGATTTCTTGTGAATGTGTCTATTGCAAGACTTGTGTAGTTAAAAAAGAGAAACATTTTTTTTATGTAGTTCAATTTCAGCGAATCTCTTTTTCCAGTGCACTTGCTGAGCATCCCCTTGTAATTATTACTTTTTGACCACTACCTACTAGCCGCCTGGTTTTCAACAAATGGAAAATCACAAACTTATGCCCAATTTGCTTTGAAATATCACGTTTCTCAGTCGAACTTTAACTCAATAGTTACAATCCATAAAAGAGACTGAACTAACCCGGTAAATTGAATGGTAAACCTTCTATATGGGAGTCTTCTAATACAGGCATTGTTTGCTTAAAAGAAGGCTCCAATCACAAACAAATTTGTGTAATCTTGTTGAAGAAATAAACAATTTTTGATTTTTTGATTTTGATTTTGAAACCTTAAGAACAGTGCAGTTAAGGGCACTTTCGAAACTCGCCGTGGAAAGGGATCGTCGGGTACTCGGGTACTTGACATGGCACTAGCTGCAGGAGAGGATGCAGCTGTCCCGAAGCATGAAAAACCGGTTAAAGGTCTACCCACACATATGAGAGCCGTGCCCTGGAGGTCGGGAGGTCACAGGACCGGGGCGTGCCAAGACCGTGGTATTCGTATACCGTCAGGGACTGACTTTCTGTTCACACACATCAGGGACGTAACCGTGCCGTCAACGAGTTCACAGTAAAATTTTCGTCCGATTTCATTCCCCACATTATTTTTGTACTTGGAATCCATAAATTTCAGCTGAGACAAGTCCGTCTCTGTTGACAACTCGTCATTTATATTTTTAAGAAATAATCAACAACGCGCAAGGAAACTATCGGCACACCTTCCCACGTCTTCCTTCCGTCGGTGCATCGGCGTCGACGTGGGCACTGAAGCTCCGGTAGGCGACGCTGGCACGGACAGGGGCGTGTGTGAACGACTTGCATTTAAAATGCACACTTTTTGGAACCCCTGACGTAACACCATTAATAATGATCACTGACATTTTGACAGAAGTATCAAGAGCAGTAACCTGTACCGAGAATATAGAACACCATTAATTGATGCAAATTCAGTGATAAATAGCTGCGAAATGAATGTAGATTTGTATGTGTCGTAGTTTCATTCCTTATTAGCTTTTGCCCGCGGCTTCGCTTAATTTAGAGTTGAAAATCTGTGGGTACTCCACTTGTAATAATATAATTTAATCAAGATTCGAAAGAGACGTGGCGCCATCTATTATGTCATATTTTAAGAACGTTATTGTTGTTTTCCCCGGGAACGGTATTTTTTTCGGGATGAATGACCCTATGTCTGTTTCTGTACATTTGACAACGTATTTGCAAAATTTCAGGATGATAGGTTTACTCGTTTAGGCGTGGTAAGGTAACAAATAAATAAACAAACTTAGTTTCGCATTTATAATATTAGTTAGGAAGTTAGGATTCTCATTTGCACATGTTGCACCGTATTATGTACTGCAGAAGTTCCTACGACGAGCAGAATCCGGATACATTTGACAACCAATTTCCAATGGCATTGGTTAGGGCGAACGAGACGGCCTCATTCAGACCTCCATGCCAATTCGAAACAATCAAACCCATTATATCCTCTCATTATCACCACAAATAAAAGCGTGTTAAAAAAACAGCGGGCTAATTGCTTAACACTCACTTTCTAATAACATTTTGACAATTCAATACAGTCATTAATTGCGTTATTGACGAGGTCGAGAAGACATACTTTGCAAGCTCGCAATGGATAAATATATCCCTTAAAATCCCTCAGATTGGGATGGAAAGTGTCACGCAGTCGGGGTACAGGATTTACCCATTACATTAAGTCAGAAACAACCCTAAACCCATCACTTTCCGTTATAACAACAAAAATAAAATTGTAGATACTAACAGCGAAAGATTCTTCACAGATTTCTTTTCAACTTTAAATCGAGCGTTAATTAGTTGGCGTGAGGACTTTGTGCCTTTTTTTGCTCGAGCCCAGTGGCTCACGTAATCAATTAAAGTTCTTTTTAATCTCGACTCAACGGTCGCGGTGACCGTCCGAGCGCAGCCATTTTAACTTAAAAAGTTTTGGTTAGGCAAACGAATTTTTTCAAGAGTTTCGTAGTTGCATGCACATGCATTAGTCAGATCATTGCGTTGCTTTTCTTTATTTTTAACTAGCAGTTGCCCGCGATCTTCGTCACGTGACATTAAGTATTATAAAATATTACTTCCCTATTTGAATCGGATTTTATTAACAACTTCAAGGGTTTTAATTATTGCACGGAACCCTAATTCTTTTTCTAAAATAAAAATAGCCTAGGTTACTTCTAATAACATCAGCTATCTGCCAGTAAAAGTCGCATCAAAATCGGTTCAACCGTTTCGGAGATTAGCCGGAACAAATAGGCAGACAAAAATTTAAAAAATGGTTGTTTGTTATAAGTACCGTACAAACACCCACTTCAATTTTAGTTACGAGTATTTGTATAGATTTATGGATTAATGTTCACTGGCAAAAATGCTAGTTGACAATTGACATTGACACCAGTAGACAAATAAAATGTTTTAAATTATTTATGGAAAAATAAAAACCACTCAGTTGTGGTTGTTATGGTTTACAGAAAAAAAAGTATTTAATCAATATAAAAATGTCTTTATTAAAGTGAAACCCATGTGAAACTTTTGAAATCAATAGATATCTTTTTTTCGTCATTGCACCACCTCAATAAGTCGTGTTCGAACGTACCCGTAAGCGCGGCGCCAGGAGGCAGACACCCCCGTCCGCCGGCTTGTCGGGACTAAGAAAAGCATACAGGACATCATCACGCTGCTAAAGGAGACCGACCCTGACGACCGCGACGTGCCGACGTTCGTGGTGAAGACTTACACAAGCTCCCTCCCGTCACATTCGACCACGTCGATGTAACTAGCCTGTCGTTCTACTTAGGTAAGTCTAATGGATGTGCAGAAGAAGTTAGATGCATCCCAAAATGCCGTCGCCGAATTACGTAACGAACTTAATGATTGGCGTCAAAAGGCAACGGTATATGGGTCACTGTCGGGTGCTTCGAACGTTAATATGCGTCGCGGAGCTGGCCTCGATGTATCGTCAGCGAGTTTTGCGTCAGTAGTTTTGTCGCCTTCGTCACCGAAGAATGCTGTGCCAGCAGATTCTCGTGGGCCCCGCAGCCCCGCTTCTGTCCCTGTGGCTCCTCCCATCGCTTGCTGCCTGTTTCTGCAGCGTCTGCGAAATCTCGACATATTCCTGGAGATTTCACAAGTGTAATCGCGGGCATAACTGCTCCTTGGAAGCCCGTGCCTGAAAAGGCACCGATTAAGGCTGATGGTGGCTTTGTGACAGTGTTAGGGAGAAAGCGCCGTCGATGTACCAACAAGAACCGCTGCGGCATGGTGGCTCCTTTGGAGCCCAACGTGTCTTTTCGTGCCGTGAAGCCAAACACTCCAGTGTACATCTCGCCCACACTACACCACTACGGCGGAAGACATCGTGAAGTACGTGTGTCAGAAGATCAAGTACGTGGCGAGAGTGTAGCTGCGAGCTGCAGTAGTCGAGTCGCTCCGTTTTCGTGGTGCGAATACCAACGTGTTTTCTGCACCTCATCTTGGAAGACTTTTGGCCACCGGGAGAGGTGTTCGCTTCCTTCGCTTCCACGGGCAAGTGCCACATGAACGCACAGTGACATAGTGCACAAGTGAAGTATACTAACATACCCTATACCATTCTATTTAGTAACTCAAATTGTATTTTATCATATGTATGTTAGTCTTTTTTTTTTTTTTTGGTGGGTTGTAAAATCATCAAATGACCCCCCCCGCTCTGGGTGGAGCGGAAGGGAGTGTCAGACTCTTACTGACTAAAAACCACCCATGTTGCTTCATTGGCCCTTTATGTTCCAGGACCGCGGTATCTCTTTCGAACAGTCCCGCAGCCCTGGCAGGCATCGGCCCTTACATATGTATGTTAGTCTGTAAGGTATACATAAGTATGGACCAAAGTAGCCTGAAAATAAAATTGGTCTAGTCACAAGTCACAATCAGTTTATAATGATTTAAAATCGACTGGACATCCGGTTTTTGTACAATCAGACCCACTAACAACTTAGCAATCTGGCTAATATCTTTCCTGAAAAAAAAGCCGAACATACCTAGGAGGTATTATATTAAAACATAACCTGCTGCTGTCTGCACCTGTTTCGTTGCCTAAATTACCTAATACAATAATTTGGAAACTGCTAACATGTCTCTTTAATCCACGTTAACCCAGACGGACGGACATACAACACAATTTGTGTATTATTAGAGTAGCACGAGGATTACCTACGGGGAGTTTCCTTCAAGAGGGAGATATAGTTGCCGTGGAACAAGTTAAAATCTTAAGCGGAATAAAAAAATGAAGCAATATTAACATATCGGGGATAGTTCGATAGCGCGTAAGTAGCGTTAGCAAATACGCGTAAGTATTATGTACCAAATGTTTCAGGAGAGAATAAAAGTGATTATTTCATTAATTACTTAGTGATTTACATACCAATTAGCATGTAGCAAATGTTTTGGCTGCTGTATTTTACTTTTTTTTTGTGGAAAACTTATGGCAATACTCGTATTACGGTACTTACGCTGTCTTGCTTTATCCATGTTTGAACAAAAATTGACCATTTCTGATAGTTTTTAATTTTTTAAGTGTAACATGTTTATTTTTACTTTTATCATATAATAAACATTTTTTAAATAAAAAATAAATTCAAACTTCTATCAAAATAATCAATAAAAATTAAAAAAAAATTGCAACAGTCAGTCTCAAAATCATTACAACTATTCATCATCATCAGCCTGTAGCAGTCCACTGCTGGACATAGGCCTCTTCAATCTTGATTGATGGCAGGATGCGGGACCACGATCGCTCGCACCAATTCAGACGAGTAACTTGTATTCATGGATCTGTACTACGTACAATTCTAAATTTTATCAATTTCTTCTCCTCTTACTTTAGAAATTAGAAGGAGGGAGGACACATTTTACCATTATGGACGTGTCTATCGTTCAAACGATTGACTTTGAGCAAAAATGGTTTTAGGAACCTCAATGTCATTTTTAAAGATCTATCTAGCCCCTTACGTATAGGTTTGCTGAAAAAAGTATCTTTTTTAGTTTCAGTTCCATGTATGGGGAGTCCCCTAATCTTTTTTTTTATTTTTGTATGAAAATCGTAAAGCGGTTTACAGAATACATCTATATACCAAGTTTCAACTGTGTAGTCCTAATACTTTCGGCATAAAGTGGCTGTGACATACGGACAGACAGACATGACGAATCTATAAGGGTTCCGTTTTTTGCCAACCCTAAAAATGATTATGAATTGTATGAAATTCAAAATATTTTTTTGATCCTTAACACGACGATAGATAGGTATTTAAAATTCAACCTTTTCTCTCTCTTCTTCAACCTTTCGCCACCCAATGCGTAGTGTGCCTTTTAGTGCCATTTTTTTGTAATGAAAAAATACTTTTAGGGCCCAGTGTTGAGTTTATTTCTATTTTCAATTTGAAAGACAGCAAGTTGTCCAGATAAAGGTGCTTGCTTGTAACGAAGTGTTCAAACTGATGCGAATAGTCGCGTAACTGTTCATTAGGTAAAACAAACAGCGAGCGCAGTCCCGTACCGCGTCTTACGCGGGATCCGCGTCAGTGAGGTCATAGCTTTACTAGCGATTTTAACCAAGCAGAGCATTTCTGTGTCTCTGGCTCTTTCACTCTTCAAACTCTTATCCTAGATAATGAAACACAGATTTCGAGTACGTGGAGAACTACCTATATCTAGGAAAACACATTTCATTCAGCATTCAAGACACAAAGACGAAATAGATAGGAAAATCAACTCAACATGGCACAAGTCAAAATTGCCCTTAAAATTGAAATATAAATTTACTCGTGCCTGCGTATCTTACGGGTCTCAAACCGGTATTTACAACAACTACACACAAGATAAAATACAAAAAACTTAACGCGATGGAAAGAAGTATTTTGAATGTAAGGTTGAATAAGCAAAAATCCCAAAAACATTCGCAAGAAAAATAAAAAATGGGAGGAGGCCTATACCCGAACAGGGCCTCAACTAAATAAAAATTATATTTTGCCAAATCCGCAAAATTTCTAGTATAAGCTTACCGGCGTTCCTGTCCTCTGTCCACAGCACTGAAAAGCTAACCAGGAAAATTTTAGCTCTCTCCCTGGTTGACTCGGAAGTGCCGTGCTTGACCGACGCAGAGGTCGCCTGGAATATGACTTGCCCGGATACGGATCGGCCCGAGAACCCGTTTTCCCAGAGACAGTGGGATGAGCCGCTCTGCAGGTTGGTACGGAATAAACTTATTAATACGTCTACCAATACTGCTGAGCGTGCCCGCCTACTGGCTGTGGGTGAGTGGGAGTCGGGCCTCTGATGGCTTCAGGCACTACCGTCACCTAATATAGGCACTATGTTAGGTGACACTACCTTCCGGCTCGCTACGTGTTTGCGATTGGGCGCTCCTTGTGGGGCTCCACATCGCTGTCAATGTGGTGAAGCAGTCGACTGCCTCGGACACCATGGCCTTTCATGCAGTAAGAGTGCAGGTCGGATTGCGCGGCACGCTAGCATTAATGATCTCATCCGTCGTGCTCTTGCCACCGCCGGGGTGCCAGCTGTCTTAGAACCCAATGGCTTGGCACGCGTCGATGGGAAGAGACCAGATGGTATGACCATAATGCCATGGAAGGGTAGGCCTTTGGTGTGGGACGCAACTTGCGTCGACACCCTTGCGCCATCCCATCTTCCTAGCACAGTGGGCTGCGCTGGGGCGGCTGCTGCAGGTGCTGAAAACCTCAAACGGCGCAAATACAATAATTTAATTGGTAATTATGTGTTTGAGCCGTTTGGGGTTGAAACACTAGGGCCATGGGGTCCGAGTGCCCACCTAGTTTTTCGGGAAATCGCCAAGCGGTTCGTCGACTCTTCACGTGACCAGAGGGCGGGCCTATTTTTTGGCCAAAGAATCAGCATTGCCATCCAACGTGGTAATGCTGCCAGCCTTCTGGGCACTTTTCCTGTTGACAGCGATGCGGACGAATTTTTGGATGCCCTGTAACCCTTTTATACTTGTACATATTTATTTCTATTATAGTTTTGTAGTTTGTAAATAATTAATATTTTGATTGAATAAAAAGTAACATATTACTGTTTTTTCATAACTTATATATTTTGCCAAAATATATAATTATGTAAAGAATGTAATGTTCCAAGAAATGATGAAAATTTTGAAATTTTTGCCATCGACACGCTAAGAAGAAAGAAATCTTAAATTTCAAATTAAATGAAATGTTAAAAGTATTATATGTTTTTAAACTGTCAAAATTAACACTAGAAACGGGATATTTACTATGTCCACTGTTTGTTTTGGTTTATATTTGTTATTTTTGTTCCGTTATTTTTATTTGTTTTCCCGTTTCTAGTGTTAATTATAATGTTAAATGTATTGTTAAATAAATTTACGCTCGAAACGCTTTCGCTTGTAACTGGAGGCAAATTAAATGCTTGTACAAAGTCTGCGGTAACCATTTCTGTGGTTTTTGTTCCGAGCAAATATGATTAGGTTCACTTACTGGATTACACTAATCTAGCCCCGCCGAGCGGTTACAGAATATTTGATCACGTCATCCTTATCAGGGTAAGCAGAATAAGTGGTGAAACTAACTTTTAGAGCGCTTTTGGCAATAAATATGATAATATTCATTAAAATGATGATAGATAATTCTGGTGGATATTTAGTCATGAGTCATGACAAAGAGCAGGGGTGGCCCAGTGGTGGTCCGACTTACGAACAGTAAGTCGTGGGTTCAAACCTAGGCAGGCGCATTACTTTGTTTATTTTATATCATCTCGGTGAAGGAAAACATCGTGAGGAAACCGGCATGTTGTAGAACCAAAAAATCGAAGACATTTGACATCGACTAACCCGCACTGGGCCCACGTGGTGGATTATAGCCCATTCCCTCACATAGAGAGGAGGCCGTGTGTCCTAGCAGTGCGAACATTATAGGCTGATTATGCGTATGCATGGCAATAAACAGGTATTGTCGTGACGGTGTCCGTGGCCAGTGGCAAACTCGAATTTTGAACTCGGCATGAACGTATTTCAATACCAAAAGTTCTTTTTAACATTGGGCTCTGGTAGGTACTCACCAGTGATTTCAGATTTGCGTTCTGAGGTAGCAAATACCCTGTTATTTTCTTTTTTTCAATCTTAGCATAACACCCAGATCCATTTTACGGTCCTATTAAAAAGAAACTTTACGCCTCGTCGCAAGGCGGGCAGCCATTCGTTCGCAGTTTAAAAACTTCAAAATTGGGTGCTTTCTCGAGTCCGCGACGGCTTCGCACAGTCGTCGCTAATTTCCCATGAGGCGAGTCACGGCGAACCGCAAACTGCCGCGATAAACAACCCAGAGGCTACAAGAATTAATAGGCCCTACTGTATCTCTTTTTTTTTTATTTACTTACAAAGTTGCATTACTTTTTAGGTTACTTAAAGAGGATGTTGATGATACAGACTCCGAGCATATACCATCACCTCGTATACACACTTTAATGTTACTTCAATGTGGGAAAGAGCTATACGTCTAGTTTCTCTCACCCACTGAAGTAACAAAAAAATAATACTTATCTACCATCACATCGTGATGGAAGCCCCCAGAGCCCACATTTAGCGTCCATTTCTCCATGGTCTTTCAAAGACTTTCCAATAGTATACCTAAAGCAGGGTCTGTGTGAAGACTTAAAAGTATTTTCTTTCAGCACACAAAGCGACCTGTCGTGTCATCGTACGACACGAGTCAGAGCTGACAGCTAAGCCTGAACAGTTGACCTACCATGAGCTTCTATAGCAGTACTGGTTGAATATTACTTCAGTTTGGGAAAGAGATGCCAAGCAAAGAGCTACACGTCTTGTATAACTCCATCTCTTTCCCATTTGAGGTTGGATTCCCATCCTAAGAATGCATCCCATCTGAATTCCACTTTTGTTTTTAGGGACCCTATTACCTACTAAGACTCCACTGTCTGTCTGTTCGTCTGTCACCAGGCTATATCTCATGAACCATGGTAGTTAGACAGTTGAAATTTTCACAGATAATGTATTTCTGTTGCCGCTATAACATCAAATACTAAAAAAAAACAGAATAAAAAAATATTTAAGGGGGCTCTCCTAACAGACATGATTTTATAGATAATGGTACGGAACCCTTCGTGCGCGAGTCCGACTCGCACTTGTTAAATTACATGCAGTGGTGCTACTACCTGTACATCCGACACAACCAAGGTACTTAATAGATATTGTAGGTACCATTGGCCCTTCGCCCCGTTGATAAGACTGATTCTCAAATATTCGGTCGGAATTCTGGCTAACGCAGGCTAACCGGAACAACTCACAATCAAACAACATCAAATATCTACGAATGGCAGGCGGTACTTACTAAGGCGTGCTTTCCGAGGCTTGGAGGTTTATTGAAAAAAATAATAATCAACCATCTAAGGTAAACATAATGGCATTTATTGGTAAATAAAACAACATCACATTCGTCTACGTTTTAAAACCACAACGATGTCTTTTTGTCTAAAACATTTAAGACACGCATTCATTTTAGCTACGCGAGTAACGCAGAATTTTAATTTCGTTCATTCTTTTTGGCGCCGGGAAAATACCCTGGTACACGAAATAAAAGCAAAAAGTAAATAAACAAGTCTCTAAGTTTAATTAAAATGTAAGAAAGCGTGAGCGTGTAATTATGTAGATACACTACACAAATGCTTACAAAAATCTGCGTTTTAACAGTGGGCGTCGGATTTGATTGCTCAGAGTAAAAACAAAAAATTGAAAACTTAAACCCAACTACGACAAAATCGGAAACTAAAAATGTATCCTATACCTACAAGACATTGATGTGATTACGGTTTTCATACAACGATCAGTGGCGGATTTACACATTTGTCGCCAGTAGGCTTTTCAAATTTTGCCGCCCTTACTGACTTATTATTTTTACAACCCAACGATTTTGTTAAGATTACCCAAGAAATAGTTTAACTATATTTCTGAGCTAATAAAACCGCAATCATGTAGGTACTACTAAAAAAATATATTCCATTACCTGGTAACAATCCGGCTGATGGTGGTGATGAAATTCAATTACCTAATTAAGTTATGAAAGTTTTACAATACCTTTTTCCGATACTTTTTTTTTCGCAAAATCATCAATTATAATGTATAGAATCTCGTTAATTAGTTCTAACTCGATGCACAAAAGAGCTAATTTAAATTAATTTAATTTTTTTTCTTGGTATATAATAACTCAGATATTTTATCACCCGTTTTAAAGTGACACCTAACTCAATGCCTAAAGCCCGTTTTCACCAATACTAAGTGTCACCTAAGTGAATGCCTTACCTGTTTTAACCAACACTCAACACTAAGTGATGATATCTACATCACTAGCCACTTCCCCGTTGCGCAAGAAAAGATTCTCTCACCCGAACAGTTTGTTCATAATGATGAGTACAATGACCTCTTAAGAGGTTACTGGTGTTTTACAAATAACCCTGTATAGCCATGCGAACTATACCCAAGTTTGGATAAACGTTCTGAAAATTTTAATGCTGATTTCGCAAGGACGAAGATAGACTTATCAATGATCTAGATTCTGGTTTCACCAAATCTGTTTTAGAAGAAAGATGGCATTGAAAATGTAGGTATGCATGCTTGAACTAAGTCAGTCTTTAAATCTGGAATCAGGAATGATCGCGGGAACCCATACCGACGGGTTTCATGCCATCATCCGCAAGAAAACTGCCTCTCTCCTGAGCAGAATAAGAGGCACTCACAATAGCATCCTGAAGGGTGTGGCGGCCGATACTTCCTCCACCATAGTAAGGCAATTTGTGAAAAGACTTATAGTACCCTGGCTATTTACTATGAGTAATTGTATTGAGTCTCAATAATTCGTCTTTAGTTAAGTTATTAACAAGAGTGTTTAAAATACAGACCTGTTACGAACAATTTATGGATCTCTTAGTTGTCCGAAGTAAAATAATTTTATTATTAAATCATAAGGATAGATTGCATTCAAGAAAAGTACTTTAATTCGAAAGGATGACAATTTACTCATTTTCATATATTACAATTAAGTACTGCCGTTTCCAGCTATTCTAAATTATAAAGTACCTACTGTTGCCCGCGAATTCGTTCGCGTGGAAATTTTGATAGGCATTTGTGAGAAAAAAAAGATAGCCCGTGTCCTTCCCCATGATATATAATAATCTATCTCCTTGCCAAATTTCGTTACGATCCGATCAACCGTTTATTCGTTAAAAGGTAACAAACAAACAGTTACTTTCGCATTAATGTAATATTAGTAAGTATGGAAGTATGGATTCACGTCGCTTCTTTTCAATAAGCGCGAATCACTAAATCTTATAATATAAAAATGAATCGCAAAATGTGTTGGTAAGCGCATAACTCAACAACGCCTGGACCAATTTGGCCAATTCTTTTTTTTTAATATTCGTTGAAGTTCAAGGATGGTTTTTACGGCGAGAAAAATTTAAAAAAAATCCTGAATAAGTCTAGGAGTAGTGTAGGAGTAGGTTAGGAGTAGGGTAGGAGTAGTGTAGAAGTAGGGTAGGAGTAGTGTAGGAGTAGGGTAGGAGTAGTGTAGGAGTAGGGTAGGAGTAGTGTAGGAGTAAGGTAGGAGTAGTGTAGGAGTAGGGTAGCAGTAGTGCAGGAGTAGGTTAGGAGTAGGGTAGGAGTAGTGTAGGAGTAGGGTAGGAGTAGTGTAGGAGTAGGGTAGGAGTAGTGTAGGAGTAAGGTAGGAGTAGGGTAGGAGTAGTGTAGGAGTAGGGTAGCAGTAGTGCAGGAGTAGGTTAGGAGTAGTATAGGAGTAGGGTAGCAGTAGTGTAGGAGTAGGGTAGGTAGGAGTAGGGTAGGAGTAGTGTAGGAGTAGGGTAGGAGTAGGGTAGGATAAGGGGTAGGACACCACGCGAACGAAGTAGCGCTGGGCAGCTAGTTATAGATAAAATCATCTAACTGGTGAAACATTCACATATTGAATTGTTTGTGTGTGGACTTAATAATATTTAGGAATACAAATATTAATTTCTGTAAGACATAAAAAGAAAATTGGCCCTTTATTTGCCGCCCCTAAAATCTGCCGCCCTAGGCTCCAGCCTACTCAGCCTGCTGGTAAATCCGCCACTGACAACGATCATCATCTGCCTAGATTTTTCCAAACTCTATTGGGGTCGGCTTCCAGACCAACCGGATGCAGCTGAATACCAGTATTTTACATGGAGCGACTGAATATCTGACCTCCACAATCCAGTTAGTACTGGGTAACACGATACCCTTTAGTAAGACTGGTTATCAGACTTTCGGGCCACTGACTACCTTAACGACTGTATGGGTACGTCGTACGTACCCATACAGTCGTTAAGGTAACGTATGTAATGGGTAGTCAGCCATCCACAGACCAACCTAGGCAAGCGCGGCGTTAGTTCTGACTATGGCCACACACCAAAAGAACCAAAATATGAGTGACAGAGACTATGTAGAAAATCAAAACACTTTTCATTTAAACACCTTTACTTCGCAGTGGGCGTGCTGCTCTATCCCTGAGTATCTAAAGTTATTAATCTTTTACCCAAGTAATCACTTTGTCTTGTATAAGGTATAGATACGGGTGACGGTGCTCGGGCAGCCTCTTTTGTACAGAGCTTCTTTACCTAGTAATGTGCATGATTCTATTAACGCCGCCAACTCGTTTTTCAATACAATTTCCATCAACCATTTCACAAATTTACCTTACAGTACCCTCCTGACAATGTTATTCAAGCGCCATAAGATCCATGATGCCCTTTAGATACATCAATTAACTTTGATAGCCACAGATATACGCATGTAAGTTACACACAGAATGTGTAGTACGGGAATGAACGCCGAGATGCTTCTAATTCCGTTGGGTCCAACAAATTTGTTCCGGTCTGGTGCAAATAGGTCGTGCCGCCCGCCGCTCTTACAATATGTATTGTATCTACTATCTGTATTTACCTACCTAGCGGCGTATACAAGTACGCAACCATGCTTCTGGTCTAAAGGCTCTTTATTAGCTTTCATGAAGTAACGCTCGATTTAACCTTGACTTTGACTAAAATAAATGGCATCGGATGCATAGGTACCTACGTCCGTCAGCTGCCCCGCCCCCCAGAGGCTCGGGACTTTCTTTTATGATGGAAGCGTCAGGGTAGCTCGCGAAATTCAATTTGTTTACGTTTTTTGCAATTTGCAGGTCAGTATCAGGTTGTATGTTGATGAAAAAAGAGTCGCGCCAGTAAAACGTATGTAGTTACAGAATTAAAATCATTAATACAACTCTCTAACTACATACGCTTCCACCTTAACTTTAACTTAAAGTGGAAGCGTCAGGATAGCCCACTAAATTCACATTTTCTTACGTTTTTTTTTTAATTTGCCGGTCAATTTCAGACTGTACATTGAACAAAATATAATTTGCGACCATAACTAAAATATGGCTTTACTGAGTGATTGATATAATCATTCAAATCATCAGTTCTGTAACTACGTACGTTTTACGGTCGCGAAATAATAAAAAAGCTGGCAACACTAACGTCAAACAAAGGTCTTCAGATCCGAATTATTTAAATAATAATAATAATAATTTATTTAGACACATTTTGATGACATGATAAGCACAACACATTATGGGTAGTAAAAAATAAAAAATAAAGTAAAGATATAGTGCAATAAAGTAGCGCTTGACCCCACACTAGGATACCCTGTGTCGTGGGATCTAGTTATTTCTGTGTGTGTGTGTTTCTGTGTGTGTGGTGTTTCTGTGTGTGTGTGTGTTTAAATACCTAGTTAAAAATTATATCGGAAATTTTGAACTATACCACAGTTTTATAATAGCAGTTTTATTACAAAAATCCAAGAATATACACCAAAATGCGAATTTAAACAAATAGAAAACGTAAGAAAAAACCACTCATTTGATCTGGCACAATGTGTCATTCATGTCAAAATAGAAATTGGTAAATAAAAAATAAAACCGACTCCAAAAACACAAAAAAAGTGAAAAATAATTTTAGCTTCAGAAGTCGGTGACTTTTGTTTATTTGATTCAGTTTTTTGTCACCGACTTCTGAAGCTAAAATTATTTTTCACTTTTTTTGTGTTTTTGGGGTCGGTTTTATTTTTTGCAAAAAAGTTTTTTTATTTTTTTATTTTTAGTTGGAATATTCCATAGAAATATTTTTCATCATCAGACCTGTAATGGCACTTGTAACCCAGATGGGTGCAAAGTTTTGATCAATATACATGAATTAAGTCCAAACGCAAGGTAGCTACTGTAAACAGTTGAGGAGTTCCCTTAACTGTCCTTCGTCTTCATCATCAGACCCCTTATGACAGTCACAACCCATCTAGGTGTAAATTTCTCATCAATACAAATTAATCAAACCCAAACACAAGGTGACTGCTGTAAACCGTTGAGGAGTTCCCTCGACTGTCTTTCGGTTCCATCATCAGAGCGACTCCAGACCTTCTTTAAATTATAGTGTTTTAAAATACTTAATCAAAAAATTTACAAACGCACTAGTCGCCACTACAATTTTTGAAAGCTCCCCTCAATTTCTCTAGGATTCCATCATCAGATCCCGGTTTCCTTATCATGGTACCACCCTTGACATATCTCCTTTCCAACAAAAAAAAAATTATTAAAATCGGTTCATAAACGACGAAGTTATCCGCGAACACACATAAAAAAAATATATATATATATATACGGTCGAATTGAGAAACCTCCTCCTTTTTTTGAAGTCGGTTTAAAAAGCAATAAAGACGAGCGACGGGTATTCCTCTCCGCATACGGCGCCACCACCTGTTCGTCGACGGGGAGGACGCCGGCCGCCGGATGGTTTAGGCCCATCCGGTCTTTGATTGGGTCCAAGCTCCCGGCGGGAGTGTGCATGCGATGGACGCTATCCATCAATGAAAACGTCATGCGCTCATACTATGAGGCTACAGAGGGAGGAAACAACCTGACCGCGTACCGTATTCGGATGCTCCCTCTGTTTCAGGTGCTTGAGCCAGCTGTCAACGTGTCGGCACCGGCGCAACGACTGTCGGATCAGGTGCGAGTCATCCAGCGTAATCGTATGTTGGATAACATAGTACTTGATCGCCTGCGAACTGGAATGCAGAGTAGCTATGTCATTACCCCGTCGGCGCAGACTGTTTGTACCACCACAGTCTAGCACAACACCGAATCGCTCTAACGACGTGAGTAATGACATGGTTACTAATGTAAATATCCAGTGCAATGAGGAAATGAGGAGTGCTTTGGAGCGTGCGATTCGAGAATACCGGCCTTGTACTATATACTACATGGAAAACGCAAATTAAAACTTTATTTTATTAAATTTGCATTCGTTTATATGCTCTAGGTTTAGTTATTTCATAAAATATTACAATCTGAACATCCAATTTTTGATCTACATTTTTTCTAATAAAAGCTCTAGTTGAATAATATTTTTTTTTAGGGTGCATACGGTTATCCATCTAATTTATGATTTATATAAAAAAATCAACTTTATTTATTGTATAAAATTTGAATGCAAAATTATTATTTTTACGGATATAATATGCGCCAAACAGTCAGCTTTATCGACTTTCTAGCGACTAGGGACTCGAATTTTTAGGAGTTGGCAACACAGGACTTGTTAAATCAGTAGAGGTCAACTTCAATGATTACGACTGAAGGACATGTATCCATGGTCATGAATAAATTAAAAAAAAAAAAAAAAAAAAACAGTAGAAATATTAGAAAACAAAACAATAGTGACTCGGTTGTTGCAGATGATTTATTCCGAGTTTGAAAGTTTATCAACACCACTGATAACGCCGGCCCTCGCCAGATAAACGGTATCGCCTCATCGCCTGTGTTAACGTTGTTGAGTAAGCTAAATAAACTCCGGCCGCAATTCAATAATTATGGATTTAAAATTCTCGGAAATGTCTGTGGACACGACTCTTGCACAGGTAAGTACTACAACTTTTAATAATACTTGCAAACAATCTAACTTTAATGAACTTACGATTGTGTGTGTAACTATCAACAACTGAGAGAAATAATCGTCAAAAACTTTGACAGATTTCTTATTAAAAACTTTGTGTTATAGAGAAATGATCACAGTTTTAACAAATATGAACTACCGATACTTATATGTAATAACATCACCACATATAGGAGAAGAACTCTGTGAACAAACTATCTTTGCAGCCAGGTATAACAACAGTTCCCAGTATAATGGCTTGTATCTGCAATGGAAACACTTTCCAAGTGTCTTGTAATTTGGTACACAATATGCAATAGCTACCACATGCCATCAAGACACCTGCATCTTTGCAAAAAGAATACTTAGAAAAGAAAAGTATCTTCAGGATAATATTTGGTGGTTAATATAATTAAGTTGTAAAATATACCTACTAATAAAACACATCACTTTTAATTATCTATCCAGGCTGGTAGGGACCCCACCCACAAACAGTTACCACATATTCGCAACCCACCATAGAAAACCTCTGATCCATACATTTTGTATTGTACTTTTATAGGACAACAGCAGATTTTTTTGCATAGGTGTCCCTTCCATGTATTTATGTTCATATTTTTATATACAGGATATAAAAAAACATACATAATAAGCCATTAAACAACAAAAAAAAAACAATTTTATACAAAATAATAACTTTTATTCCAGGAATATTTAAAGAAGAATGAACTTCTGATAGAATTGTATAACGATTATAATGGTACAATTGAAAAAAATACACAAGAAGGGAAAGATTTCTATCTTTTCCCAAGCAAAGGAAGGCAGCAAGAAAGTAATGCAGTAGAATTAAAAGATCAAGTGACGGCAGGATTAAGGGAAATAGCTTCAAAATTAAAACAGAATGCCACCTTAATTGCACAACTTGAATATCACATCAGAAACATACCCATACAAGAAACTCACGCACAACTAAATCTTCTCATTCAGTACTTTAGAACGGGGAATCCTAGACACTGTGACACATGTAAGTACCAAATCCCAATGACCATATCATATTCTGTGCATGGACATGAGATGACATGCCATTGTACTCATAGTAACTTTAAAAAATAAGCTGTTTTTGAAGTTTACCTCCCCTGGAAGAATTTCTCTTGTATTGTGGTTGCGTTTATTCGTCCTCTTACAAGTACTAACTCTTATTGGTATACATAACCTCAACCTTAGGATGCATATAAGTTATACACATGACAACATGTGTGGACCTATACATTATCAAATCCATCCTTTCACAGCACAATCAATCTTGCCTTAGACTATCACAATGCACAGCTGGACATTGCATAGGCTGCAAGCAGCACCACAGCAGACCATCCTCCTGCTGCCACATCCAACCTGACTGCCTTCATGATTGGCCTGTTGGTCTAGTGGTTAGTGACCCTGACTGTTAGGACGGAGGTCGTGGGTTCGATTCCCACACAGGACAAATCTTTGTGCAATGAGTATGATTATTTGTTCTGTATCTGGGTGTGTAATTTATCTATAATATGTATGTATTTAGAAATATATAAGTATGTTTATCAGTTGTCTGGTTGCCATAGTACAGGCTCTGCCTAGTTTGGGATCAGATGGCGGTGTGTTGGTTGTCCCAATATATTATTATTAGTTGTTTTGCAATACTTACAACTTCTGCCATCTCAGTTGGAATAGAAGAATTTTTACTTTTGTCGTTTTTAGCATCCCAAGTTTAGAGGTAAAAGTAATAACATTATTGATAAGATGATTATATACACACTAGTATTGCTGGTTTCTAAAGGCATTCCATGATTAGACGTTGAGCATTTCGCTCTATCACTGGGAGCATTTCCCTGTAATGTAGCAGTCCAATATACGATTTTACATAGAAACACATTGTTGTTACATATTGTATCATGACTGGCGCACTGTAATGCTCTGTTCTCCTCACTCACTGTAACACTCAAATCATAACTGTTACATTACAGGAGAATGCTCCCTGTGCTGTGATGAGTGAGTTATGTTCTGTAGAAAATAACTCGCTATTTAACTAATTCAAATGTAAATCAAGTCTTATGGCTGGCTACTATAACTTAGTCAAGATTAGCAAGCTGACACAGATCAATAGTATTTTTAGTTTGTCATTTTGTTGCACATTTTTTTACAGGAACACAATTAGACCTGTTTTTAATAAATGCTTATTTTTATCTAGCTTTAAAATTAATTTGCCGCCCCGATGACCCGCTACTAGTCTTGGGATATGCGATAGCGCTCATGAGGGGAAACGTTATTGTTAAATCTAAAGCGCTAGTTGCTATTTGTCACCTTTTGCACACACACTGCGATGCAGGGTAAGTCACGTTCGAAACACTACCAGGGCCCTGTTTAATAAACGTTACAATCCGACAATTTTGTAAATAAGTGACATATTTGTAAAGTTGTATGACAAATGCGGTTTAATAAACCTTACAATTATGTAAGAATTTTACAAATAAAAACATTACAAGCATTACCATTATAAATGCTGTTTTATTAACGTTTACATGTGCAGAAAACACCAATAATTAATTACAATATTGTATCTACACATTTGTAATTGGAAGTTACAAATTACATAAAATGTAAGTTTTGTGTTGAAAACTCTTAAATCAATCGATTACAATTTATATTAACGTTTTTTAAACATGGCCCAGACCATCTAACATCACATCACTAGAAAAGAAAAATTGTTTTTATTTTATACAACATAAGCGCGAGTCGGCTTCATGCATAAAGGGTTCCGTAGCACCAAACAGTTGTCAATTTACACTCAACAGCAAAACTAAATTTGTTTTTATGAAAAACAAAGTTACTGCTGCAGTTTCACGATAAAGTCCCATGTCTCAAAAACTAGATCATCATCTGCTTAGCCTTTTCCCAACTATGTTGGGGTCGGCTTCCAGTGTAACCGGATGCAGCTGAATACCAGTATTTTACATGGAGCGACTGCCTATCTGACCTCCACAATCCAGTTAACCCAGTTAGTACTGAGTAATACTATACCCCTTGGTAAGACTGGTTGTCAGACTTTTTGGGGAACTGACTACCTGTAACGACTGTCAAAGATCTACAAATGACAGCCGGGACCAACGGCTTTACGTGCTTTCCGAGGCACGGAAGAAACTCGGTAGGTATGTAATGGGTGGTCCCCCATCCACAGACCAACCTAGGCAAGCACGGCTTAACCTAAAGATCGATCTGAGCGGCTGTTATTATACTGCCACGAGCCCCTCCTCTCTCCTCTCAAAAAACTAGATATCAAATCTTATTGAAAATTTTCGTTAAAATTCTTTTTACGCTCTGGCCCCACAGACAATGTTTTTTTTTTTTTAATTTTCTATCATTAGGGTTCCGTAACCGAAGAGTAACCAACGGGACCCTAATTACGAAGCCTCTACTACTATCCGTCTGTCCATCCCTCAGTCCGTCCATCCGTCCATACTTTCGTCCGTCTGTCTGTCAGCGGGCTGTATCTCATGAATTCATGATCCGTAACAGGTACTCGGTTGAAATTTTCATAGAATGTGTATTTCTGTTGCCGCTATAACAACAAATAACAAACAAAAGTTAAAAATTAACGGGGGCTCCCCTACTTCGATAGTACGGAACCGTCCATGCGCAAGTCCGACTCGCACTTGGCCGGTTTTTACGACTTTAGAAGCAAATATCTCATCAACCATTGGCCTAAAAAAAAAATGGTAGGATCCTCGATATATTTTTTTAGAGCTGCCAATAATCACACCTACTTATACATAGTTTTTTTTTTCAATACCCATCCTACAAAAATTGTTTTTATCGCACTACTTTTAGGTTCAAAATGCAGTTTAGTGAATTCCGCCTCGGCTGCAATGGGCAAACCCATTGCAGCCAATCACTTGTATCAAAATGCACTCCTACTTTTATTTTTTCATATTAATTTTCACATCACTTTTGTGAAGCGGTTCATAGAAGAACCCTACTCAACAACAGTATCAGTACCAACAGTATCGTAGTAAAATGGCTGTGGTATGGTATGTCCGTCTGTTCCTATACGGACGAACAGACGGACAGGACGAATCTACAAGGGTTCCTTTTTTGCCATTTGGTAACGGAACTCTAAAAAGAATAAACCCAGCGTTTTTCCTGGTGTTGCTTCTTCTGTGTTCTGCCTCCAAATGACAACAAAGTGAAAAGAATGTATATATGTTACGGCTAAAGATGGGTGTCAACATAAACTTAAGATTAGCCGGCTAAACTCCGAACTAACCGAACCTCGGGGTGCCCCTGTCGTCGACCGTCTAGGGTTAGCGTTTCCATCAGCAGGTCGACGGATCCCCGCTGCGCGGGGCTCCTATTTCTGTCTGCAAGGTTTACAGGAACCTAACTAACCGAACCTCGGGGTGCCCCTGACGTCGGAGTTTAGCCGGCTAATCTTAAGTTTATGTTGACACCCATCTTTAGCCGTAACATATATATAAAATAAAATAAATGAATATATGTTATGGACCAATACCAAGCCCAACCAAGGCCCAGCGGTTTACACTGCGACCAACTTAGATGTAGCCGCGTCACCGGTCCTTGCCGTTGAGTGTTTTTAGCTATTCCTCATAGTTTCAGATTTGGCCATCCACGCCTACATGAAAAATTCACCTTGTATACTCAGACTTTGTGAAGTCAAGTCTCGAACATCGCTAGCTTAGCGGTAACTTCTGACTTCAAAATGTTTGGAAAATTACTTACCTGCAGTTTTGCAGTTCTGTAAAAAACCTATCTGTTTTTTTTTAGAATTAATCTACCACTTTTAAAGGAGACTGAAGACACTTCTACTGAAGCCACTACTAATGCACCAGACCTTTACTTGAAAGAAAATTGGCCATTTAGAGGTATGTCTTCGATTTAGTTCTTTACAGCACCACATTCACAGTCAGTTAGCAATATTGACATGACAGTTATGTCGTGACTCCAAAGGGTTGGAATCAAATACCAACTAAACGGCCAAAGCCATAGTCTGCCAATATTCTCTACACTGAGGCCCTTTTCAAACACACACACACACGGTTGCCGGCGGGCAGAGGGGCGTTCAGTTGAATATAAGTTGTGAAACTGTCATGGTCACTAACATTATAATCAACACTAGAAACGGGGTATTTACCATGTCCACTGTTTGTTTCGAGTTCTCGATTTCGGCGCTGTGACACCCATCCGCAATAACTTCAGTTTATCCGTGATCATGGTGCTTGCAACAGCGCCGAAATATCAAATTCAAATTTATTGGAACGTAGTTCCTTATCGCGCGTTGCGGGGCTATTTATTTCAGGTACGTAACCCATATTGCAAAAAAATCTATACAAATACAATATCAATAAATCAATCAATATCGGGAACTCAAAACAAACAGTGGACATGGTAAATATCCCGTTTCTAGTGTTAATTATAAGTTCAGTTGAATATCCCGAAATTACTCGACCGCGCCGGGTTCGTGTACCGTTTAGTCTCAAAATTTATTATTTATTTATTTATTAAGTTTTAAAATAACATACGGTTGCAAAACTTTCAAATCTCAAAAGAGCCAAGTCTCAAAACGTCTAACGTGATTTTTCTATTTTTTACTAGGCGTTAAAAAAATGTCTAACGCATACCGCAGCCCGCCTCTGGGCACCAAACTCCTTTGGCGATGTCCGGGCTGACCTGAGACATCGCCACCACTCGTGAGGGCCGTGCAATGCGACGACGATAGACTACCCGATCTATCACCCGCTGGCACCTCCTAGGGCGGCATCAGGTTGCCATAGCGCCCTCCGCCGCCCGGTCCTCCTGCGACGAATCACGTCAGTGAGGGAGTCTTCCTCCCTGGATGATATCTTCGCAGAAGGATGGTGTCACACTTATAAACTTTTTTTTTTTGTTCTGCGCTGGAAAATCCTGGGGCTGTGGGTCTGTTAGACTCTAATGACTAAAAACCACCCCGGTGTTCCCTTCCCACACTTGCACCGGGGACCGTGGGGACTAGTGCGCCTTCCATGATCCCCGGCTAGTGCCGGCCCGCATCTGCGGGCCTCCTGAAGACCGCGGGGGGAGTGAGGTGGAAGACTCCCCCCGCGACTTCCAGTAAGGACGCGCGGAAAACTACGCGCCACCGCCTCGGGTCCAGTTATATGGGGGGGTTGCGGACGTCACACTTAACCCAAACCATTGCACTCGAGGTGCCCTGTGATCGTATTTTAATGCAAAATGCCAATGGGCATTATGCATTAATAATTTAAAGGTTTTCTGGTTATCTATCAGTTACCGGGCTAAGGCTCGTCACAAAAATACGAATGTGATTTTAGGTAGGTACTTCACAAATAATTATTTGTGAATTCCAAATATATTACAGTCACACAACCACTCGTACAAAGAATTGCATAGTATGTATGAGACTTAGCTCTTTTGAGATTACAATGTTTTGCAACCGTATGTTATTTCGCAAATTTAACGTTTTGAGACTAACCCCCGTGCGGTTTAGCACGACGAGATGTGCAGCTAGTCAGTTACCTCTGTGTCGCTCGCCTGCAAGGCTCAATTTCGCACCTCTTCCCGGATAGCAATCGGGTTTGTGTACAAGTTTAACCCAACGTTGTGCCCGGTAGAAACCGGTCGTGAAAATGAGCCATTGCGTCACCTATGTTAATGGTTTTTTTAAGGCCTAGCTATTAAGGAAATAAAAAATTATAGCCTTTTAAAAAAAAACCTAGTAATACTTCTGATGTATGCTGAAAAACTCCAGAAGGCTTTCTCACATCAAACCTATGTTTATTTAAAGGATTGGCAACAGTGTGGTATCTATGCAACTGGCATAGCTAATGAGCTACCACACTGTTTCAATCCTTTTTAAAGATCTTCATTCATTTGTATTCAGGGTTGGATTCTGGGACCGTCGCCGTTGTATCTGATGATGCTGATGTTGACTCTGCCGTTGATAAATTCATCTCAGTCTCCAAACAGGTATGTTTTACTGAACAAAATTAATATTAACGGATGTAAAAAGACTTCACGAAGCCGTGTCATTTTTGTTCTTCCTATCATTTTGAATAGTTTTTTTTTGTGCTGGAGCGTATAAGTATTGCGATTTTACAAAAACAAGTTTTAGATGAAACTGACCTGAAAATATCCCCAAGCCCCCCCGTACCATACTACCTGTGCTATGCATGCGTTACCTACATTGGACGCTACTAAAGCATCACTCCAAGAATAAAAATGGTTTCCCACCTTATTTTTGCACAGTTTTACTAAGTTTTATGTAAAGAATGAATACATGTGGAATTGTGGACATCTGCAGGTCCACCTTACGGATGTCAGGTAAAAATTTCATATCTTATAGGCTAACTATTCCATCTTAGAGCCTAAATATATGGGTTTTCCTACTCCTCCGCTGGTTTTCCTACTCCTCCGCCATACTTTTCTAATTAATTTCGTTGCGGAATCCAAGACAGTTAAATTGTTTCTCTGGAACTTCGTCGAGCTTCATCGTCTCGGCGCTTTTCTGGTCGTCGCCACTGTTGATTCTGGCTTTCAGGAGTTACAGTGGTTTGGGAATAGTGTGGCGAGCTTGTCCCAAAAAGAAAAAGAGAAAACCTTATTATTAGAAACCTTACCTATTTATTAGAAAATTCATACATTAACAAGGTGAAATCGAAGTGACTGAAAATGGAGTATTATACTCGTCATTGTGAAAAACTTTTACTAAAACCTGATAAGGGCCTTTTCAGGTTTCCAGTTATCGCAATGACGTAATAACATTATTATCTGAAGCTAACGTTTACATTGCAGGCCCCGTGGCGCTTGAGGAAGATCCTGGTGCAAGAGAGCGTCTACCAGGAGTTTAAGGAGGCTCTTACCTGGAAATGCAAATTAAATAAATCCGGAAGCAAGGCCGCAACCCGCAATGTATTATGTTCGGACACCCTGACTTACGACGACAGAACCTTCCTGATAGATCCAGTGGAGTCGATAGAGGAACAGCCGTCAGTTGTGACTGTCGAAGCCTACAGGACCACAAAAGAAATGATATCTTTGGTGCAACAATATAAAGCTCACTACTTATCGCTATGGATAAATGGCGTAGCAGAAATTAATGAAGTCACGCATAGCACGATGGCGCCCGTAGTGTGGGTGAACACTATAGCTGACTTCAGAGGACCACCTGAAGTTTCGCATGCTGTTTTTTCCGATAATAAAGACGCGCCAATAAAGAAATGTGCCGAAGTCACTAAGCTGTGCGAACTCTCACAGTCGTGGCTAAAATTGGATTTTGAGAGTCGTCGTGAGATTCTGTGTGGTTTGCTGGACGAATACATAATATTGGACCCCGAAAACAAACTATGCACTGACATAAAGCATTCCATTTTGTCCTGTAACCAGAAATCTTTCGTAGATGTAGGCAAAGATTATGTTTGCCTTGGAATGTTACAGCCTAGGGGTATCATGATAACTAGAGATATGGGTCATTTTTTCTCTGTAAAAGGTTTCGAGTCAATTTTACAAGGTAACGCATTAATCGTAATTGGTGGATCTTCGCCATGGTATTCGTTACTTAAACTAGTAGGAGTACCAGTTGTTAACATTGAACACTTCAATACCGGAGATTTTAAAGTTTCATTCTGGGACTCCGGTTGCTTCATGCTAACTCGCGTCATCTGGACAAACTCGGGAACAATTTTTGCTAATTGAATTAGTTTTATTGACTGTAACACTGTTTTGGCCATTTTATTTCTAAGTTGCCCGATTGCCCTCAAATAAGTTTATTTGAGGAATAAGTAATCTGAAAGCTTTTTTCTAAATATGTCAAACTGGCAGATCTATTCTTCAGTTATAAGTTATTTGACTTTACTACTTACGTATGTTAAAAAATAATACCCCCGTATTAAGTAGGGACGGATTAATCGGGTTAAAAGGTTAACCGGTTAGGCCTGTAACCTATTTGTTGGGTTGTACCTTGAGATCGTATTTTTTCGGTTATTGTCAACACAAGTGTAGCGAACGGCTGGTTTTGCAAAACAAATGTAGAGGAACTAGTTTAAGGTGGAAGCTCCAGAATAGCCCGCGAAATTTAAATTTTCTTACGTTTTTTGCAATATGCAGGTCAGTGTCAGGTTGATGTTGATGAAAAATGATTTGCGCAAGTAACACGTAAGTTACTACAGAATTATAATA
Organism: Eurois occulta; assembly: GCA_950022335.1. NCBI lineage: Eukaryota > Metazoa > Arthropoda > Insecta > Lepidoptera > Noctuidae > Eurois > Eurois occulta. The sequence continues at coordinate 1,922,953 of OX465498.1, forward strand.
AAATCAATTAATACACACCTCTAAGGTGATTTAAGTTTTAAGTTGTTTTTTTATCTTAGTTTGTATGCACGTCATATCCCTTAGACAAAATATTTCTTTCTATTTAACCCCATTCAATAATTATTTCATGAAAAAGTCATTCCATGGGGTTAAATGAACTTAGAGGGTTGTATTGATGATATTAATGATTATAATTCTGTAACTACATACTACATATTTCGTCAGGCGCTTGGTTTAAGAAGGACCTCTTGAGAAGTGAAAACTTTGGATTTTTCGATTTAAATCCATCAGATTGCCTTTTGAGAAACGGTGTTAGTCTCTCGAAATCCTTTAAATGTACATTGTGTTTAGTACTTGCCTTTAACATGAAATACACGCTCCATAATGTTATTGTTTGTAAGTCTTTGAAAATTCGTTGAAATATATTAGCAAAACGTTTTCTGACAACGATTTCACTAGGTCGTTCGATTTTGGGTATTTTTGTTTTGATTTAGGTGGTGAAAGGTCGTCCACTACTGCTTTAGCCTCTTCTCATGAAACCAGGCGTTAAATCCATATCTGAATCAGATGAACTCATCTCTGCTTTAAGGAAGTATAAACAAAACTCTATAACTTGAAAAAACAACTGAAGATAGGATTGCCGCTTTCGCGCCTATTTTGTTTTTTTTCTGTAACAAACTTTTCAGCCGTTGCTGAAAAGTTGACCGGATTTTTCATATTCATCACTGAAAAAATGGTAAATATTTTCCCCAAATCTATGTTATTTTAAAGAAATAAATGTTAAAACTATTGAATGGCAACACTGCCCGATTGAAATGTCAAGTTTTTGTTCCGTGTTTAAAAATTAATTTTAATTAGAAATTAGGTTGTATTATGGTGTAATTAAATGTGATAACGTATTTTAAATGTGTAAATACCTAGGAAAATTGTTTTCCTGATAGTTCATAAAGTATTCGGTTATACGACATTACCGGTAACCTATAAACAACAACAGCTGACGGTCTAACTACGGAATTATACGGATATATACGGGGAGTATTTGTTTACTTTTATATTATAATAGCACACAATCGTATTTAAATAATAATAATTCTTTTTTGTGAATTTAGTAGGTACCCAGTATTGTTTCAAAATCGCTTTGTTGTCAAATGTCAGTTCGTAAAAAGTAAAACTTTAACTATTTAAACTTTGTTTACATCAGTCTTTTCAATATTAATTAAATATAACGTTCGTGATAGTTATTTTATTAACGTCTTGAAGTAAAGTTGGAGTGTAGCCTTAGGGGCGCTATGGCGCGGGACTTAGAAAATTTTTCGAAAAAAAATTTTTTTTTTCAAATTGGTACCATACGCTTATAGGCACCATGAGCCGTGCAGAAAACAAAAAAAAAATTAGGTAAAAAAAATTTTTGGGACTTAGAAAATTTCTCCTTACTTTTCACCTTGAGTACGGTTAGGGGCAAACACTTAGAAAATTTTTCGAAAAAAATTTTTTTTTTCGAATTGGTACCATACGCTTATAGGCACCATGAGCCGTGCAGAAAACGAAAAAAAAATATTTTGGTAAAAAAAATTTTTTGGGACTTAGAAAATTTCTCCTTACTTTTCACCTTGAGTATGGTTAGGGGCAAACACATAGAAAATTTTTCGAAAAATTTTTTTTTTTTCGAATTGGCACCATACGCTTATAGGCACCATGAGCCGTGCAGAAAACGAAAAAAAAATTTTTTTGGGACTTGCAAAATTTTTCCATAACAAGTGGCTCTCGTTACGGTAAAGTTTCGACCCTACCTCAACTATGCTAAAAATACGCGAATTATTGGGAATTCTCAATACTCGGGCGATCCAAAGTTTTTGCTGTCGTTAGAATAATTCGTTGTAGTTTGTTGTAATTTGATATTATTTAGTGTTTGTTTCTTTTTATTTTCGTTTTGTTAGTTTTTAATTTTAGTTTGTTTTAGTGGTTTTTTATTTGATTTTTTTTCGTGTTTTTGTAGTTAGTAAGATTTAATTTGTTTTATTTTTTAGTCTTAGTTTTTTTTTATTTTCTTATTAGTTTTCAGTTAGTTTTAAGTTATTTTTTCTTAGTTTTAGTTAGTTTATTAGTTAGTTTATTATATTTATTTGCAAAAACCATGGATCCTTTCCAGCTTATTTTGGAAAGGAATTTTAGTTTGTGGAATTATGCAGCCAATATTTCCACAGAGGAAAGGGCCATTGAAGCGGCGAAAAAGTGGCTGCTTATACCAGCGCAAACGCCGCGCTGCCCGTCGTGCAGGCGGCCGATGAATGCGGAACGTAATATTAATTACAAATTGGGGTTCAGATGGCGTTGTAGAAGGGCAGGCTGCAATGTCATTACGTCTCCATTAAAAGGGACTTTTTTTGAACGTAGCAATGTGTCAATTTTGAACACGTTGAGACTTTTGCTGCACTTTTTTAGAAAAGACCAAGTGTCACAGGCTGCTAGAGACGTAGGAGTAACCCGCAAAACAGCCATTCAGGTATACCACTACCTACGTGAGGTGTGCGAGGTGGCCGAAGCTCATGACCGCGAAATGATCGGCGGGGACAACGACATTGTAGAGGTCGACGAAACCCACCTTTATACCAACAAATACCACAGGGGCCGATTATTGCAGCGACAAACGTGGTCTTTCGGATGCATAAGTCGGTTAACAAAAAAAATTCACGTGGAGCTTATACAAAATAAAAATAGGACCACATTAGATCCAATTATCCAAGCAAATGTTAGACCTGACTGTTATATTATGTCTGACCAGCACCGATCATACATGGGCGTGCACTTGAGAGTGAGACTGGGTATGCGTGGACATTCCAGTGTCAACCACAGCCGACAATTTACGGCAGGGACTGTCAGTATCCCTGTGGATCCCAGCCTTGGGATCCCAGTACCAGGCACAAATAACGTTCGGTGCGTGGTCCACACAAATACCATAGAGCGGCAATGGCTAGAATTAAAACGCCAATGTCGCACGTGTAGGAGTCAGCGGCGGTTAAAGTGGTACATGGGCGAATACATGTACCGGCAAAATATTTTAAGAAGCCTACCCACGGACGCTGCTAAGTTCCGCCGTTTGCTGCGTGACATACACCGTTTATACCCAGGACTAGGAAGGAATGGTATTAGACTAAGAAATTGCCGATGTCGGCCTACTTGTCCCCGTCGGTAGTAATTTTCATTTTCATTTTTTTAGTAATTCCAAGAGTAGTGATTTTCATTTAAAAAAATGTTTTTTTAGCCTTACGACCTTATGCGTGGGTAGCGTCGATTGACAGTGCACGCCCTTGTTAAAGCTGTCCCTAATCCTAGTCCTGCCAATGCCTCTCACCCTCACAAAAGATACAGTCATTGCAGTGGAGTAGCGTAGGTTTTTGCCACTTGGGGCCGACCGGAAATACGCCGCCCCTTTATTTCATTCACCTCACCTCTTCCGCTTCAACATGTGTCCTGAGGTCTTTTTAAAAACTTTTTTCACCAGTTGGGGATGACTGTGAGTGAACCACTCCTTTCAGTAACTGCAAGAAGAACCTCCTAACAACGCGCCTATCAGTCACTAATTTATTTCTTTTGCAGTTTTGTATTTAGTTTCTATAAAATCGTAATAAAACGGCCCCTTTTCGTATGTCGCCCCCCACCGCCCCCCTAAACTACGCCCCTGAGTCACTGCATAAATTGTTGCGTCCTAAGCAAAAACTTAGGTAAATTGTTATCCCAGTTTTTATCCGAGCTATACAATTTTGGAAATATACCTAAAGCATTTTATAAGCCCCTATGCGTACTCGAGGTAAAAGTCGTCCGACACGTATAATTTTTTTTCAATATTACGTGGGTTTTTTTCATCGTCGCATACTTTGCTACTAGAGCCACCACTAGACCAAATTTTTTTTTGTTTTCTGCACGGCTCATGGTGCCTATAAGCGTATGGCATCAACTTCCAAAAAAATTTTTTTTTGAAAAATTTTCTAAGTGTTCGCCCCTCTAACCGTACTCAAGGTGAAAAGTAAAGAGAAACTTTCTAAGTCCCAAAAAATTTTTTTTACCAAAATATTTTTTTTTCGTTTTCTGCACGGCTCATGGTGCCTATAAGCGTATGGTACCAATTCGAAAAAAAGATTTTTTTTCGAAAAATTTTCTAAGTGTTCGCCCCTAACCGTACTCAAGGTGAAAAGTAAGGAGAAATTTTCTAGTCCCAAAAAATTTTTTTTACCAAATTATTTTTTTTTGTTTTCTGCACTGCTCATGGTGCCTATAAGCGTATGGTACCAATTAAAAAAAAAAAATTTTTTTTTTCCAAAAAATTTTCGAAAAATTTTCTAAGTCCCAAAAATTTTTTTAACCAAAAAAATTTTTTTTTCGTTTTCTTTGCTTCTCATAGCGCCCCTAAGGATATACTCCAACTCCTAAAAATCCGCCCCTAAGGCTACCCACTGACCAGTACTTTAAAATTCTAAGTTTTCATTCTAGGCAATCTACCCACTTATAAAAAAAAGTTAAATTCTTAGATAAGAAAATCTTATTATAGTAATAAATTGAACATTCAGTTAGATAATATCAATTTTGTCAAGCTAGTATAGCAGCCTACCTCATTTCTTTGAGTAACACAAACTTTTTCCCTGTTTATTTCCCCCTTTAATTTCTAAATTTTCTAACATTGATCTATTCTATTATTTCTCACCGTTTCCTTATTTCCAATTTTCAGTACCCAATCCAGAAATCATGCCTGTGATGACACGTAAGGCTACTGCTCAGGATATGGAGTTAAAATTGAGAACGGCCCTCCAAGAACTGAAGGACTCAAAACTCCAATGTCAACAACTGTTACAGGAGATAGAGGACAGTGAGGAGGAGGTCAATAACGTCAATAGCAAAAACTCCAGCTTAAAACGGGAGCTAGTAGACCTTCATCAGGATTACTTGAATGTTGTCAATGAACGGGATCAGCTAAGGGTGATTACGGATGGGTTTAACAACTGTAGCAACTTGTATGAGGAGGCTTTGTGTAAAGTTAGGGACCTAGAGGATGAATTAAATTATGCTAATGTAAAACTTTTAAATTTGAAACAGGAACAGGATCATACTCAGGCTATAGAAACTGAACACTTGTACAATGAATTAGTAAATACAAATTGCAACCCTAATTCCATATTAACAATAGACCTCACAGAGGACTCCTTACTGAAACATAATTCGTACCATAAAACTAGTAAAAATAAAATTAAGAAATATGCAAGATTGAATAAAATCATTAAAAAAATTAATAAATACAAGAAACAACAAAAGCACTATTCCAAAAATATTCAATTAAGGAAAGAACGTGTTTATCTTGTGAATAGATTAAATAACTATCAGATTAAATTGGAAGATAGTATAAATATTTATGAAATAGACACTCAGCGCTTACAATCTGAAATTGAGGCACTGAATAAGTCACTAAAATCATTATATAATAAATATGATATATGTCTAGCAACCAAATTAAGGAGCATATTCTAGCCGCTAATGAGTTAGTAGACAAAGTGGACTTGCTGACTCTCAGCAACACTCATTGTACTTGTAGGAGTGAACCCAGTCTTGATGCCCTCCAGCCTGAGGCAACGGAGGACCCGTCCCAAGCTATGAGCGCTCAGGACTGCACCATCAACCCAGATGCAATCCCTGTCATTACATTTCATGAGTCACAAGTAGTACAGCCTGAGATTAGTCATTTTGTATCACCTGATAGTAAAAATTGTTATCATTCAGTTATGTTCTCTGATGGTATAGGTAGAGGGCTAGGTAAATTAATCAGTAATAACCTTAGTTATTGTACCCAAAATTATTGCACGCCCAGGTCAACCTACAAACAGGTCATGGCTTCGGTAATAAATAATGTTTGTAATCCTAATACCACCATTACTATATGTGTTGGAAATAGTTCAAATATTAAAAAGGAAGACATCACCGACTATGTATCAGAGTTGTTAAAGTTAAGCTGTAGTAAGATCATATTGTGTGCTTTTCCATATTTTAAAAATTTAAGTAGTAGAAAAAACAATTACATACATATGTTAAATAAGCATGTACATTTCTTAGTAGGTCACTATAGTGACAGACTTATATATCTGGATATCAACACTATTGTTGATAAACTTAAGTCGACACGGGGTAAGGTGTATCTACCAATTAGATGTAGACACAAAATAGCTAGGCTATTAGCTTATAATATTCACACAGACATAAATAGTATGTCTAAGTTTAGTTATATTATTAACACCGCGACTATTAGTAATCATACTAATAAACATTTTTATAATAACTGTAAATCGGAGGATCCATGCGTAATTATAGATGATTCTCAAGTAGAATCCACTGGTAGTAGAGTCTCGGGGCTCACTCCAGATATTAATATTAATTTAAACTAGGTAGTGAGACAAAAGAAGGTACCTTTAACAATATTGTTAAACCTATCAACAACAAGGTATCTTCTTGCACTCAATTAGTTAGTAAAAAAGGGCCTCAGCAGAACACCTTAAAATTATTCCACCAAAATATCCAAGGCATTTCTTCCAAATTATTAGAAATTGAATTGTTTTTAGAAAAAAATATGTTTGACATTATTTGTTTTACCGAACATTGGCTAAAAGATTACCAAATGCTGATTAATTATGAGAACTATACGGTTGGTAGCTGCTTTAACCGTAAATCTATGCTGCGTGGAGGTTCCCTAATACTTTTGAAAAATTGTGTTAAATATAAACAACGTATTGACATAGTAGGTCTCTCGGTTGAACATTGCGTCGAACTGTCCTGTGTTGAGCTAGATAAGCATGTAATTGTGTGTGTGTACAGACCCCCAAACTATCAAAACTTTTCCTTATTTGAATCAATAATGGAAGATGTCCTGGCAAAACTTGCAGCCAGTAATAAATCTACAATTATTTGTGGTGATTTCAATATCAATATTTTAGAAGACAATTCAAATAGCAGTCGGTTATTAAATCTTTTTAAGTCATTTGACTTGACCAACATTTTTATAGAACCTACTAGAGTCACTCCATCTTCTGCTACTTGTATAGATAATGTTTTCTGCGATTGCGATTACTTAGATAAAGCCATAGTAAATTGCCTGTCGTCTGACCACAGCGGACAAACTGTAACTTTTAGGTGTAACACACCATTGCAAAATGTTCAGATTAAATTTAGACCTATAACTACTAGCAAATTAAATAGGTATAATATTTCCCTGCAGAACAAGTTAAGTGTTATGAGCCATCATATGGACGATATTAATATAAATCAATTGTATGATCATTTCTTTTCAATAGTTCACACTGAATACAACAAAACTTTTGAAAAGAAGACAAAAAGAATTTGCCCTAAATTTATATTTAGTGATTGGGCAACTAGAGGTATCAGAAAAAGTAGGGAAAGACTATTTGAGCTTTATGACCTTAAATCTTATATAAACACTGAAACTTTTAATAAGTATGTTGCTAAGTATTCAAACATTTTTAGAAATACATGCAAGGTTGCCAAAGCCCTGCACATTAGCAACAAGATCAAAACAGCAGAAAATAAAATAAAGACAGTTTGGAAAGTCATAAATAACGAGACTAACAGGAAGAAAATACGTAACACTAGCTACACCTTAGATACAGCATGTGGTCCTAAAAGCTCTAATCAGGCAGTAGCTCAAGAATTTGTGAATTTTTTTACCGATATACCGTTAAAAACTACGGAGTCTCTTAATTCCTCTCCTGAAGTAGCAATTGGTTTATTAAAGGCGAATGTGTCTGGCTGCCCGGCTGAATTTAAATTTAAACACATAAACCCTATGATAGTTATTAAAGCCTTCCGGCAAATAAAAGTCAAACTGACCGAAGATCTTTGGGGAATGTCTATCAAAGTTTGTACATCCATAGTTGAGACTGTAGCACCATACTTAGCTTTAATTTTTAATTTGTGTGTAGACCACGGAGTTTTCCCTGATTTAATGAAATACAGTAAAGTCATACCTCTTTTCAAATCCGGGGATAGTAAAGATACTAATAATTATAGACCTGTATCCGTGTTGCCAGTTTTTAGCAAGGTGTTTGAAAAAGTAATGCTTAATCAAATGCTCAATCATTTTAACACCAACAGAATCTTACACGACCAACAGTTTGGTTTCACTAAGGGACGTTGTACAACTGACGCCGGTGTAACCTTATTAAAGCACATATTTTCTGCGTGGGAAGCATCCCAAGACGCAATAGGAATATTTTGTGACCTCTCCAAAGCATTTGATTGCGTAAATCACGACACATTGCTTTTGAAACTTGAGCATTACGGACTAGATAAACTTGCACTTAGTTTGGTAAAATCTTATTTAAGTGATAGACAACAATATGTTCAAATAAATGGTGTTAATTCACAGGGTTTAAAAGTAAAAATGGGGGTTCCGCAAGGCTCAATATTGGGTCCTTTCCTCTTTCTAGTATATATAAACGATCTACCCTATTTATTGAAAAACCAACCTCAAAATATGGTGTTATTTGCTGATGACACTTCTCTAATTTTTAAGATAAATAGACGGGCCCAAAATCTAGATGACGTAAATAATGCCCTACTTCAGGTCCATAATTGGTTCACAGCAAACAATTTAGTATTAAATGAAAAAAAAACGAAATGCATAAGATTTGCTTTACCAAATGTTAAAAGTAACGAGTGTGATATAGTATTGAATAAAGAGAAACTTGAATTCGTAGATAAAAACCGTTTTCCTGGGGCTTACGCTTGATTCAAGGCTACAATGGGGTTCTCATTTGAAATCTCTTGCGGGGCGCCTAAGTTCAGCAGCATATGCTGTTAGAAAAATCCGTCAATTTTCTGATGTAGATACCGCTAGACTGGTCTATTTTAGTTACTTTCATAGTATAATGTCTTATGGCATTCTGTTATGGGGACGGGCTGCAGACATTGAGTCTATATTTATTCTGCAAAAAAGAGCCATCAGAGCCATATATAATCTTCGTAGGCGCGATTCTCTAAGGGAACTGTTTAAGGAAATCAAAATCATGACGGTACATTGTCAATACATCTACGAAAACATAATGTACGTTAGAAAAAATCTACATCTTTTTAATAAAAGAGGTGACAGACACAATTACAGTACGAGAACTAGAGACCAATTAGTTCAGCCGGGCTTCAGACTCGCTAAAGTAGACTCATCTTTCATGGGGTACTGTTTAAGATGCTATAATAAAATTCCACAAAGTATTCTTGAACTGAATGAGACGAAATTTAAATCATGCATTAAACGCACACTATGTAAGCAAGCATATTACAAGCTTTCGTGCATAATTTTATTTGAATTTTTTAGCTCTGTGTTACTGACATTTAAACTTTTGACATTTAAACTAGAAAGCTATCCTTCGTTGATAACCTACGTCATTTTTTTTTTTTTATGACTTGAATTTGCCCTGGCGGTTAAGTGTATGTCATGCTCACTCAAATGTCTCGCTGATGGTGGCGCGTGTGTCGGATCAGTTAGTTCCCTTCAAAATGGTTGAGTTGAATGGTGCTGATACATGCGTCATGTTCGTGAACGGGCGCTGTCAGTTGTGACTGGTCATCTCTTGGTTGCCACGGCTTATTTGAATTAATTATTTTATTTTTTGAATTGTTCTTTTCCTTGTTTTTACTATGGACACTTTTAACGTGCACATCTTGCTACATCGCTCTCACATAATGTACCATCTAAACATGAATGATGTAACCAAGGTTTTGTAAAAATATTCTGATTTAAAAGAGTGTCCATGGAGTTTCTTGCCCGTTCTTCTCCATAGAGATCTACGTTAGGGAATGGGCAACTACAGTACTTTCACAGTTTTTATGCCTTGTGACTGGGACTGTAGCTAAATTTCATTGTTGTCTTTGTTTCGACAGTTCAAAAGTGCCTGTAACGGGCCTACTTGAAATAAATGCTTTGATTTTGATTGACTAAAAAGTAATTTAAAAAAAAAATCTTTAATTAATATTAAGTTTATGTTATTTCAAATTTACATCGTGCTGTAATTCAGTGGCTGTATAGAAAGTTGGAACATGATTCAATTGAAATGTGAAAATAGAACTTGTTTATTTTTATAATTTGACAGCTGTCAGTTGAAAACGATTCTCCCTAGGGCTGAAAAGTATAACTTTTAAACCCGCTCCTCCGGCAACTTCAGACCTACTTTCCGAGTATGGGTAATGAAATAATTTTTCATCAAAATACAAGCTGACACTGACCTGCAAATAATTGCAAAAAACGTAATAAGATTTGAATTTCGCGAGCATTTCCACTTTAACAGTTATTAGTTTTATTTTCATTCATTGCTCATATGACAGCCAAAGACACGATTCCAAACTCCTGCCTTATTACCAGACTGCCAAGGAAGGGTTATGTTTTATTTCTAGTTTCCGGTATTTTTGAACCAGGTGCGGGCGACACAGGGTCAGTAATAACTATATTATATTGTTATAACGTTTTGAGAATGTTTATTATGTTTTTATAAAAGTTTTATAGAATATTTGTTCGTTTTCTTTCATTCACACGTAGCAGTCTAAATAAATTTTGTTATGTTGACACGTAATTAGGTTATAATGAAGGCCAGCTCTAGGGTACCTAATTACCTAGTAATTTTTATTAATATATGTCCTTACAGGCGGGCCCATTTTATTAAAACAATTTTGCGCCTCTGCTGATGGCTGATGTATAAGCCCGGAGTCCACCGAAGCGGAGGCGAGACGGTAGGAGAGGAGATGTGTTGTAAACACCAATAGAATTTCGTTATTTATACTTATCGTCTCGACTTAACTTGTTTAGACCAGCCGCCGCACAGCGTAGACGAGAAGAGACTTGAATGGCGTGCGGTGGGCGGTCTGCGGCGGTCGATAAGCTGAGCGTGAGGTGACTTGATGGAGAGTGTTCCTAGCTATGGTACAAGAAAATCTGTTTAGCCGTTAAAAGATCATCAGGTTTTTTCTAGTTTATGATGGTGTTAGAGCAACTTCAACAGATCTGATCGATTCTAAATTTGGTATCCTGTTACAACCTTGTCCTGATGTTGAGGCATCACCATCATCTGCAGGATACCTAACACCTCACCAACTTGTATCGTGTTTGGTCTGATTGGAATGATCTCAATAAATAGGGTTATACATAGATAGTGATCAGTTTATGTACGTCTATGTAAACTACGCAGATTTCGGCGAGGCAAGATCTCTTGTCGCAATTTCGGTTTTCGATGGATTGTCGTAGGTAATTTATAAACTTAAAAAAGCATGAAATAAAAATTAAATTTAAAACAAAAAAATATATAGCAATAATGAAAGCATACTGATAAAGAAAGAATAGCTGATGTTAACTTCCGCGGCCCCCCAACGCGACGACGCCGACGACGCTATGGTATGAAAATATTACTTCAGGTATACTAATAGGCCAAAACATAAGTAATTTTATTTGTGTCAGGGGTCTAAGAATATATCAATGACAAAAAATACAATTAATCACTTGACAACGTGCCCAGCATTAAGGTCACAGCACACATAACAACTTTGAAAGGGATCGTCACCGTATCAACTCGAGCCATTCGGTAGGTATCCTTTGTATGAAATCCCGACTGCAACGCACTTTAATCGGAATCGTAACGTAATCGCCTCGCCTCGGGACAAGCTCACGAACGGTGGCGATCCCTTTCCGAGTTGATATGTATGCTATTTCCTTTAGCCGGCAGAGAGGCGGCCAATTTGATATTCATCACAATCACTTTGATTATCTATGCGAAGCTAATTAAGAAACCTATTTTGTGCCGCCGTTCAACGTGCAGGGGCACTGGCGGTTACATTTAGCCGTTAAAAATAGTCCAATCAAATGTCACGCCCGTCAATAAATAGTTCCAATTTCGAAGACCAAACAAAAGATGGTACCCAAGCATTTATTATGACGTTTACAAGTAAATACGATATAAATCGTGTGAGAAAACGTGTGATTTGCATTGTTAGTATTAATACGTTTTTTGAGCGGTTGAAATAATATAGGTATGAGTCAAAATTAGTGAGTACAGTTTAGTATGAAGACTGCCAATATGACCAGGAATAAGGGACAAGTTTATAGTGTTGGTAATTATCTGATGACTGGCAAGGTACTGGGGAAAGGACACTTTGCAAGAGTTGAAGAGGCTACACATAGGATTATAGGAAAAAAGGTAACGAAAGTTTCATATTAATCTACCCGCCATTACGCCGGATGTTTAATTCAGTGAATAGCCCCTTACCTAATACACCTGCCCTTAACTCATTATTCAATCATCTCCAACCCTGAGCAAGGATGAGGATGTCCTTGGCTTGGTTTACTTATTGATGTGCCGCGTGAATATCTTGTCATTGTTTCTCGACATGACCTTAGCCACTAACCGAGGGTTTTACACTGACGAAATGTAAACACTCCGTCAGTCCATGGAGCCATGCGAAAACCATTCCATGTGAGTAATCCAACGATTGGAATTCGTGAATTTGAAACTATGGATTGCAGATTGATAGCACCAAGGTGGGTAATGGGCAATGAACAACGCAATCAATGTTTACAACATATCATCACGCCTGTACTTTTAAATGATCTAAGTTGTAATAACGAGCGAGCCATTACCACGAACCTGGTAGAAATACAAACTCCAGGCAGATATTTAGAATTTTCTGTTGAACGCGACAGCCTAATCCATTTCTTAAAAATCTACTTATCAATCGGCCTGATTGGCGAAAGTTCCATTCACTTGGCCTCCGCTTTCATGGTCATGCAGGCACTTTACCTTGTGTATACATTATTTTATCTCCATTCCTTTCACAACAGTGAAGGATATCATCATGAAGACATGTTCTTGTCCCACTCTCTACAACAGAGAGGCTTATATTCCAAGCAGTAAGAACTTTTAGGCTGATTGAGATTACACTGAAACAATGTTGCCGTTTCTTGTTTTTGTGAATCTTTTAATATTGATAGTTTCTTTTGTTGGCTATCTCACATAATTATGAAAATGGGCATAAACGTGTTGTACTTACTTATTACAAATGCGAAAAAGTTTGTGAGGATGGATGTTTTATACTTTTTTTTTTTTTTTTGGGGGTGGGAAATCATCAAATGACTCCTCCCGCTCTGGGCGGAGCGGAAGGGAGTGTCAGACTCTTACTGACTAAAAACCACCCCTGTTCCTTCATTGGCCCTTTATGTTCCAGGGCCGCGGTATCTCTTTCGAACAGTCCCGCAGCCCTGGCAGGCACCGGCCCTTGCGGGCCCCTCCCGTTTGCTGACAACTCTTTGAGGCGCGCGTGGAACACGAACGCGCCGTCGACACGGCCTGCCCGTCGTCATACGACGGACGGACGGCGAGCTAGCCCATTACTCACCGTCCACAGGCCCGCGCCTACGGTGGCCGAGAGCCATCACGGCGTGGCCCCCGACGCCCGATGCTTCTCCCGCGGCGGCTGGGACGTGAGGAGGTTCTTTCCCTCTCACGTTCCGCCGCCTCCTTCACTAGCATGACTGCTTCGCAGAAGGAGGCGACGGCTTCCCATTCCCTCTCGCCCCGGATCATGGCTTGAACCAGGGCCGGACGCGAGAGGTCGCCGCCGCCAATCGCCGCTACGAGGACACGGCGGTGCTCCGCCCAAGCAGAGCAGACCTCCACGGTGTGCTCCACCGTGTCCTCCGGTCGATCCTCGCAATTGTAGCACCCGGGCGTTTCCTCCCGCCCGATTCGGTGCAGGTACCTCCCGAAGCACCCGTGTCCGGTGAGGACCTGCGTCAGGCGGAAGGTGAAGGCGCCGTGGCGCCTCCCTAGCCACTCCTCAAAGAGGGGACTTACCGCCACTATCGTGGCGTGCCCTATGTTTTATACTTCACACGCAAAAACTACGAAACGGGTTAGGATGAAATTAGGCACAAGCGTTATAATGCAGCTTTTTCTACCTAGTCCTTGTGTTATACTGCTCTACACCTACCCACAGCATCAGCTACTAGTTTTATAAAGAAAGCTTTTTCTTTGGGCTCTTTGTCCGTTTATTAATGCAACAAGGGCCAGTTTTGTTCCTCCCGAAGCCTGAATGTTGTAGAACTCTAACATCTACCTACCACGTACCTATGTACATACAATAGATTACATTGGTCCCGACCAGTTTGATAGTTTGCAAAAACTTGTCTGTTTAAGGTGGCAATAAAGATCATAGACTTGACGTGTATAAAGGAGGAGTATGCCCGTCGTAACCTTCACCGTGAGCCGAGGGTCATGGCGAAGCTACGGCACCCCTGCATCGCGGCTCTCTACGAAACTATGATGGTTAGCTTAACAAGTATATCTTCTTCTATGTTATAAAAATCGATGTAGGTATTATACAATATACAGCATGTACAGACGCCAGCATATCAAGCTACTACAATCTGTAATTTTTTTTTAAATAGATTTTTAACTTTATCGCTAAAGCGTTAGGTTCAAGGTTGATTACGACGTTGACGGGTTAAAGGGCAAAGAGTTGTGGTCAGATTTTTCTCCTTGGGACCAACATGGTCATCGTGAAAATAATAACCAGCTCGCACCATACTTTGGGTCGAGTAGGTATTGAATTATGTATGGTATAGCTAATTATTTTAACATCGTGAAGAAATTGCTATGTTCTAGAACCAAAACTTCGAAAGCATGACATGACGTGCCATTTCCCAACCTGCACTGGGTCCGTGTGGTGAATTATACAGCCTTCTCACAGATAGAGAGCTGGCCTTTGTCCCATAACAGTGGTCAACATTATACCTACATAAAGCGTTAAACCGAGGTGTACGTACGTAATGGTTCCCACCACATTTCTTCAGTTTTATGTTCAAGTCCCATGTAACATTACGAGACGAGGCTATTGCCATCAACCGGGCACAAATCTAGATTCCATGGCTGCTACTGAGAAAGCCCCGATGGAAACATTCAATAACACTGCTCGACCTGGGAATCGGAGGAACACTACAAGTTGAGCTCTTGCTAAAATATGCATCTTTTTCTAACTTATGGTCCTGCATTATTTTCCACACCGTTAACAGCATAGTAGTCATTTTTTTTAATATGTTTAATTAGGTACCGTTAAAATCAAATTTTCGAATATAATTAAATTTCTAAATTGCTAGCGTCTTCACGGCTCTTAATGTCTGGTCGATACTAAACAGATAAATACGAGCAACGAGTTGTATCAGTGCAAATGCATTGATGTATGCTGCGCATAAGTTGCTTTCTATGCAGAATCTAGAGCAGGAATCGAACCGAGGACCTCATGCTCAGCAATAGCGCTTGTGACCACTAGACCAACGAGAAAATAAAACAGCAATTAAAATAATTGGTTGTTGTAGCACGGGCCGCGCCTGTACGTGGTGATGGAGGCGGCGGGCGGCGGCGACCTGTGCGCGCACGTGCTGGGCGCCCGCGGCGCCGCGCGCGGCCTGCCCGAGCCGCGCGCGCGGGCGCTCGCCGCGCAGCTCGTGTCGGCCGTGCGGCACATGCACGCGCGCGGCGTCGTGCATCGGTATTGTAAACACATATTACATACATAAACTAACGCATTTTGCCCATGGGAAGCGGAAACTACAGAACGCCACCTTCTACGAACCCTTCTCTTTTCGGCTCTTCCACGTTCATACATATTGTCATACATACACGCCGGTTGCGTGTACCTACTAGTCACCTGATCTATCTGAAGAACCTCACATTTGGCTTATTAGTAGACTTTCACTCATCCTCTCAAATGAGCAAACCATTTAAGCACACTCTTTTCAATTATTATTACTACATCTTCTTTTAAACTGCAACATATGTGTTCTATTTCAAACGCGTAGGTAAGTTAGTAGGGATGTTTAATACTCTTTCACGCAAAAACAACTGAAAGGATTTAGATGAAATTTGCCACACATTGATTATAACATAGGGTAGAATACTTTTTATACCGGTAGTACGATCCCGTAGGACAAGGACAATAACCGATATCTACGCGGGCGAAGGTGCGGGGCATAAACTAGTATTCAATAAAGTAGAAAATATGTTGTGTAGGTAAAACTTTAACAATGATTCTGTCAATGTCAATGAAGCCGGCTGGAGTTTCACTTTCGTCATTTGTGTTCTCAACAATAATGTTTCTTTCAGTGACTTGAAAATGGAAAACATCATGCTGGACAGTACTAAGCAATTCATCAAAATTGTTGGTAAGATCACAACTTTCACTTATTCCTAGCTGCTTCACCACAGATGCTCGAGGATGCGCAGGTTGAAGAAGGTTGTGCCTTACACTAACCAATCACATAGCTAACGTAGCTCAAGCTGTAAAAAGAAGCGATATTGTTGGATATTTTCATACGCATCCCTCGCATATCTACCTTGGAAACTCAACCTCAGCCTCTGTTATTGTTTTTACATCACGATTCAATTTCCCAGATCAGTTACTGCCATCACAAATCCGTCTTAGCCTATAAATACTGAGTTAAACAATTTTTTACCTTGGAAACTCAACCTCAGCCTCTGTTATTGTTTTTACATCACGATTCAATTTCCCAGATCAGTTACTGCCATCACAAATCCGTCTTAGCCTATAAATACTGAGTTAAACAATTTTTTTTTGTTGTTTATACAGTCGGTTTATGGAGTTTTCTCACGACTTCCGACTAAGACAAAAGCCGAAAGGTACTTGTTCTCCCCGTCATTGCGATAATTTTTTTGTTCTTGAGTTCTAGACCATACCATCATTTACGGAGATATTGGGAGTCAGTTTCAACTTTTTCACAAGTTTTTTTTTTAATACAAGATTTTAATGTTATTACTTTAATTTAAATACTTGCACGACCCCCGTACTATTCAATCCATCCACATAGAGTCCTACCGTAAAATGTTCACCCCAAAAAAATGTCGTTTCCCAACAATATTTTTTGCGTAGAGTTACTTAGTTTGATGTACAGAATTCTTGGTTGACGGCTTTGTGAAGGGTCCGTTTACACTGTATACATAAGTATAAAAGTTCATCCACTCTTTTAATTATTTTTTCGATTATTCGGTAGGCGAGTGAAAGGTACCGACTCCCGAAACCCAGAATCGTAGGATCGGTTCACTAACGAATTAACTTTTTTCCCTTGATTAATTTTGATTTCGAGTGAATAAAACCGAATTAATGATTAAAAGTGAATGAAATAAAATCTACCTTTTGTCCTTTAGACTTCGGGCTATCAAATATGTGGAGCGGCGGGGCGGCGCTGCGGACGCCGTGCGGCTCGCTCGAGTACGCGGCGCCGGAACTGTTCGTCGACGGCCGGCGATACGGGCCCGAAGTCGACCTATGGAGCATGTACGCACGACGACACAACAAGCCATTTCTTTCTTTTAGCTATTATTTCCAGTAATGTGTGTGCGTTCGTATTGTCCGAATAAAGACATTATTTTTGTCAGATGATTTAAACTAACAGAAAAGAAAGAAATAGACTGTACGGGCAGCAGCTCCGCACACTGAGATGTAGTATGTAGGTGGACGAATCACACGGGATGTGTACAGGAAATAAAATCACTGTTTTGTGTCCGTTAATGATTGACAGTTTATTAGGTAAAACATAAACATATATAATACCTAAAGTAGGTGACTTGTGGCGGGCGTAATAGCATAGTCAGCGAATGTACATAAATCGGTGAATTAGCAACCGCTTGTTCAGTTAAAAACTAAAACATATTATATCATGTGGCGATGCTCGTACATCCTGCCAACTATAAAAGGACAAATAACAAGTAAGCGTTTTCAAAAAAGTAAGTAAAGTATGTGCAGAAATCTATTAGAAGGTTCGTTCACCGCTAACTGGTATTGGTGACGTTTCGCGATCCACCTTGTTGCTGTTAGGACGATGGCCGGAAACCTCTTCTAGTGTCTGTGTATCTGCCTTTGTTTGTCCTTTCCCAGGAAGATCCCGTTGAGTTTGACTTGGTCCCATCTCAATTTCTTCCTTATGCGCCGACGTTGCTGTTCTGCTTCCTTGAGGTAGACGGAGGCAGCGTGCTTTTATTTGAAAGTAAAGCCATATGCTGAATATTGTTGCACAGGCTATCATACAGCCGTACAGGACGTAGTGATGTTGCTCCGCCTCCACAGAATTCACTATCTGGATGTCCTGTTGTTCTTTAACCAGCTCAATTTTTCTCTTAAGACCCTGTAGTTGTTCTTCATGTGTTTCAATTTCCATGTTTGTTATATTTGTAATTTGACTGTTGCTTCTTAATAGTTCGTTTAGGTTTATCTCTGGTACGTAGATCTCTTCCTCGTTTCCTATATTCATTGTGCTTTGCATATTGTAGTGCGAATGAATTAGATGTTTATCGCCGCGCATCATGCAACCTGTCGCTAAGGTAATTATGCCTGTATTTTGTAGTGTGTGTGACGTAATTCCCGCTGGACAGAAAATGCGCATAGTGCATTCCTCGCAACACGTAAACAGCCAAGCCCCCTTACTGTGTAGTTCTTGTTAGTCACGTTGTCGGTCATTTGGCTTGACGACAGAGTCGCTGACGTAGTATCACGGGTTAGGTCATGTAGCGTGGTGTGATGTGCGCCGTTGCACACTTTGCACCATTCTTGCGAGTTGCATTTCTTTCCGTTGTGCGGATGCATGTAGATTTTGCAAATGTTCAATTGCTCAATTGTCCTAATTTTTATATCAGGACAATTTCTGTTGGAGCTTGTATGTTTTACCTTGGGATAGCGTCTGTATTTGTTGTACGCATCCGTTAGTACTGTTGTCGTCGAGCTCCCTCTGTTTGGGGACGCGTCGGCATCTGTGTGTTTTGTAAAAAGTAGTGCTTGGCGCTATGGTGACCTAACACTCCTTTCTCGTATTGATAGGATATGGTTTATGGTAGAATTTAAAGTCTCAAATTGTAAGGGAAATAGCTATATATTAAATCACTATAACACTTAATTACAAGACAATGGTAATGGTAATGGTTTTGAGTACGCGGTGTCTCTAATGAGATCTGAACACGAACTGGCCCACATTTTGGTGAACGAGCGAATGTGCATACTTGCTTTCAATGCAATTATGTATTTTCGCTTAGTGTTCGATTTAAACTCGAACATATTCCCGAGAGCGAGAAGAAATGCGGGATGATAACTAAAAACTAGACTATAACATTTATAGTGTGTACAGCATATTATACTACTTAAACACATTCGTTTCTAGTAATCTTAACTGGTAAGTATAAAAATAATGATCAATCAACATAAAGGTAAAACATAAAGGCTTATTGGTCTAGTTAACTAATTATAAATGATTAAATACATTAACACCGATTTGAAGTTACACTATTGTGTCTTCCACAGTAAAAGCAATATTCTGATTGCCTGTGTTTGTAATTTTGTCCCGTTTGATCGCACTATAGTTCGCGCTAGGCCAGCGTTTGGCATAATTGTGTAAACGAAAACCGACTTCACTTTTATCTTTTAGAGCACTGGCACTAAGCACTTCACTATATGATTCGCGACTTCTGGTTGATGTCAGCGGAGCCGCTGCCAACTCCTGTTGGCAGCAGCTCTCGCTGCGGCGTCGAGGTCTCGGAGGCGGTGGGGTCACCGTGGTCTGCTGCCGGTGAGACCCTCCGCCACGGTGTCCAGCTGCGGCTTTTCGGCACAGGCGACATCGCCCGGTCTGCCACAACCAAACTGCTGCTACGCATAGAGCGATTGACATTAACACGTAGCATATTACGTATTGGTGGATGTCATGCGGCGATATATCGTCTATTTCTGCGTCGTTCTTCTTCAGTTTCTCTATCGCCTCCTCCAGACGGGTCATGGATATGTTGAGGTTTCCGTCATCAGTCTGGTTGTCGTCAGGGATTTTGATGTTGATCAAGTGATTAATTTGATCGAATTCTGGTACATAAATAGTTGGTGAAATATTCATTTGGTTGGACTGATGCCGTATTGAATATAATGAGAAGTCCTTTCCTTTGATGACGCACTCTTGACCTATGCCAATGACTCCAGCTTGGCTCAGCTGACGAATCGTTACATGATCGCCGCATATTATTTTTATTGTGTAGGTGTCACAACAAAAGTAAAAGTGCTGAGAAGTCAAATGTAATTCAAACCATACGTTGGTGCAGTTGGTTTTTTCTAGTTTGCATTTATTGGTAGCCGAGTTCTTGTCGCAAAAACTTTCGTCATTTTGCAGGTCAGTTATTGGTTTTAGCAGCTGACACATGTATGTGGTTCCATGGTGTAGACATGCCGTCAGTTCCTGTGTGGACATGCTAAAGAAGGAATCCTTCTTCAGGTTGACGGCTACGTATTCGGAGACCGGTATGATGGTGGTCTTAATGGTGTTTGTTTGGTGCGGTATAGGTATTATCTTGTACAATTTGAAACTTTCTCTCGATACTAGTGGAAAAGTAACTTCAATTATGACAAATTTTTGAGTCGCTCTGGCTTTAACTTTCAGTAGTTTGTAAAGATACTGAAGATCGGTGTCTAAATTGGCGATTGGTAGTGTGAGTTCGCTTGGCATCTGGCCATATATGGTTTGGAGCTCGCGTTTAAGTTGCTTTGGTGGCAGTAAATGTATGCTAATTTGACCGTGGTAGATGTCTGTTAGTGCATCGAGCAACGTATCTTGAAGTCGTCTTAATCCTTGCAGCAAGCTGTTTCCGGACATCGCTGACAATGTGAAGTCATTGACGAATGAAATATTTTGTATTTCGCGCTGGAGAGTGCTCGCGTTTTCTTGCAAATTCAAAAGCTTCTTGGTTATTAATTTGTGCTGTTTGTTTACAGTGATCTCCATTCTCTTCATGAGGTTGAACTCTGCTTCGATTATGGAAGTTTGGTTTTTCCATAAATTCGAAAGGTGTTTCTCATTGCGATGTATGGTTTCGATGTCTTTTTCATACTGGTCAGCGAAACGTGAGTCTAACACACCGAATAAGTCATTCGCTAGATACCCGATACCGTTGATTAGGCCTCGTCGGCGCCGGCCCGTCTTCCCTGTGGCGCGTCGCTGTCTGGCGTGGATATCAAAATGCTGTGTTAGCAAAAGTTCATTGTAGTATTCGAGTTCCTGGTAGTCGTGTCGGGCTTGCTGCACGATCGTATTACAATGGCTTAGTGTTTCAATGGTTGCGCACAATTGTTCTTGATAATTTGATATTTTATTATAAGTGGTTATGCCTGTCCAATAAGGTCCCATGTCGTAGTACATGACTAATGTCCATTTATCCCTGATTAATTGCACCTTTGATATGGGGTCAAAATAAAGCGTTTGGTTGTTTGGAAATGGTTTTATATCGTGTAAACCGTAAGATGGAAAAATCAGCATGAAAAAACTCAGTAAAACAGTTGCTACAGTTGCGATTTTTGATCTCGGTTTTCTTTTTCTCTCCATCAATTTGGTTGTTGGTTTTGTATCTGGTTTGGGTGCCGTTACTCTACTCTGGTTAACGGGCAAAACGGAGAGTTTCACAATAGGGCGTTTTATGACTCCATTTTTGGTTTTTAATGAAACCGCTCTGGTAAGGCCATCATCTCCTGGGTGTGTGTTGACCACACGTCCAAGAGCCCATTTTCCTGGAGGCAGATTTTCATCATGAATTACCACTAGATCTCCAATTCCTATGTTTTTTTGTGGTTCCATCCATTTGCTTCTTGATGAGAGTTGTACCAAGTATTCAGTCTTCCAACGTTTCCAAAGATCTTGGAATAATTTGCTGGTTAGATGCCATCTGGTTCTAGCATCTTGCTCGGTTTCTATTACAGTTGTTCCTGGTCTTCCTGATAAGAAATGAGCTGGTGTAAGGAAGTTTACATCGTCAGGATCTTCGGATATCGCGCAAAGAGGTCGCGAGTTGAGGCACGCTTCTAGTCTAGCTAACAATGTGGTGTACTCCTCGAAGGTTAGTCTTTGTTGACCGATAACCCTCTTGAGATGATGTTTTAGACTGCGTACTGCTCGCTCCCATAGGCCGCCGGCGTTAGGCCAGCTAGGTACATTAAGGTGCCATTCTATGCCCATCTCTGTTATTTCGGTCGTAAAATTTTCACTGAATCCCTTGTGAAGCTGGTTAATTTGTTCCTGTATCATCCTGTTTGCTCCCACGAAGTTAGTGCCATTGTCACTGTACATGTGTCGTGGCGCCCCTTTTCTGGCTGCCATTCTGGTTAGAGCTGCCAAAAAGGCGGAGCTGCTCAGGTCTGACACGAGTTCTAAGTGAACCGCTTTCGTGACCATACATACAAAAACTGCAATGTACCCCTTTGTGGTTTTGATTCCCCGTCCTTTATTTGCTTTGACCTCCACGAATCCCGTATAATCTACGCCGCAGTGATAAAATGCATGTTCTGGATTCACTCTTGGTTCTGGTAAATCTCCCATGAGCTGGTGCTGCCGTATGGGATTTTGTTTTCTGCATGTAACGCATTTTCTTATAAACTTTTTTGTGGCCATATATCCGCCGATAATCCAGTACTGTTGTCGTAGATTTGCTAATGTTAAACGCGCTCCTCCATGGAAAGTCAGTTTATGAGCTTGATCAATCAGTAATGTGGTTAGCTGATGATCGTGTGGTAAGATGATGGGATGTTTCATTTCCGGACTCATGTTGGCGTTTTCTAATCTCCCACCCACACGTAACATGCCGCGTTCATCTATAATTGGGTTCAAACTCAAAATCTTGCTTTTGGAGTGCACTCTTCCGTGTTTGTCTAATGAATCTAGGTCGTTTGCAAATTCTGCCTGCTGAACGTTTTTGATTATCAGCTGTTTAGCGCTTCGAAGTTCGTGTAATTCGAGGTAGGGGCGTTTATTCAAAGTAGGCAATCGCAGTATCCATGCTAAAATACGTATGATTTTTGTAATGGAGCTGTGTTTGTTCATCAAATTCTTAATAATTGAGGTAGTCAGCGATTCTGTTGGTTGTTCAATGACTACCGCGTTGGTTTGTTTTAAAATAGACGGCTTTACTTCTAAGTTCGTCTCAAAAATGGTACGTTGGTTTTCTTGGTTTGTGTATGATGGCAGCCATGTCGGCCCTTGCCACCATAGCTTGTGGTCTTTGAGTTGCTTGATAGTTAAACCACGACTTGCACAGTCCGCTGGATTATCTGTCGTCTTTACATATTGCCAATGTTTTGATGGTATGATTTTGTTAATTGTTGTTACCCGATTTGCTACAAATGGTTTCCATCGGGCTGGATCTCCTTGTATCCATCCTAGTACTGCTGTTGAATCTGTCCAGCAGTAGACCTCCGTAGGGTAATCTGATAAGCAGCTTTGAACTTTTTGCATTAGTTGAGCTAGCAGATGAGCGCCCATTAACTCCAGTCTCGGTATAGATAAGACCTTGCTTATGGGTGCCAGCCTGGCCTTCCCCGCTACTAATGTAATGGTTGTCCCTGCATTGTTTTTTACCTTGCAGTAGATTACACACGCGTATGCCTTGTTAGAGGCGTCGCAGAATCCGTACAATTCTATATTTTGGTTTTCTCCCATTCCCAACCATCTGTTGACTTCTATACTGTTTATGTCCGGAAATTCTTGCTTCAGTTTAGTCCATTCCGAGTTCATTGCCTCTGGTAGCGCGTCATCCCATTTTATGTTAGACAACCAGACATTTTGAAACAGGATTTTCATGGTAGTGCTCAAGGGGGTTAACCACCCTAATGGATCAAACAGCTTGGAAATGTCCGAAAGTAGAGCTCTTTTGGTAATAGTTGCAGATGATTCGGGTTCTATTTTCGAGTTGAAGGTAAAATTATCTTTCTGTGGGTTCCAACGAAGACCCAATGTTTTGGTAGAATCGTTCTGCTTGAACTCGTATGTTGACTGGTCACATTGCTCTCTCTCCAAATCGGTTAATAACTCTAGTTTGTTCGAGGTCCATTTTCTAAGATTAAATCCACCCAATTGGCATAATTTTATGAGCTCGGATTTCAGTTTATTCGCTGCTTCCATAGAATGGCGTCCTCCGCAAAAATCATCCATATAGAAGCTTCCTTCCAATTCTTTTGCTGCGTCAGGAAATTTTTGTCTTTCATCAGATGCTAGTTGCTTTAAGCACATCATCGCTAAGAAGCCCGCTGGTTTGGTTCCGTATGTTAGCGTGACGAGTTGAAACGATTGTATAGGTTGGTTTTTTGATTCTCGCCATAGAATCCTTTGGTAAGCTTGGTCTTCTTGGTGCACTCGGATCATTCTGTACATCTTCTCGATATCGGAAGTATATACAAATTGAAATTGTCGCCATTTCAGGATAAGCTCTTGAATATCCTTTTGTATATTTGGACCCCTGTACATGACGTCATTTAGACTGTATCCTGATGATGACTTTGCCGAGGCGTTGAAAACTACTCTCAGTTTGGTAGTAGTAGATTCAGCCCGAATGACTGCATGGTGTGGTAAGTAGCATTCGGGTGCCTGGTTAATTCTGCATGGTGTCATGTGGTTTAATTCAAAATATTCGTCCATGAATTTTTTGTAGTCTGCTTTCAGTTCGCGGTTCTTTTCAAATTTCTTCTCTAAGTTCCTAAACTGAGCTAATGCTTGTGGTTTGGTATGACCCAACTTGTCGTTGTGTTCCGGCTTAAGCGGTAGCCGGACTTCATACCTTCCGTCCTCAAGTCTCTTTGTGGTTTTAATAAAGAACTGTAAGCACTCATGGTCATCGTTGGTCATCTCTATCTTCTGGTTAATGTCTTCGTTCTCCCAATATTGCAGAAGGTCTTCTGTGTTGTTGAGAATTACGTTGCATTGGTAGTGTGGTTTCATGGATCCACAGAGTAGCCATCCTAGTTGCGTCTGTTGAGCGATTGGTTGCTTGTCCTTATCTCCTCTTAAGATTCCTCCTAACATTATCTTGCTATAAACATCTGCACCTAGAAGCATGTCTACGGGCCTGCTTATGTGGAACTCTGGATCAGCCAATTGTATCCCTTGGATATGGTTCCACGTTGTCGGTTTAGTAAAAGTGTTATTTGGCAGTCGTTTGATCAAATTGTTCATAACAATAACGTTCGTGTCACAAGTAAATTCACTATTTGCAGACTGTAGTGTTAACTGTAACATTCCCTTTGCGTTATTTTCTTTTTCCCCGACACCGTAAATTTGTCCTTTAAAGTGATCTCTCTTTAATCCCAAAATCTGCGCTGCATTTTCGGTGATTAACGACAGTTGAGAACCTTGGTCAACTAAAGCTCTCATCTTGTGCTGTGTTCCATCAGCTCCCTTTACTTTTATAATTGCGGTGGCTAAAAGTACTTCAGACATGTCATCCCAAGACACGTGAGATGACTTAGATGTGCTTCTTTTGGTTGCAACACTCTTGTCGGAGGTTTCTGCTGACGCAGTCGGACTTTGTTTTGCTAATGCTTCGTGGAGTAGAGTGTTGTGTATACCTAAGCATTTACGACATCGTTTGCTCGACTGACATGGTTTGTTGTTATGGCTGCATAGACAGTTTTGGCAGTAATTTAATTGCTCAATTTTGTTTGCCTTTTGCTCGTGCGTCATTTGCAAAAAATTAGGGCAACGCCACAATCCGTGTTCTGAATTGCACAATGCACAGGTTATCGATTGCGACACATGTAACGCGTTCATGTTAGACTTTGAATTGTCTCTATTGCCTGATTGATGTTTATTGAGATGAAAACTTTTCTTCTGGTTTTGGTTATTGTTTTTGCTTGATTGATGCGGCGTGGTTTTTTGGTTTGCTGGTTCCTGCTTGCGACGAGACGCTTCTAGCGCTGTAAATTTTGTTTCCAAGAATTCCATGAATTCCTGTAGATCGGGTAGCTCTCTAGGATTCTTGACCGATTCTATATATTCAGTGAAGGTGTCGTCATCAAGCTTTTGCGCTAGCAGGTGCACTAAAAGTGGATCCCAAGTTGTTACATCAACTCCGAGATTCTGTATAGCGTGCAACGTCTCCTTGGTTACGTCATGCAGCTTCTTTATCGGGGCTAGCGACTGCTGTTGTATGTTGGGAAGTCCGAGCAGTATATTGATATGGGATGTGAAAATTAATTTCTTGTTACCATACCTGTGGTTTAGAATCTTCCAACATACATGATAATTGTCAGAGCTTATCTGTAAATGGTGAATCAGACGCTCTGCTTCTCCAGTCACCTTACTCTTCAAAAACTGCATTTTTTGTGCATTAGACATCGACGGGTTTTTGTCGACAGCTTCGCTAAACAAATCTTTGAACGGAACCCATTGGTTGTAAGTCCCATTAAACACGGGTATGTCCATTTTTGGTGCTGACTTTTCCCGGTGTTTCACTGCCCACATCTTTTTATTGATGTCGTTTGTCAGCTCACTGTACTTTTCCTCGTACTTGCAGAATTCTATTTGGTATGTAACATCGTCGCCTCCATCCTCACCTTCAATTTCCCAATGAAGCTTGTCGATCTCACCCCATCGGCTATCCAGTGATTTTAGAGCATTCTCGAATTGCCATTGATTCTCGAAATTGTCTACTTCTATATTACTCACGGTTCTCATGAACGCTTTGAAGTTAATATTCTGCTTCTTTATTAACCCGTTCAGCTTGCTGGAGCCTCTATCTGTATATAATAAACTCTCTCGCTGCGAGGACTCCTCATAGCGAGACGACGACGTACCTGGTTGTGGCTGCGCCGCCTCATCTTCCTGTCGAAAATGGCCCGCACCTAGCTGTTGGCTAGCCCGGTTACCTGGTAATGGTTGTACCTCATCCGCTTTGGCTCTAGAGGGAGTTGCATCTTTCAGCTGCGTAGCACCTAACTGGCTCATGGTTTTGTCTATAATCTCCTTAGTTTTCAAATAAACTGCCTGGGCTGTTTCGAAACAACCCTTTTTAAAGTAAATGTGGTCAAAATCTGCCAACTCCATTATTTTCTTATGGTTTTCTTGATAATCGCGCCAGTATGCTTCCAACATATTAACCTTGCGCTTGTAATTATCGATGGTCTTCCTCTCGGATCCATCTTTCTTTATGTTGGTTAAAAACTTGCTCAGGATTTCATAGAGCTCCGTCTGGTTGATGAACAGAGTATCGGAATCCATTTTTAAAGTTGATTTGAAAATATTTGGTAATGGTTAGTGTAAATAAATGGTTCGATCTGACCTTATGTGCTCCAACCGACCGTCTCTGCAATCCGTGGTTCTTCAAATCGCAGCGATCTTCTGGTTCGCGTGGCACTGTTTCACTTGGTAGTCACTGGTAAAAAAATGCTCGAAGGACCATGTAAAAAGTAGTGCTTGGCGCTATGGTGACCTAACACTCCTTTCTCGTATTGATAGGATATGGTTTATGGTAGAATTTAAAGTCTGAAATTGTAAGGGAAATAGCTATATATTAAATCACTATAACACTTAATTACAAGACAATGGTAATGGTAATGGTTTTGAGTACGCGGTGTCTCTAATGAGATCTGAACACGAACTGGCCCACATTTTGGTGAACGAGCGAATGTGCATACTTGCTTTCAATGCAATTATGTATTTTCGCTTAGTGTTCGATTTAAACTCGAACACTAAGCGAAAATACATAATATTTGTGTTTGTGTTTTGTTTTCTTCACCACTTGGTGACTCGCGGGTTCCGCAGTGCAGGTAGGCCATGTTTGCAGCTTATGTTGTATGCTTGAGTATTCCGCCTTGACCCTGTCGTACACCTTTGTAGTGTAGTATGTGTCGGTCCGGTCCGTGGCGCCCTGTAGCACGCCATGGTTCATCTCGAACTCGTTCCAGTGCGCCTGGAGGGTATCCAGTCTGCCCCGGATGTATGTTGCAGTTTTGCGGTCAGGGCCATCCTTTCCGACGCTGACACCAATTTTCCGGATGCCCTCTGCGATGGTTCCCTGCCGCTTAAGAAGTTCTTGTTGTCTAGCGTCCATAATTGTTATACCAGTATGTAGGCGTATTGTTGATATGTATGTAGGACGTTAGCTCTGTTGACTTCACTGTTGAATTGTTAGGTTGTAGTACTCGAACCGCCGAACGTTGATTGTTCCTGTGGCGATCACAGGTTCCGAAGGAATCTCTCCGTACGATATTGAGCGCCTTCTCAATCTGACTGGGGCGATCCGCTTGTGGAAGACCAGTCAAACCGATTCGCTATCGTAAGTCGAAACACTTCGTACCTGTGCGGCTTATAGCACTGTTTGCTCCAGGAGTGGCGATCCGGCTCGAAGGACCAAAAATGTACGGGCAGCAGCTCCGCACACTGAGATGTAGTATGTAGGTGGACGAATCACACGGGATGTGTACAGGAAATAAAATCACTGTTTTGTGTCCGTTAATGATTGACAGTTTATTAGGTAAAACATAAACATATATAATACCTAAAGTAGGTGACTTGTGGCGGGCGTAATAGCATAGTCAGCGAATGTACATAAATCGGTGAATTAGCAACCGCTTGTTCAGTTAAAAACTAAAACATATTATATCATGTGGCGATGCTCGTACATAGACAATTCAACATGGTTTGTAATGTTTACCCAGTGACAGACGAACGGGGGGTGTGAGCCTTGTGTATGTGTGTTGCAGAGGCGTGATCGTATACGGCATGGTGACGGGCGGACTCCCCTTCACGGGCGTGGAGACTGGCGAGGGCAAGTCGCGACCGCAGCTGCGAGCCGCCATCACGCGCGGCTTCACGCGCAAGCAGCGCTCCGCACTCGCAGCAGTCACGCCCGGTTACTAACACTTTACTATACTACCATCACGCACGGCTTCACGCGCAAGTAGCGCTCCGCACTCGCAGCAGTCACGCCCGGTTACTAACACTTTACTATACTACCATCACGCGCGGCTTCACGCGCAAGCAGCGCGCCGCACTCGCAGCAGTCACGCCCGGTTACTAACACTTTACTATACTACCATCACGCGCGGCTTCACGCGCAAGCAGCGCTCCGCACTCGCAGCAGTCACGCCCGGTTACTACACTTTACTATACTACCATCACGCGCGGCTTCACGCGCAAGCAGCGCTCCGCACTCGCAGCAGTCACGCCCGGTTACTAACACTTTGCTATACTACCATCACGCGCGGCTTCACGCGCAAGCAGCGCGCCGCACTCGCAGCAGTCACGCCCGGTTACTAACACTTTACTATACTACCATCACGCGCGGCTTCACGCGCAAGCAGCGCGCCGCACTTGCAGCAGTCACGCCCGGTTACTAACACTTTACTATACTACCATCACGCGCGGCTTCACGCGCAAGCAGCGCTCCGCACTCGCAGCAGTCACGCCCGGTTACTACACTTTACTATACTACCATCACGCGCGGCTTCACGCGCAAGCAGCGCTCCGCACTCGCAGCAGTCACGCCCGGTTACTAACACTTTACTATACTACCATCACGCGCGGCTTCACGCGCAAGCAGCGCGCCGCACTCGCAGCAGTCACGCCCGGTTACTAACACTTTACTATACTACCATCACGCGCGGCTTCACGCGCAAGCAGCGCGCCGCACTCGCAGCAGTCACGCCCGGTTACTAACACTTTACTATACTACCATCACGCGCGGCTTCACGCGCAAGCAGCGCGCCGCACTCGCAGCAGTCACGCCCGGTTACTAACACTTTACTATACTACCATCACGCGCGGCTTCACGCGCAAGCAGCGCGCCGCACTTGCAGCAGTCACGCCCGGTTACTAACACTTTACTATACTACCATCACGCGCGGCTTCACGCGCAAGCAGCGCTCCGCACTCGCAGCAGTCACGCCCGGTTACTACACTTTACTATACTACCATCACGCGCGGCTTCACGCGCAAGCAGCGCTCCGCACTCGCAGCAGTCACGCCCGGTTACTAACACTTTACTATACTACCATCACGCACGGCTTCACGCGCAAGCAGCGCTCCGCACTCGCAGCAGTCACGCCCGGTTACTAACACTTTACTATACTACCATCACGCGCGGCTTCACGCGCAAGCAGCGCGCCGCACTCGCAGCAGTCACGCCCGGTTACTAACACTTTACTATACTACCATCACGCGCAGCTTCACGCGCAAGCAGCGCGCCGCACACATAGCAGTCACGCCCGGTTACTAACACTTTACTATACTACCATCACGCGCGGTTTCACTACCCGTTTCAGCCTACCCGGGATATGGCTATTAAATAAAAATTTAAGAATGATTTTACTTATTTATTTAAAATATACAAAAAGAAAAAAAAAACATTAATATTATTATGGTTTAATGTATAATTAATATATGCGTATTGTTTTTATTTTGGTTTAATTTTTGAAATTTATTTCAGCGATTTATAGTCGGGCGTTGTTGTAGAACAAAAACTTTAACACGATTATGTTAGAACGTATATTTTTAACAAAATCACAAACAGTAGGTACACGGTCGACGCTTTAGAAGCACTTCACTGCTTGTCCATGAATATTCACAAAAAGTTTGTATTACACCTCGGGCGACATATCTGAAACAAGAAAAACAGAGATCCTTACTTATATTATAAATGTTAAAGTGCGTGTTTGTCATGCGTTCACGCATAAACGGCCCTTTGGCATACAAATAGACCATGATCTGGGCTAAGATATTGATTTTTTGCCCAGAAGGACATCCACTTTGGGATAATATCCGAACTTAAACTTAGAGGCGCGAGCCGAATAGTTAATAGTAGATAGTAAGTACGGGGTACGAAACAGAAAACACATTCACACATCAGGGTGTAAAAGGACCCATCACAAAGCCGTTAACCAAGCATCATGTACATCAAACTAAGTAACACTGCGCAAATAATATTGCTGGGAAACGGCTTTTCTTGTTGGTGTTTTTCACGATTTACGGTGGCGCTCAATGCAACGTACTCAAAACTTAATATATCCATAATTCTCAATGACGGGAAGGATAAGCTTATGCCTTTCGGCCTCAATAAGGGTGTTTTTACACACCGTTATAAGTCAATGGATTCTGTTGTATTCCTTAAATGTTCGAAGGGCTCTGTACCTTTAGTTTTGTCAGTAAAACGCAACTAACGCAAACGCATCACGTAACAAAATAAAACGCAGTTGACTGAACAAGTTTACATTGGATTATTGATTTTACCGTGCCAAAATAATGAAAAAAATACACATCAGGCCTGTACTCCCGAAGGGGACGGTTCACATCTGCTTAAGCAGTGCACCTAATGGTACCCTCCCATTTCGTCAGATATGTTTAAGTCCCATGTAATAGGGAGCGAAATCATCAACCGGGCACAAGTCCAGACTCAACGGCTAAAACGGGAAATTCCTGATGGAAAAACCCAATAACACTTTGCCCGACCTGGACATTGAACCCAGGACCTCATACTCAACAGTCGTGCTTGCAACCACTAGACCAACGAGGCAGTACCAAAAAATCACCTCAAATAAATGTGATATATTCGCAGAGTGCAAGACGTTTATACAGCATCTGTTGGAGCCAAACGTAGAGGTCCGAATGAAGATCGAGGAGGCAGCACGGCACCGCTGGGTTCGGCGACCCGGCATGAGGATGAAAACACATCCATTTGGCGTCGTAGAACCGTCCGCTAACAGAGAGGTAGGTGCCCCGATCATAGAAATACGCCGTTCATCAAAATAACAATCTTATTACAAAATAATCACGTGGCACTATGGTCATACACTCATCTCCGAAACCAACCAACCGATTTCAATGAAATTTTGCGAATGTGTATGGTTGGTTCCAGCTTAGATAGGCTAGTTTTGGACCCGATAGGTGGCGCCGCTCGAAGCAGAGACGGCTCGCTACGGTAGCCGGTCAGAAAGAAGTTTGGAATAAAAGCGAAGACGTCATTTGCCTCGTTTCAGTTCTCTTAGACGCGATGGGATGTGAGACAAAGTCGAACTAGAATCGACAAATGTGGAAATATGTGATCGTCGCAAGCCAATTCCGCGTCATAAGTGCGGACATTTTGTAACAGATGTCCTCGCACATATTTTAAAGTCGCATTCAGATATTATTTAAAAATGGAACTGGGCAGGCCACATCTGACGCATGTCCCGTATCTTACAGATTGGGTTCCTCACAACAGGAATCAGTGACGCCTCAGGCGCATAAGGAGATAACCTCCTACTTATAGGAATTGGCTCCAATAGCTATAGAGACAGAAAACAGGAAAGACGGAAGGGACGGGACCTCGTAGTCATGTACTGCAGAGGACAACAAGCTCATAATAATAATTAACTCCCCCTTACACAGACACTTGGCTTCGGCCCATAGTGTAGGGTTTTTGTACTCTCTTACAAAAGAAGAAAAATAAAGATATCTAAAAAATTATAATAATGATTCTTTCGCAGATATACAGGCAAATATCAGAGCTGTGCTCGCGGTCGACGCTAGACGTGGTGGCCGAGATCAAGGCCGACCCGTACGGGCCCGTGGGCGGCATGCACAACATGCTGACGCACGCGGCAGCGGCCCGCGCCGCGCCGCCCGAGCTGCTGTGGAGCTCCGGCGCCGCCTCGCCCGCGCCGCGCACGCCGCCGCTCTACCGCGCCGCCTACGAGCGCGACCTCGCCCGCGACCGAGCCCGCGACCCCGACCCGCCCGCGCACGTCCAGACCTTGTCGCCGCCCCGAGCCCTGCCCCCCGACTACTTCCACACCGGTGACGCAAGGCCCAAACCCGCCCCCAAACTATCTGCCCCCGTAAAGAAGAGCCAGCTGCAGAGCCCGAGAATGATCAACAGACCGATCAACAATATGTACGGGTTAAAGAAGCCCGTGTACAAGGTGTACGACAACGGCGACGGTGGCCTGGACCCGCGGCTGCCGAGCATCGACGAACATTCCAGCGCCGACGGGCTCGATGCTAAGAAGAACATCCGGGGCAAGACTATCAAGACGCCGTGTGTTAGAAAAGTGAGCCTGGAGGAAGACCGGACTGTGAGGCTCGACAGCTGTCCCAACAGACTCGGGGATAAACGCCTCGAGTTCTACAGGAAGGCAGGAGATGGTCTACCAAGGTAAGGAGTATCTTTTAACAGAAGAACGAACTGCCTATTTAAGACTCATCAACCTCGTTGGTCTAATGGTTGTAAGTGCTACTACTGAGCATGAAGCCCTGGGTACGATTCCCGGGTCGGGCAAAGTTTTATTAGGTTCCTTCACCAGGACTTTCTCAGCAGCAGCCCGAAATTTGTGCCCGGTTGATGGCAAGCTCGCCCCCTATTAAATGGGACTTAAATATCTCTGCCAGCTCGATAGGGAGAGAGTTGAAAGGAGGATAGAGGGTACGATAAAAGAACTACTTACACTTGTTTTTTTTTATTTAAACTGGTTTTGATTTAAAATGTATTTTAACTGAGCTCTTTCTTTTCAGTTGGCGAGCTAGCGGTTCGGTAGCACCGCCACCGGCTAGGATCTTAATACAAAGCAATGCAGCAACCATCAAACGATCCTCATTGGGGTGAGTGTCCTGTGCCTTAAGCGTTACCTCCACGGGCGAGAATCACTGCGATAGTGATGCCGTGCAAGCAAATTATCGCTGTGAGGATTGGTTCATTGAGTTTCTATTTAATTTGATAGCACAACGAGGCTCACCATCAGCCTAGGCTTTTCCCAACTATGTTGGGGTCGGCTTCCAGACTAACGGGATGCAGCTGAATATCAGTATTTTATATGGAGCGACTGCCTATCTGACCTCCACAACCCAGTTAGGACTGGGTAATACGATACCCCTTGGTAAGACTGGTTGTTAGATTTTCGGGCCACTACCAAAGATCAGAAATGACACACCGAGACTATAGCCGCGATTGTGACGCCCGTGGAGTTGATGCCTAATGCACCTGTCCTGCCGCTCGTGCCGATGATTTGCGAAAAATGAACAGCTAGCAAATAGAAACGAATTGGCGAGCAGCAAGCGCGTAGTCCGAATAGTTTTGTCGCTGGGCTATGAGCGACAACATAGCATAAGCATAATGAGCCCATAATATTCCCACTGCTGGGAGGCCTCCTCTCTATGAGAAGGATAGGCTATAAACCACCACGTGGGCCCAGTGCTGGATGGTAGATGTCACATGTCTTCCAATTTTGGTTCTAGGATATGCCTGTTTCCTCTCGATGTTTTCCTTCACCGTTTTGAGAGCAGTGGTGATGAAATAAATTACAAAAAGTAATGCGGCCTGGGTTCAAACCCACGACTTACTGCTGAACCACCGCTGCTCTCGAGCGAGAGCGATGAGCGAAAATTGATAATTTATTGTGACGCATGACGGGACAAGTGTCTTAGGGTCTAAGAATTTTCTTTATTTTTTTTTAGTACCCTTAGGCTTTAACCTCCCCCAATTCTTTACATGAGCTATTTCCCGTGCCTCGAACCAGCCGAGGAGGCCTTTTTATTTCCAAAGAAAACGATCGATCGATTAAACTGACCGCTCACTGTCAAATACATGGAACACTCGACAGTAGCGACATCTGAAGTGAGCAGTAATAGTTTCTAAACCTTTAATTTTTTTTAAACAAGTACTCTCTCTTCCACAGTAACATCGTCAGTCCGCACTCGTCTTCAAATAGCCATTGCAAGAGCGAGAGGGCAGTACCGGTAAGTCGTATTTATACAGCGTGTAACGGAAGGGGGGTATCAACCCTGTTTTTTTTTTTTGTGGGTTGGAAATCATCAAATGACCCCCCCCCCCCCCCCCCCCGCTCTGGGCGGAGCGGAAGGGAGTGTCAGACTCTTACTGACTAAAAACCACCCATGTTCCTTCTTTGGCCCTTTATGTTCCAGGGCCGCGGTATCTCTTTCGAACAGTCCCGCAGCCCTGGGGGGGGTATCAACCCTGAAGGAGGTGAATGTGCTCATGAAACTCGACAACTTTCCCCAAAGAACATAGGTGGAAATATGAAAAAAAAAATTTGGCCCTCCCTTACAAAACTGACTACCAGCTGATTGATTTACTATGGGAGGGCCAAATTTTTTTTTAGGGTACATTAGATATTGTTGTGGACCCGGTAGGTGGCACCGTGCGAAGCAAGGGCGGGTCGCTAGTTTATAATATAACTGGCTTTACCTAAACTGAGTTCACAATTAAGTTTCCAATTTAGTTTAGTTTCCAGTAAAAGTATTCGGCCGGGTGCCATTTTAATTACGTTTTCTATACTGGGTACTAGTAATTTAGAAACCAACTTTATTTACACTATTACATGCTATTTATTGCGCACTATAATCAATCATGTGCGGCTGTTGTTATTTAGGCGAGCTCTACGATTATTACTAAGTAACATGAAAATAATTGTAATAGTAATTTTAAAGGATGATGTATAACGATAATCATATTGTTTGAGTTGTGTTTTATCTTTACAGAAGCGGCCAATGTTACCTCTTCCGCAGGTGGGCTGGTATTCCACACGGAGTATAGGCAAGGAGACCACGCACCTACAGCGACTCAGACGCACGGCGCCTATGAAGTGACCCCTACCATCTACCCTTTAGTACAAACGCCTAGCACTCCGTCTCATCGCTCATTTAATTTAAAATTGCGCACTCTTCCACTGCATTTACGCTGTACAAAGTACATGTATACGCAATAAACAAATTTGTCACCGCAATGAATGCTAACAGTCACTAACTATCATGAGCAGATCAGGAGACAGTCTCTAATCTTTATTGCCCTTAAGCCGCGTTGACACGGTCAGAGTATGCTCGGACCGAGTGGATTTTTCCCGTCTTAGCTCTTCTATAAACAAGTCTAAACATGTCTGCGACAATTCCGATACTATTTCGCACAAAATCCGACATTTTTCGATGTTGACTGTGAATAATTGTAGAATGAATAAAATTTTCCGAGTGAACTATGTCAATATCAACAGCTATCCTAGTACACTCGTATGAAACTTACTCCTACGAGTCCACTCGGTCCGAGCATACTCTGACCATGTCAACGAGGCTTTAAAAAATAAGATGTTGCTTCCACTGACAAGTCGGCCTAAATCATAGTGATCTTGCAGCAGCAACAGCAGCCACTGTTGTCAACAACTGACGAATTTATGTATAATAATATTGTGTTTATACAATACTTCGCATTGTGTGCATATGCAGCAGAGGGACGTGTCATTTTAAATTAGACGAATCGACACGGTTTAAGGGACATAGACGCGCAAAATGTTACCACATTAGCACATAATTCTAGATGAATTATTCCTCGTAGATACACTTTCCTCGTAGATACACTTTTGAAAAAATCTCGCTTCTGTTACTTATCGATTCACTTTCGTTTAGTACAGCAAAACTGAAAATAGTGAGTGTAAATTGTCAAAATAAAGTTAACTAATTGGTTATGTTTAATAAAAAAATAAAACGTTACCTACCATTTGGACACAAGCTAGACAAAAGTATAACTACTGCCACTTATTTTCTCCAAAATACACAGAAAATTAAAAGAATCACCATACACAAATAGGTAAATATAAATCTCTTTAAACTTAAACATTTACTCTTGTTTTTTTAAACGTATGAATGAGAGACGCCTAGTGCACTGCTCCATGTCGATTTTTTCATCAATGACATCCTTTACAATTTTATTGATTCGTAAATCGATATCTATGTCACGCTGTTTTCTTGTGCGACGTTCAATATATACCTGTGCTTGAATCATCCGAAACGCTTGTGTATCTTACAGGAACACAAGTGAATGATTTCCAAAAGTGTCTTTACAAGGAAAGTCTACGAGGAATAATTCTTCTAGATCCCCAACGCAAAAATTTTTCGTCGGTTATAAAAAAAATTGCTGTTTCATACATTGTGACCGAGTAAGTCACTTTTGTATGAAACAGCAGATTTTTTTTAATGTTCAACTGTGGTTGGTCTAGAATTGTGTACTGAATAACCGAATTCATGGTGGAAGTTTGCGCGTCGATTAGACCCTGTATATCAAGACATATCTTGCGATTAGTCGCTTGTGTGAAGCGGGCCTTAGCTAAAATTTTCGCGTGCTACCCTCAATGTAATGTTAAGCGAATAAAGCGTTTTACTATGATGTACATGCTCGACTTCCAAGGAATCGATTTTGGATTAGTATTTTTTGACATTTATAATAATGAGATTTACATTTTAAAAACTAAATAATAGAGTGTTATGTTATGCTTGTATGCATGTATTTTATTGAAAGATTAATATAAGATGTGCATTACGTTCCTGTATTTTTATTTAATTTCTTCATTTTTCTCAGGCCGGTGATGTGTTTGCGTTCCCATTGAGGGAACACCACACCATTTGAATTTCACACAACCGCACCATTTTGAGCTTTTGAATCAGACATTCAAATATTACGAGCAATAGACGGGACAAGACGAAGAAACTGACAATTCCAAGACTTGTTACTGCTCAGTAATAAGTCGATCAGTCAAGTGCGATACGTCCGCTTGTCAGGTCGCATTCATTTGACATAACATTGAATAAAAGAAAAACATTTTTGTTAAAATATGCCTTTTTGCGCTTTGCAATATTGCAAATCTAGTTATGGTAAAACAAGAGGACTTGGAGTCAGTTTATTTTCGTTAGTATTTTCTTTATTTACCCAGTATTTGAGATATAAAAAATAATTTTCTGATTATAATCTAGAACGATTACATAAATTGCAATAAACGCCCTCTGTTGCTCAGTAGCTGTATCACTACTTCGCTACTGAGAGTTGTTAGTTTATCGATTTTGTGTTATCGATATTTTTCATGTTATAATCAATAAATATCAAAAAAATAATTATGCTGTTCTGATAATCATGTTATGTCATTCAAGTGTCAATATGGGAATAAATACGATCTATAATAGAGACTTATGCAAATATAAAGCTTCGATTTGTTGCAAAGTTCGATCCTGGCCTTCAGAAAAAATCAAAAAGACAAAAGTTCACGAAACTGATTTCATTTGAAGGGACTTAAGATCGTTTATTTCTTTTATTTAACAATGTTTTTGCGTTTATATTTAATTAACATAACTAAAATTGTTGAATAACTACCGGAAACACATTGTGAACGATGGCACGGTTGACATATCATGTCGGGCATGCCACAAAAATATCCCATTGCAGAAAGAAATTTGAAATATAAATGTAAACGATTTTCATGAAATTTCTAAATAATTATGTCTTTCTATTTAATTCTTTTCTTAGGAGAAAAGAATTAAATACGTACGAAGACGTTTGACACGTAGAACTTAATTTATGGTAGACCACCATGAAATCATGGCAACAAAAGAAATATTTATTTAGGTACGTCATGGTCTACATTTTTAGTTTTTTCGTAGTTCTCACTAGGAAGCTGGATCAGGGGCCTGATTCAGAAAGTGGTACTTCTGCAGACGGCTCGTATTCTTAGGAGATTCCCATGTTTGGAACCCTGTCCGCGGGTAGGTTGGATCCTGACCCGATACCGATGTTCAAGTATTTTTTTATGTTTTTTTTTGTATTCATAATTTTCATTAGTTTGTAAAAATGAATAACTGAGTTTATAATAATAATTATGTTCTTCAGAAGTTAATTTTAACTAAGAAAATATCATAAACGACATATCGTACAAAAAAAAAATGCGCCTTAGTGCAATTTTTTTTTCCTAACTATACTACCCACAGTAATGCGACCCATACTATCGTAATCTATAGACATGTATGCGTTTATTCTACCCTATTTTATTTATTTCTGTACATCGTGGGAATAGTTTCTATACGGTGCCCTAATTTCATTGCTTCCCTAGTTGTTTATTCACCTTTTTCGATGTATTCAAATATATAATACAAATGTCTAATTAATAATAGCAAATGTTATCGATATGATTTATCGATAATTTGATGCCATCCTAAAATGACCCCCTAGCACAGATTGTTAACTAGCGCGATCTATCGGGTAATAGCTGAATTACATTCAAATATTATTTTATATTCGTAGTTTTTCTATTCAAAACTAGACAGCGCTACTGACGCACGAGATCAAAATTTTTGTATGACAGGAGTCCCAATGTCCGCTCTATGTGTAAGTATTTTTAATCTCTTTGTTTTGAATGCGTCAGCCTTGAATAAAAGTTCTCAAACAATTGTAAATTCAGCCTCTAGTTTGTAAAAGTAGCCATTCTAGTTACAATCGGTTAAAGGTGGTCCCTCAGCTCATCTCAAAACCTAGTTAATGTTTACAACTGCTATAAATGCCTACTTTTAGTAAAAGATTTGTAAAACGAATTTATATCATCCCTTCCTGTTCACAGAAAAAAAAGACCTAGTATGCGGAAGGTGGCCGCTCAACCGATCACCATAAGTTCACCTTGAATGGAGACCACAATGGAATTTGAAATTTACGTAAGGATCCGTTAGTACTTGAACGATTGTAAATTAAACCTCTAGTTTGTAAAAGAAGCTATTCAAAAATTACAATCGATTTAAGGTGGTCCTTCAATTGAAACATTTATCATAAGAAAAATCAATTTACATAGCATTCGGAAGTTAAATAAAAGCTAAAGTCTATCCTTTAGTATTTTTTTTTACTAACGATTACTTTTCTAAACAGTATCAAGAACTGTACAGTTTTATTTCAAAAAATAATCGAATTCCTGGGGAGAAATATTAAAAACAGTCGCTAGAAAAATTCTGTTGTGACCTCTGTCACAGTAGAAAAATTCTGCTGTGACAGAGGTCACAACAGAATTTTTCTAGCGACTGTTTTTTTTTATACTGATTTATATAAAACTTACGAAGGCCAATAATTCAGAAACGGTGCGTCGGAGGACCATGCGTCTCAGAACTTAAAAGGTTTCTATGGTCTAGATCAATCTGATACTGCAATAAAATTGGGAAATTTCAGAAAAAAAGGCTACACTCCAACCCGCGTTTCTGCTCTTGGTGTGAATTGCAACCAAAGGATGCACGACCCTGCGCGAGTATTTTTCCATTCTGTCTAAACTGACCCTTAAGTGCGCGTCCCAGTCGCCGCGCACTGCTCCCGCGACCAGGCGGCGCGGGCCGGTGCCGCTCATGAATAAAACAGGCGTCTCCTGTGTAATCTCTTATAAGCCTCAGGCGTCTATTTCACACGCTAACCGCCCTGCTGCCGCACCCGCTCCCACCTAGCCCGCCCACTAACACAAGCTTCAGGGACCTCGGGTCGCAGTCGTAGTCGCGACTACTGGCAGATAGCTGATGTTATAAAAGTAACTTAGGCTACTTTTATTTTTGAATAAGAATTAGGTTTCCGTGCAAAAAATATAATAATACTCTAATAAAATAATTTAATGGTAATCCGACTCAATAAGGAAAGTAATATTTTTTTATAATAATTTCGCGCGAACAAAGTTCGCGGGCAATAGCTAGTATAATATACAGGGGCGTGGCTACCGCCGTGTCAATGATACGGGGCCCCCGAGTAACATGAACCGCGACGTGTAGAGGAAATTATCACAAAATCTTCCAATAACAATGTGAATGGAGAAATTATTAAAAAAAAATAATAATAATAAATACAATTTCTTGCGTCCGTGTCCTGGCTACGTTTCGGCGACCTCTTTCTTTGGGGAAACTGAGGGTTTTGTCTGTGCAATTATGGATGAAGTTATGTTAACGAACAACTACCGGAAACATATTATGAAGGACGGGACGGTTGACGTGTGTCGGGCATGCCACCGTCCGGGTGAGTCCATCAGACATATTATTTCTGGTTGCTCTCGTCTAGCTAACGGCGAGTACTTGCACAGGCACAACCAAGTAGCCAGGATTATTCACCAGCAACTTGCCTAGAAATATAAACTTGTGGAATCTGAGGTACCGTACTACAAGTATGTGCCCGACCCAGTTCTCGAGAAAGACCATGTCACGCTGTACTGGGATCAGTCTATCATTACTGACAGGACTATTGTCGCCAATAAGCCTGACATTGTGGTGATAGACCGATCAGCGCGCCGCGTAATGATAGTCGATGTTACCATCCCGCATGACGAGAACCTCGTGAAAGCTGAGAAAGAGAAACAAATAAAATATCTCGACTTGGCACACGAGGTTGTCGACATGTGGAATGTGAACTCGGCTATCATTGTGCCGATTGTCGTGACGGCCAATGGCCTTATGGCCAAGAGCCTCGATGACCATCTATCGAGGCTCTCCTTAGGCGGTTGGATCAAGGGCCTGATTCAGAAGGCAGTACTCCTCGATACGGCTCGCATTGTGAGGAGGTTCCTGTCTCTGGAGCCCTAACCACCGTTAGCTTGGACCCTGCTCCCGACACCGGCGGACTACTATTTTTTATATTTTTAAATGTTTTTTTTATATTGTTTTATATTTAAATATTTAAAAATGTAAATAGTATGTATGTAAAAATGAATAAACGAAATACAATAATAAATATAATAAATCGTTATGATTAAATCATGAATATTTAACTTATCGCAGTCTAGACAGCTTCAAAATTTCGAGCTCGCTACGCTCGCTCTGAAATGAAATCTTGACTCGTCGCGGTCCAGAAAGCTAGCATATTGCAAGCTCGCTTTTCTGGATTTTCGATGAATGCCTTTACCTGTGCGAGCCATGATCATGGTGACTAAATTTTCTATCCTACTTTGCTCGCTCTTACATCTTAGTAAAATTAATGACAGCTTAAGCGATGCAAGTTAGGGGGCCATTTTAATTTTAAAAAAATTGGTGTTCGCCGCACTCGGTATGGCAAGGCCCCCAAACAATTTTGATACAGGGCCCTATTAGGCCTAGCTACGCTACTGATAATATATTACTGTCAAAAATGCAAAAAACGTAAGAAAAGTGCTACCCTACCTTAAGGGGGTGCATTCTAAAACTTGGCAACGTCGCAAATAGCTGTCAAATCTTAATATATATAAATCTCGTGTCACAATTTTTGTCCTCAATGGACTCCTAAACCACTTAACCGATTATAACAAAATTCGCACACCATGTGCAGTTCGATCCAACTTGAGAGATAGGATAGTTTAAATCTCAAATTTTAGTCGCA
The DNA here is from genome assembly GCA_950022335.1 of Eurois occulta. Taxonomy (NCBI): domain Eukaryota; kingdom Metazoa; phylum Arthropoda; class Insecta; order Lepidoptera; family Noctuidae; genus Eurois; species Eurois occulta. Next base: position 1,964,940 of record OX465498.1, read on the forward strand.
ATTTTAATTTATTGCTAATTTTGTCTGTTATTATTTGACAGTCACAATAATTATTATCTGTTAACTCCAAATGATTCTAACAGATGTCGATACCTTTCGACTGGGTTGAGTAAGTAATCGATAGATGGCGCTGCTATGGTAAATCTACGAACGTGTCATATAAGCTACATTTTAAGCGAGAAAAGAGAGGTAGGGTAGGTGGGGTAGGTAGGGTAGGTAGGTAGGTAGGGTAGGTAGGTAGGTAGTTAGGTAGGTAGGTAGGTAGGGTAGGTAGGTAGGGTAGGTAGGTAGGGTAGGTAGGTATGGTAGGTAGGTAGGTATGGTAGGTAGGTAGGTAGGTAGGGTAGGTAGGTAGGTAGCGTAGGTAGGTAGCGTAGGTAGGTAGGTAGGGTAGGTAGGTAGGTAGGGTAGGTAGGTAGGGTAGGTAGGTAGGTAGGTAGGGTAGGTAGGTAGGTAGGGTAGGTAGGTAGGGTAGGTAGGTAGGTAGGGTGGGTAGGTAGGTAGGTAGGTAGGTAGGGTAGGTAGGTAGGTAGGGTAGGTAGGTAGGGTAGGTAGGTAGGGTAAGTAGGTAGGGTAGGTAGGTAGGTAGGGTAGGTAGGTAGGGTAGTTTATATTATGTTCTCTTTCTTATGTGACGCAGACGAAGTTGCGCGGGTCAGCTAGTATAATATAAAATAATATAAATATTGATTATAAATTGCAATAACTAATGTAGTTTAATATAATTACACTATATATTTAAAAAGCACTTGCAAACCCTCCAAATGCTTATCTTATTAACCGTTATCCAGTGTTATTATTGCAATACTTAGTCAATATTGTAATGCAACACAGAGCTATATTTCGTAATTTAATTTAGAAATATTGATTCAATTATCAAAACCGCGAAATATTTGACGGCTTTTTGCGACAGTGCCAAGTTTCAGAATGCGCCCCCGTTGCCTGCATGTGTGTAGTACCTGGCGTCAGTGGAAGGGCATGTGCGTGTAGTACCTGGCGTCAGTGGAAGGGCATGTGCGTGTAGTACCTGGCGTCAGTGGAAGGGCATGTGCGTGTAGTACCTGGCGTCAGTGGAAGGGCATGTGCGTGTAGTACCTGGCGTCAGTGGAAGGGCATGTGCGTGTAGTACCTGGCGTCAGTGGAAGGGCATGTGCGAGGGGTTGGCCATGGCGGCCAGGCGCACGTACGTGGTGGCGTGCGGCCGGCACAGCGGCGGGGAGTCGCCCGCCAGCGGCTCGTTCTTGAACACGGCCACGCATTTCCACTGGTTCAGGTATTGCACTGAAAAACACAAATTTGATATTAAAGGCAGAAATAGTAAATTTTGACAGAAAATTCAATTTTTTTTTTTAATTTAGAACACGAATAAATGTTAATCTTATACATAAAATTCTCGTGTCACAATGTTAGTTACCATACTCCTCCGAAACGGTTTGACCGATTTTTATGAAATTTAATATGCATATTCAGTAGGTCTGAGAATCGGCTACTATCTATTTTTCATACCCCTAAGTGATAAGGGGGTAGGTAGGTAGGTAGGGTAGGATAGGTAGGATAGTTAGGATAGGTAGGATAGGTAGGTAGGGTAGGGTAGGTAGGTAGGTAGGTAGGTAGGGTAGGTAGGTAGGGTTGGTAGGTAGGTAGGTAGGTAGGTAGGTAGGTAGGTAGGTAGGTAGGTAGGTAGGTAGGGTAGGTAGATAGGGTTGGTACACGTAGGATGGTTGGGTAGTTAGGTAGGGTAGGTAGCTAGGTTATGGTAAAAAAAGTGCATCGCAACGCATGCTGGGCACAACTAGTTTGTTCATAAAAGTAAATATTTGTTTAAAATAATCATGTTTATCTATGATATTCTATTTATAAACACAATTTAAATTCTCAAAAAATATTTACGCCGTAAGGACGCCTATCTCTTTTGCCGAGATTTAAAAACAAACAATCGCCGCCAACTGCAGTTCTCGGCTCCATAACACTCTCGCCTGCAGCTCGGGTATTAATTCCACCTCGAATGCAATAAAACAGTTTCTCCACTAATATCAAAATGTACATACTATATTGGGACTCACATGATTATAATTTACATGAATTATGAAAAAAATCAACTGGTTCTGTACGAGGTTAAAAGGACCCTAACTCAATAGGAGCGACGTTTAAAAATACATAATATAACATCAAATCAACACAGATATACCATGCTACACATTTCGCCAATTATCTTCTTACAGTATGTTTTTAAAGCTGAGGCCAGCAGAGTGCCGGTGAGGTTCCAGCACACGCGCCACACGCACGAGTAGTGCTCCTGTAGTGTACTCACTCTTCCACAGGCGCACGGCGCAGTCGTCGCCGGAGGAGGCCAGCAGAGTGCCGGTGAGGTTCCAGCACACGCGCCACACGCACGAGTAGTGCTCCTGTAGTGTACTCACTCTTCCACAGGCGCACGGCGCAGTCGTCGCCGGAGGAGGCCAGCAGAGTGCCGGTGAGGTTCCAGCACACGCGCCACACGCACGAGTAGTGCTCCTGTAGTGTACTCACTCTTCCACAGGCGCACGGCGCAGTCGTCGCCGGAGGAGGCCAGCAGAGTGCCGGTGAGGTTCCAGCACACGCGCCACACGCACGAGTAGTGCTCCTGTAGTGTACTCACTCTTCCACAGGCGCACGGCGCAGTCGTCGCCGGAGGAGGCCAGCAGAGTGCCGGTGAGGTTCCAGCACACGCGCCACACGCACGAGTAGTGCTCCTGTAGTGTACTCACTCTTCCACAGGCGCACGGCGCAGTCGTCGCCGGAGGAGGCCAGCAGAGTGCCGGTGAGGTTCCAGCACACGCGCCACACGCACGAGTAGTGCTCCTCGAAGGCGGCTACCACCTCGCACTTGAAGCGCACGCTAGCGCCGTTGTTGCCGGTGCCGGAGCCAGTCGACTCGCTGCAACAAAGACCACAAGACAAGTGAAAACGCACGCCAGGTCGTTCTGATATACATGCAGAATGACGCAACGTACCGACAACTTATCGTGTGGCATCTCTCTAAGGCTCCTGTCCCGCCGCCGACCAACTCCTCTCCACTTCTTATCTTCGCTTGGTGCAAATGCTTAGCTAGTAAAGCCTTTACTCTTTTGACGCTTCAATGACATTGTCAAGAGAGCGCGTTAGTAAACGTTTGTGAAAAGTATATTTTAAAAGTTCTATAGACTAAAAATCAGACAAGTGCGTTTTGGAATACGCACAGTGAGCGTTCCGTAGTGACTAGTGAGGTAATATTTTATTTACAAATAAACCTATATTTGCAGTTGAAAATACATACCTATACAATACATTCCGTATGGGAGAACAACTTCGAATGTAAGTTTGTACGCACAATATTGAGAGATCTACCATAATAATGTATTATACAAATTAACGATTTTATCTTTTCCTTGTGTAAGACCTTGTCTTGCCAAACTTCATGATTCTAGGACAATAGAAAGTACAGAAAGTACGCGTTCCTGAGGAACAGACAGACAGTGTTCCTATTAAGTGTTCCTATTAAGGGTTCTATTTTTTCCTTTTGAGGTACGGTACCCTAAAACAAGTCGGCGGCGTTAGTTTCGACTATGACCACGTGCCAAGTGGGTAGTGGGTGGGTAGTTCTAAAAGGGTACTTACGCGATAGGCTCAATTTTAATGATCCGGACGTCCTTAGTGGCGACCGCTAGCAAGTGGAACGATCTGCCGAGGTTCGGGGCGAAGGCGATGTCGTTGACCGGCTCCTGTACCGAGGACAGGCAGTCAGTGCGCGTCCAGCGACGGGATGACTCGCTATACCTGGACGTTTCATAGTTTTGTCAGAAATTGTATAATGAAATACATTGGAGTGTTCATTTGTTTAAAATCCAACATTCGATTTTGTACAGAAACAGGCGAATGCTCCCGGCAAAGGAGCGCGTTTTTGTATATGGCGTGCAACACAGATGTTCTGGTTCGGTACAGTCGGGCGGTAAAAGATACTTTCGATTTTGTCGCCCAGCCTGTGTCAACATGTTGTGTGCAGCACTACTTGTTAAAAAAAAACAATACATTTTTTAAATCCCAACTCGATGGATAAGCTAATAACGAAAAGTGTATTATACAAATACTGACAAATAGTAGCCTCTCAACCTCTCACATTGCGTGTTTTCTTCAAATGACAAACTAGCAACTACCAAAGGTCGTTCAAAGCTTCTAGTTGTTAAGGAAATTGATCTTTAAACTTACTCATATATGAACACTTTTCCATTGCAAGCGGTAGTCTTGTCGCCTTGCACGGTGGCCGCAGCATTCGTGGTGTTGGGCTCATCGCTGCCCACTGCTAGCATAGGGGGATGCACCACCCTAACGACAAACCACTTTTTATTTGAACACAATAACATTTTATCATCCACGTATCGTTAATTTCAATTCAATCGTGAAAAATACAACATGTTTAAAAAAAAAAAAAAACTTTACGACGCGACTATACTTTACGGAAACAGATTCACCCTTCACACACATTCTTATGAATGTGTTTGAAGGGGGAATCGTTTTCCTACAATATTATAGAATCGTTTTACCTACTGGTCACCGTCAGCGACACCGTGGAAGGGTAGAAGGGAAGAAGGTGCGCAACGTAAATTACATTACATTTTGGTCAGGTATATTAAAAAACAAAAGTCATCAAAATCAAAATTACATAATTACGACAGTCCCGCTTTTCGCCAGTTCGCCACTTCCTAGTGCTTTGTCTGCGGAGAAGAATTGACGAAACAATCACCCCAGCATGATTTTTTTCTACTATTTGTAAGATTTTTTTAACAGTACCTATGTTATAAAATCATCTTTTTTTATTTTAAAAGGTTTCACATAGCTGTATGAGGAAAGTTTGGGCTCAATGTTTTATTACCTGGATAATGATGGGTTCCACGACAGGCAACTTATTGACACTTTGGTTGGAATCTCATGCTGTAGAGTCCACTGTGCTAGGTTCATTACGTCTGGAGCTTCATATATCCTAAAAACACCAAAATTAATCACATCACAGTCAGAAACTGGCCACTGTTCTTGAAATGGTTAGGGAAGATATCTTGAGGAAACCTGCCAGTATTATGACATCTGCACTGGGCCCGTGCTGTGGATTACCTACACCCTGACAGAGAGGGGGCCTGTGTGTCAGCAGTGAGAACGTTATAGGCTGATAATTATAATGTATGCTACGAATTACTTATTGCAAGGCTAATTGTTAACTGTCAAAGATATGTATACAAATGACAGCCGGGACATAGGTCCCCTTGGGGTCTCAATATTTAATGGATTGTCACACATCCATGGAATAACCTCGGCAAGCGAACAAGCGCATAAACCCCTCCTTCGAGTTTTACAAAAATTAAGTATCCTTACCTTATAATACCATCAGCAGAGCATGTGACTAGTAAGAGTCCTAAATGCTTTGGTCCAAACTTGACATCTGTGACTGAGGTCCGTGAATCCACCAGATTAGACCTCTTCAACCAGGTTCGTAACCCTTTCTCTGAGCCGGATGCTGCTGTATCACCTACGCAGATAGGGATACATTTTTTTTTTTAATAATTTGTAAATACTTCAGATTAAATAAATAAAGGCAGGAGAGTGATGATGATGATGATGTAAATACTTGAGATGTGCCAGAAAGGCAAAAAGGCCTAACAATCAGTTGACTACCAGTCAAGCCGTTCATTGCTTTCAGTGGAGTTCAGGGGGCAATGGTAATGTCCGCGGGGTTTCATGTACAGCTGAGTCGCTCGCATTGAGTACATCGTATAACGCACTAACTTGCACCTGCTAATAAAGTAATAATTTTAAAAACCTATCTCTGTTAAAAGTGGAAAATGCTGTTCTTGATTAAAATTCAATAATTGACTAATAAAGGAAGAGTTCTGTTCTGTGTTATATAACAAACTACAAGGCTGCTTAAACAACAAAAAATATTAACAATAAAGGTTATAAATAACTTCATTTAAATTACTTGAGCAGACTACAAATATGGCCAGATAGCCGGCTGTCTGGACTAGTTGGTACATTTCTATTAAAACATTTACACTTCAATTAAGACAAAAAAGAGAGAAATAGGAGATTTTAATTTGTATATAAATTTGTTATTTTGTGTGCAATAAAAATTAAGAATAAAAAATAGGTATTCAAACCAACCACCCATGTAAGGCAAGCCGAAAAGCCCGGCTTGCCTTACAATCAAACTAAATACAACAAATAAAAAAATCTAACACAAACTAAAATTTACGGCAAACAATAATATAATAAGTTAATTCATCTGATTTTGCGCGAAATGAGCGTGCAAAACTAATCGTACCTACGGCCTACAGCCAGTGCTATTGCTATCTCTTTCACACGCACTGGCTTGCATTTGGCTTCTTCTCGCTTGCTCCTAGCAAGTTGTGTCTGTTTTCGTCAGTTTTCGTAGGTACTTATTTGGACATTTTGTATTGAAGTTAAAGCTGGGCTTTTTGTAATGTGTGCGTGTAAGTCAGTGTAGTTTGAGAGAGAATGTGTGTTCGCGGTTCGATGTTCGTTGTGTTTTGAGTGATTAGTGAATACTAGTGCATTTTCTTTTTATTATTATAGTTTTTTAACACTAAAATGAATTCGGAAACGCATGCAACTGTTCCTTGTGAAGGATTAGTGTGTGAAATTGATACTGGGCAAGGTAAATACTTTCGAGTTTTACAGAAAAATATAATCTCGTTCGTTACTTCACCTAAACCTACCCCTGATCACATTTAATTGTGACAATTCTCGCGATAAGTTATATAAATATTCATAACTTACTACAATAATATTTCTATAGAAGAACAGCTGTTGGTAGAATTAAAACCTTCACCAACATTTTATGCTGATGTAATAAAATTATTTTTACAGAAAGATAGTGTTTTTGATTTAGAATACAGAAAGTAATTAAAGTAATTTTATTATAAATTTAAGTGTCATTTACTCAAACGAATTGTCATTGTTGATATTAATAAGTATGTAAGTATCTGTAAATCTACCTAGGAATACCATGCATTACTGTGTGCTTTGTTCTTTGTCGTCTGTCCGTGGTAAAGAAGCGAAGATTGAGTTATGGGTGTTCACACTGTGAGTAATAAGAATAACAAATTCATACATTTTCAACAATTTGCAGTCGTAGAAACCAACTTTTTATTTGAGCGCCATCTCTTGCGAAAATAATTACGAATTGATTTGAAGAGTTCTGTTGTTGCATTTATGTCAGTAGATGGCTCTTATATCATTTACTTGTTTTGTGAAGGGATATAAAATACGAAATGTTAATCACCACTATTTTTATTTTTATATTTAGGAATATTTAAACAATAGGAAAAATAAAACCGGCGTTATTAAAAACCAATGTCAGAACTCAGAACAGAGAGTGAAACTTTATTTTTTCCCCAAATGTCGTCAGTTGGTTAATTGGGTTTTGCCTCTATTTCATTGTGGGCACGCCACTTATAATATGGTACAAAATAGATAATTTACTTTTTAACATGCAAATAAGAATTGTATTTTATCAAGAAACAAACTCAATATTTAAAAAAAAAAACCTTTAAAAAGTATTTATATTTTAAACAGTCAACTTTAATGGGATACTATGGAGAAAGTCTAAACCTACTTATGAACCCTAACCTATATATTTTTATTTGAATGTAAAATGTATTGAGTGTTGGCATACCTTTATTTTAAATAAATAAAAGAAGTCTATTTTCTAGTAGTTCTTACCAACTTCCTCCCATATAGCTGCAGTCCTGTCAAAGGAGCATGTTGCAATGACTTGTCCAAACTCTGGGTGTGCCCAAGTGACCTTCCACACGGAGCCGTGATGTGCTTTCCAGCTAGCTGTGAGGCGCCAACCACCATGGCCATCAGAGTCCCACACCTAGAACACCATTATTGCAATTTTAGAAAGAAATTATGATGCATACAAAGGTTACAGAAATAAATGTGCATAATAATTTACTGTGTAATTAATGGCAACTCCGTTTTTTTAATTAAATTATGATACCATGTTAGATGAATCAGTGAGTACACTTGCTGAATGCCAGGTTGACTTGATAAAGTAGGTAAATTATCAAATGATGCATCTTATTCCAACATCATGACATCTTCCTGTGGTTGTCCCATATCCCACTTGGGGTTGACACAATACAAGAGGTACATGTTCTTATTCCATTCTCTCCTGTCAGCTGTCACATATCTTTTGTTTTTTAATTATTCATCACACAATCCATCCATCTTTTCATTGGTCTTCCTCTTCCTCTCCCTCTCCATCCATTCTCTTCTCCTCTATATAATAGTAGGAAATAACATAATAGTTGCAAAACCGTTCATATTACAGGCATGCAATGCTTACATAAAGTTAGCCAAACTACATTAACTTTTTTTTAATTGAATGTATTAACCTAAACCATTAAATCTTAAACTACACAAATTTGTTATCGAATATTATTTTATTGTTGTCTAAATTCTATAATTCCGTTAATATTTCTTAGGTTACCGCTGTTTTGTTTGTTATCAAGCCATACCTTTACATACTGGTCGCTGGAACAAGTGGCCATTCTCTCGCCATAGAAGTCGTACGCCACATCGTGAATCAAATCCTTATGATCGGCGAATATAGTTTGGGATTCAAACAAATTAGTTGCCGTTAATTCACCCATTTTGTTGAAGAAAATAATATTTTTTAATTCAAAACTACATTCACTAACCTACCCTTTCTGCATGACATAACTGTCACAACTTATTACAAATGTCAACACACTACTATGTAACGTTTAGTTCATTATTTAGCGATCATTTAGGGATATTTCCAATTATTAATTTTGGGATATTATTTTCTTGGTAAGTATGTAATTTAATTAGAAAATACAGCAGCACACGATGCTGATTACAGTAAGTAATTTCATTGTATCCACATTCACATACTTAGTAATACAGAAATGCAAATAAAACGAAACTTGAATTAGGGGTTGTCAGTACTCAAAATTGCCTCTTCTTTTTATTTCTTCCTTTTATTATTTAATTCAATTCTGAGCTTCCAAAGTCACGGTAATTTACAATTCCCTAATGAGTTTTCCACTATAGTAGCAAATGAAAATCCCGAAATTAGTCCTGACTCCGGAGTCTCTGGAACCACTCTCCCTTCCCATCAGCCCTGAGGTGGATATAGTGCAGGTCCATCCATGTTCTGCATAGATACTAATATTATAAGTATTCTGTGCTCTGCCTACCCCATCGGTCGGGGAATATCGTGATGGTTTTTTACTCAGGCCTTCGCTCTGCGCGAGGGTTTAAGTATACCTACATAAGGCAGGCATATTTAACGTGCCAAAGAAAAAAACCTTAATGGTACCTACCTACTTACTCATGTACTGTTTCATAGCAAACTGACCTTTCGTGCACACATCACTACATATTATAAAACAAAGTCGCTTTTCTGTCCCTATTTCCCTTTGACCGCTTAAATCTTTAAAACTACGCAACGGATTTTGATGCGGTTTTTTTTAATAGATAGTGATTCAAGAGGAAGGTTTTTATGTATAACACATGCACCCGTGCGAAGCCGGGGCGGGTCGCTAGTTCATTATAACTCTAAAGGCTTCGGTTGGCCAAAGAATCTTTCAGACGCTTAGGTTTTGTTTACGTCACTGTCTAGTATAAAGCCAGTAGTAGGTGGGCTTTGCATAAAATAAAGAGTATTTACCATGAAATATGTCTGTAGGCCTGTAGGCAAGGAACGGAGAAATGGAGTTTCTTGCCCATTCTTCTCCATAGAGATCTACGATTTGGAATGTGCAAGTTCTACAGTACAGTACTGTAGAACTTGCACATTCCAAATCATAGGCATAATACCTATCAAAGGCCTTGTGAAGTTGTGACTGTAGCTTAGCTTTTTTGTTTTTGACTTTCAAAAGTGCCTGTAGTGGTCTAATTGAAATAAATGCTTTGACTTTGAACAGATATTATTTTATCATAAATCTAAATATTCTCTCGTGACTACTCGTGAGTAGTTTGATCACGCACGGTTAATCAATTTTCACGGCTTTGCGCTTAAAACACCGCTATGTGTAGCGAATCGTACTCCATTAATTTGAATTAAAACACGCTATCATTCAAAGCATTATTCTCATCTTAAAGTGTTCGATATTATTGTTTGAGTTTCGCAAAGCATTACGTCGTCGGCGTCGTATGATTTTAAAAGTCCATGCTGATGATGGTGGCAATAGACGTGATCTCGTGACATCTATCATGGGACTTGAAATTAGTGGCTGGCGAAATGTGGATGTAATATTACATCTTGGGGGTCAGGAAATAACATGGAGATGACGAAAGATTATGAGCGGCGTAAACTATGGTTCTGTTGCAAGTCAATATTATATTGTAGGTACAAACACTACCGAGCGAATTAGACCGCGTCAAAACACATTATCCAATATTCAGGCACTCGTTTAATAGTGGAGCTTTCCATCGATGAAAGATTTTTCAAATAACTTTAGGAGTTTCAGTGATTAGGGTCATTTCGCCTGTTCGCGTCCATCACCCTATTCGCGTCCATTTTTCGGACCTCCCTATAACAATTCTCGAAAATAGGTATATTAACACACTAAATCACCGAAAACTCGTTACCGCCAATACCTCATCGTATAAGTGGCGCATACACATAGACAAAAGTTCTGTGTGCCCAATCAATCATGTGTAAAAAAATAGTTAGTCTCCGTTCTTCAACAAAGAAGCGCGGACGAGCGGAATGTCGGCAAAAAAATAGTGTGCAGGGGCGCGTTCGACGGTAATTATTTTATTGTTTTATGCGTATTTTAGAATACACAGCTGTTTCTAGACATAAAGCATGAAAAAAGGAGTAATATTAATTATGTATTTACTTGTTTTTTTTTAAGTTAACAGTTAAAATAAGGTGGACGCGAATTACTACACCGAATTTATAAAACTTCCACTTTGCGACCACAACGGACGCGAACTCGTCCATTTATGATTTAGTTAGTGTTTATTTTTATGTGATTAAATTATGAAAGGGAATTTGTTTTTATTTTTTATTTATGTACTAATATCATGCAATCGTAATGAGCAATTTGCGTCCACATTATTATGATTGTAGAAAAAGATACAAATATCGTTCATCACATGTGGAGTTGTGGACGCAAACTATACCTACAGGGAAATACTATTGTACCAAATTGCGTCCATTTTTTCATTAAATACAAATAATAGCGTAAATATATTTTTTTAACTTATTTGTAAAAATAATTTAATATGTATTAATTTTATTCATTATTTCTCTTATTTAATACATTTTTAAATATTTAAAAAAATAAAAGTAAACAAAACATTTAAAATATAAAAAATAGATGCCCCATCGGCATCAGGAACAAGGTCCAGGCAGGGTGGTCAGGGCTCCAGGGAAAGGAACCGTCTCACAATGCGTGCCGTGCCGCGCAATGAGAGCCTCCTTCTGCTCCTCCTCGACCAACACCTTAGGCACCAACCGCCAAGAGGTCTACATCAGGTCCATGTAGGGCCCGGAAAAAGCGTCCGTGTAGCTCCTTGCTCTGCCATACCTCCCTACGGTCATTAGTATTCAATATCACAGGTTTGCGACAGTTCTCGTTACCCAAGGAGAGCGGGGTGAGGCCCTTGTCCACTGAGACCACATCTCGGTTTTCGAGAAAGTATTCCCTGAGACTGCATACCTAACGGTTGTGCAAGGTCTTAGCATTTAAGAAGCCACGACCTCCGCACTTCCGCGGGATATACAGTCTCATCACCGATGATCTTGGGTGATGCATCCGGTTTGCTGTCAATAGTGTGCCTCCTATCCAGGGCGTCAAGTTCCGTCTGAGTCCATTTGAGTATGCCGAAAGAATACATCAAAACCGGCATGACCCAACCATTAAAGGCGCGCACTTTGTTTCCGCCTGATAAAAGACTGTTTAACACTTTATTCACGCGACCAAAGAAGCGCTCCTTCTATGATTGTTTCATGTCAGCAGCATTGATGCTAAATGCTTCCGACATACCCAAATACTTGTAGGTCTCGGTTGAGGAGAGGGATCTAAGGAATATGGAATCCGAGAGTTGAGTTCCCAAATAACTATCATCATCATCTGCCTAGCCTTTTCCCAACTATGTTGGGGTCGGCTTCCAGTCTAACCGGATGCAGCTGAATATCAGTATTTTACATGGAGCGACTGCCTGTCGGACCTCCACAACCCAGTTAGTGCTAGGTAATACGATACCCCTTGGTAAGACTGGATGTCAGACTTTCGGGCCACTGACTACCTGTAACGACTGTCAAAGATCTACAAATGACAGCCGGGACCAACGGCTTAACGTGCTTTCCGAGGCACGGAGGAAACTCGGTATGTAATGGGTGGTCACCCATCCACGGACCAACCTAGGTAAGCACGGCTTAACCTAAAGATCGATCCGAGCGGCTGTTCTTATTTAGCCACGAGCTCCCAAATAACTATATTCTTGAATAAAGAATCTGTTAAAAATATAATTTTTCTTTACATTATCTTAAAAATATCACCCCTACATTCCTTTTCTTAGGTGGTGGACGCAAAATGGTCTATGGGTAGACGCAATTTAGATTTTTTGGACGCAAACTGGGTAAAACGCGTATTTTTGAAGTTTGTCTATTTATAAAAAAAACACAAGTAGTTTCGAACAAAACTAAAAGCGAACCCTATAGTAGACTATATAATGAACACATTACATAACTTTTTCATTGAAACTAGTGCTGGAACATTTTTATCTTCTCCTTCAAACTTGCCAACTGCACTAAATGGACGCGAACAGGCGAAGTGACCCTACCTACTTCCTACATCCGAACTTACAAACTTAAGCTCTTTATAATATTAAGTATAGAATGGTGTGGTCTGGTAGGTACTTTAAATAAAAAACGATGTGTTAGAAGACGGTTTATTAATTTAATCCGCATTTACTTATCATGTAACTATTAACAATGAAATTAACAACAACGAAATGCCAACATTCACAGCATTTGGTTACAAATACACTAAAATGTAAATTGATATTATTTTCCACTAATAAAGTACTGGTAAATTGCGAAACATAACAATTTTTCTAATGGCACAGGTAAATTGGTTAAAAAAAACTTTATGCCAAGCAAATTCATTAATAATTATTATTATTCAATATAGATTTGGCACTGTATTTTTAGGAATTTTGTGTTAATTCCCTTTTTATCAGTCACAAGTTCACAACAACAATTTAAGTGAATTATTTCACATAAATTTAATTTCATGATTATCATAATTTTTTTAATTATCCTGAAATATTTGAGATTCTACATATTTTGTTAGTTAAAAATATGCGTTTAGGATTTAGAGAGCATTAGCGAGATATTACAATACATGTGGGCAAGTACAGCTCAGCTGTGACAGTTTTATGTGTACAATTTTTTTTGGAATGTTTTCTTTTTGTGACATTATGATGACTCCATAGGTACTACAAATTTCTTTTAAACAATCATGAGATTACTAGTCTGCCAGAGACACTTAATCAGTAAAACATTTTAACATCTGGATTTTTGAAGATTCATTACAAACTTATAAATAATTATTTTTAGCCTTCAGCTGATCAACTTCAAATGCTAGTTTTCTATTTGTTTCAACTAAGGTATTTTGAATACGTTCCATATTCTGTATTTGATCACACATGCCAGACAATTGCTTCTCTAAATACAACTTCTGCTTAGTAAGAGCCATCATAATATGGAGGAAATAGTTTCTGTTGTCATCAGACACATCTGTAAGTGCCAACTTCACAAAATCTTTTAGTTCTTCAATAGCCTTTGATTCTACGGCCACAGCTGGGGCTGAGATAGATGGCTTCTGAAGTGACATATTGACATTAGACCCTTGAACATCATCTAGACCCCCATTTGTCACCACAGGTGAAGCAAAACCTAAGTTTTCAGCTGCGCGGCTATTTATAGGAGTAGATACTTTGCTTATATTCTTTTCAGCATCCAATTGACGGTACCTCATATCATGTCTGTCACTCTTCCTTTCAAATTCTGTGGACTTGTTCCCTTCTTCTTCATATTCATTTGATTTGTCAAGACCCATCATAACAAGGAATGAGTCTGCTTTAGCGTCACCTCCTTGAGGGGAAACGTCCAAATAATTTCTTGGTGGTGAATCCGAAATAAAGAACATGTCTGATGTTCTAGAACGTATCGGAGAAGACATTTTGTGTGGTGAATGTATGCTGTCTGTATCTTCACGAAGACTAATATCAGCCAATATCATCTTCCTTCTGCTTGGTTGAAATGAAACCTTATGGACTTCCTCTTCATGTTCTTTTAATACTTTAGATGGAGTTGTAAGATCTCTGAGATCATAAATTAGCACCAGACCATTTTTAGTTCCCAAGGCAACTTGGTTTTCAGTATTAATTGCTAAGGAGGTCAAAGTGTATGAGGTCTTTATTGTTGAAACAACATTCTGTAATCTAACGTCATACACATTCATGATTCTATCATAACCAGTTGAAAGCAATACATCTCTATTAATAAGCGAGTAAGCAATGTCACTGATAGGTGATGCATGGACATTTTCAAAGAAGGCTTTGTCTTTGTTTGTGGTGATATCACGAATTACAATATGGCCTTCATCAGTGGCTAGACCAAGCAGAGATCGACTCTCATGATGAAACTTCATTGCAGAGATACTCTTTGAGCAGGACAGTTTTACTGTTAGCACAGGAATGTTTGATACAAGACCATAGATAACCGTATCCCCATTTTGCATAGATGCGGCAAGACTTGTGTTCTTGGCGTTATAACTAACATAGTTTATGCAGGACTGTTGGGGAGGGGTTGGGAATGTTTTAGTAATATTTTTGTTTTTAGTGTCCCATATCATAACATTGCCGCTTCTAGTGCCAATGGCAATGTTACGGTGGCCCTCACGATGGAAGCAAGCTGACCAGGTGTCTTTCAACGGAATATGCTGCAGAGTTCTGATGTCATGGTCAGCTGGACTTAGTATTTCCACTACTCCTTTAGAATTGACCTGATAGGCAACCAGAAATTGCATTAATGAGTATGATTATTATTCCACACAATAAAAGTAAATCTCACAGTTTCTGTTAGGTCAAAACCGGATCAAATTCATTAAATCTGACATCATCTTTACAATAACGAAAGTTTACTCACAAAAGATACCCAAAGGAAAGAATGCTAAGAAAAAAGTATAAATATATATAGTTCATTGAACACTGCTTGCACAATCATAATGCATTAGTTTGCCCTTTTAAAAACAATCATTGTATGCTCTCGGACAATGCAGTACTTGGCACACCGTGATCATTGACCTAACTAGGGCTATAAAAACATACACAGAATAATGTGTTTCGAGTTACCTAACACTTCTCTTTTTGGACAAGAATTTTTGATTCAAGTATGTACCTCAAATTAATGATTACTATGTGATATTTATAAACATACCTGCAATAAATATTTGCTATCGTCACTCCATGATATATCCCTCAATAGACCTTCGTAACACCAGTAACTTTTTTTTAAATCCCAACTGTTGGTGTCATACAGAAGTAACCGGGAACTTATTGAAGAGAAATACATTCCTACGCTTATAGTGAAGGGCCCGGTTACCAACAAGTATTTTCTCCACTATAAATAAAGCTTTAAATGAATGTATTTATTAAATTATCATCGTAAACAAAGTCGCGGAAAACAAATTAAAAACGTAAAATTTTGACAACTATGATGACAATAAATTGGTTGTGTTGCCTTACAAAAGATGGAAAACTATTAAAAACTAATAATAAGTTCAGTTCAGTAAAATTAAATCAAAAGTGCAATTTTCGATTCAAGTGTTTCCACAAATTCAAAATCAAAAAATACCGACGAGGAGAATACCAAAAAGAGGAAATCACAGAACATTATACTCTAGGGAGGAGAAAATGCTTCCGCCGCTCACCTTTTTCGAAGTGACCAAAACCAAAACTTGTATTCCAGTATCAATTTCAGAAAATCATTTAGAACTTTAAGCATTTTTTTCAGAACTGAACACATTGCTGATTAAATTACAATATTTGATTAAATTTTAGGTATAAAAAAATTCTAGCGGCCTATTCATTATTATATTAATATTTGTAATTATTTTTGTCACTTAAGCGTCTGAAATACAAAATTGTGTTTTATAATAACATTTTGTTAATGCTTCGAAATGTAATAATGTTGCCTTGAAACCGGCCCTACAGTAGTTTACGTGACTGACGTGTACTTGTTTTCAGCGTTGCCAGACCGTACCAAAAAGGACGGTTTTCCGTACTATTCATCACACAATCGTACCACAACCGTACCTCAGTGTAGACCGTACCTTTTTCGTACCTTTTCTATACTAGTGATTTATTAAAATTTAATTACTTAAATGGAATTTTCTTAGTTCCTAAAACATTATTTTCATATTTTTTTTGACAAACAACTGGTTTTCCCTGTAGAATATGAGTAGACTATAGCATTTTTCTAAATTCTAGCAAAACCGTACGGGTCGGAATACTTCTGCAAGAACTAGATGTTTTTTTTCTTCGAGTTGCGATTGATTCGAACTTCGATTTATAGTCTTTTTAGACCTAAAAATGTCAAATTACATCTAAATTTTTTTACCGGCATTATAATTTAATTAAACAAAATTATTGTAATTTCGTTTCAAGTTTCTGACAGGTATGTAAACAAAAGAATTTTGCACACTTGTTTAAAAACAATAAAATAAAACAATACTTTTTGTTCCTTTAAATATAGAGAATAATATCGCTTTATATCTGAACTTCCTCATTACATTATTCCTATGATAAATTATTATCAAAAATTTTTTTTATTCATTGCATCATTAAGGAATTTAACGACTTTACTTCATTCTATAATTGATTTACAAATGAATTTGTTCAATATTGGCAATCGGTAATAATGTTCTACTTTACCATATCCCTTTGAATATTCGATTCCCTATCGCTTTTTTTCCAACCTATGGTCACAGACAGCCAACTCGAAGAAGAAAAAAACTGATCTAGTTCTTGCAGAAGTATCCCGACCCAACCGTACCTTGAAGTTAAAAACCGTACCTTTTCAGAAAGACAACCGTCCCTTTTTGGGAAATCGCACTGGCAACACTGCTTGTTTTTGTTGCGGTGGTCGGAATATATCGCAATTATTTTAACTAATTTCCTACATATTCGTAAGTATTTGGTGTAGTTTTGTATTTTCCATAAATTTCTTGGCATCTTATACCCAAAATTATCGAAATGTGTAACAGAACTTAGTAAAATTGTGATAAAACAACCTGTACATTGGGCTTGGGTGGTGATGAAATTGATGATATTACGTTAGAAAATCAAACTTCAAGTGCACCCCAGAATAATCTTATTTATATTTAATCTTTAATCAACTCCAACAAAGAATATGAAGTGCCAAATAATATGTACATAAGTACATCTGAAGTAAAACCATCTGCCTAGGCCCTAGGCAAAATTAAATGATGTTGAAGTACTTCCTCTTCTTAACTATGTTGGAGTCGGCTTCCAGTCTATCCGGATGCGGCTGAATAGCAGTATTTTGCATGGAGCGACTGCCTATCTGACCTCCACAACCCGGTTAGTACTGGGTAATCAATAACCCTTGGTAAGACTGGTTGTTAGACTTTCGGGCCACTGACTATCTGTAGCGACTGTCAATGATCTTGAAATTTCCGCCGAGACCAACGGATTAGGTAGAAGCTATAGTTATAGAGCAAAACACCAAAGACTACCAAAGTCAGTGACCAAACATAGAGAAAAGAAATCCACCAATAAGAAGGCATAAGTATAATCAGCCTATAATGTTCACAAGGCCTCCTCTGTAAGATGGGCTATAATCCACCACACGGGCCCTGTGCAGGTTGGTAGATGTCACATGTATTCGAAATTTTGGTTCTAGAACATGCCTCACTATGTTTTCCTTCACCGTTTCAAGAGCAGTGGTGATGAAATAAATTACACAAAGTAATGCGCCTGCCTGGGTTTGAACTTATGAACAATAAGGATGATTGAAGATTTAAAAGAGTAACTTTTTACATAATTATTTATTTACATTAAATCAGTATACTTGTTTTCCAGCTATATCCAGTCATCATGATTACGGACATCCAATTGGCAGTGTTCTCCAACATCCTGGGAGTCTCTATATTCCTTCTTGTAATTCTTTATCACTACATCAATGCCAACAGCACGAAATAAAGAAGGTATTTAAAGAATGAAAATAATCTTACTTTGATTTATTACTTTAGAAAAACTTAGTTTCAAATAACTTTTACTTCAGACTGAGTCCATAGTGGTATAGTAAAAAAAATATATATATGTTGATATTCTTCATCAGATCAGATCTCAAGTGTGTATGTGGCGTGACTTCACAGATATTCCAATGAATCTTGTGTTGGCATTGCATGTATTCTTCCAAATTTCTCTATTAGGTGTCGTCTCATGAGTGGTTTTCTAACTAAAATAATAACATTTTTTTTTGTTTCAGGTATAACTGTGAGCTGAAGCAATGTAATAATTATATTCCATCTAATGTTAAGATGTAAATAAATTAAGTGTTCTTACTGATTTTGTTTTTGACTTTCACATAAAAATATCCATCTATTGACATCATAAAAAATCCTTGTCTGACTTGCTGTGATGAACATGATTTTTTTGACACGATTTTCAGGGTTCCATACCTCAAAAGGTAAAAAAAGAAACCCTTTAAGATCACTCTCTTATCCGTTTGTCACCACCGATTTTCTCAGGAATGGGTGGACCTAGCAAGTTGAAATTTATACCAGACACAGGTCTATAGCCCCTATTAGGTGTATAAAAATCAAGGTCCTGAGTCAACACGATAGTGTAACCAAAATTGATAATTCTAGGTCAACCGGAAGTACCCTATAATCACAAGTAAAGGGAAAAATCTGACAACCGTTAATATGCAGTTTAATAACAAAATACCTACAAGTTTATACGGAACCCTCGGTGCGCGAGTCCTACTCTCCTTGGCTGGTTTTTTTTATTATGGTTTTCAACATTGAAATTGCAGACAATCGTACTGCATTGTAAGGGTTTTCTTTTTAGGGTTCCGTACCCAAAGGGTAAAACGGGACCCTATTACTAAGACTTCGCTGTCTGTCTGTCGGTCTGTCTGTCTGTCTGTCTGTCTCCAGGCTGTATCTCATAAACCGTGATAGCTAGAAAGCTGAAATTTTCACAAATGATGTATTACTCTATTGCCGCTATAACAACAAATACTAAAAATTAAAAAAAATATATATTAAGGGGGATACAACAACAGATATGATTTTTTTGCCGTTTTTAGGGTTCCGTACCTCAAAAGGTAAAAACGGAACCCTTATAGGATCACTTTGTTGTCCGTCTGTCTGTCTGTCAAGACCTTTTTTCTCAGGAACGCGTGGAGGTATCAAGCTGAAATTCATATCAAATACTCAAGTCTATGGTCTCTTGGAGCTGTGAAAAAATCAAACTTCTAAGTCAACGCGATCAAAAGATACTCCCGTTTATGCCGCAAATTTTCGACACTCGCAAGGGAATCAAAACCTACAGGGTACTTCCCGTGAACTCAGAATCTTGAAATTTGGTATGAAGCAACGTCTTATAGCAGAGATATAGGAAAAATTGCGAAAAGTATACATTTTTAGTTATATCATATAATAAAAATATTTTTAATAATTTTAAACTTACTACCCCTTTCCTCATGAACGCGTAGTGGTATTATATTGAAATTCATATCAAATACTCAAATCTATAATACCTTTAAGCTGTAACAAAATCAAACTTCTATGTCAACGCAATCAAAAGAAACAAGATAATGGTACGGAACCCTTCGTGCGCGAGTCCGACTCGCACTTGGCCGGTTTTTTATAGATAATGGTACGGAACCCTTCGTGCGCGAGTCCGACTCGCACTTGGCCGTTTTTTTTTATATTGCGATGTGAGTGATAGTGGCCACAACTGTGTCACATCAGTGATCACTAAGTGTCACTAACTTGTAAAAATTCAAATAATTATGTTCAGTAATTTGTAGTTGCAACCACCATGGCATTCAACAGAACCAGAGGAAGCTACGGGTGCTATTATAGGCCTCTTGGAAAGAAACTGGGTTACATGTAATGTATGTAGACAATAAACAGAATATTTGGTTTTCAAAATATGTATTTGGGTAAAATGTTAACAAGTTTCTCATAGGTCAGACCTTGATTTTTAGCTATGTAAACTTTGAAAGGGCATTTCTAATAATGGCAATTTTGGTACAGGATTCAGGACTGCCAACCAAATGAAAATGATGGAAATGACGCTTTCAGTCAGAGTCAGACGTGAGACGTTTGTCTTTATAAAATTAATACAAAAAGTCAAAATTATTACAAAAAAGTTTACCATTGGAAATAAATTAAAACTTATTCGGTGGCGAAAACATAAATTGAAATAATTCTTCTCTAAACTACAAATAGACATATTTTGTTGGTTTGGTATTGTATTTGCTGTATAATTGTGTGCGAGAGCGAATTGTTTCGGAATCAGTTGAAACCTTGTCTGTTTGTAGTTTTCGACTTCGCGACAATGTCAAATGATTTATACTATGATCCAGAATGTCTTGACACTGTTGAAAGAGGAGGTAAGTACCTACAAACAATTTTTTATAAAACTTTGCCCCACCTGCACTAGTAATATCTCCTGTATCGTGTGAACTAGATAAATATACCTACCTGTAGACCATACAAATACTTATTTGGCGGGAATCGAACCCGCGTCACGCACACGCAGCGCAGCTGCCAATCGCTCAGCCACTGCGCCAACCGTGCCGTCAATTTTCACATTTATAATATCTTTGTTACATGCAGTCTTTCCACCCACCAGACTTAGGTGTAATCTTTCCATGACAACAATTGGTGAATACAACAAATAGTCTCAAAAGTAGTGGGGAAAAAGGCTAAAAACTACTTGAACAATATACATAGTTTTTTTAATTTCCTTGATTTTTTTTTTTTGAATGACCACCCGCAGCGCTACAACTCTCTAACGTTGAAGCTGCTTAACCGGGCAATATTTCCTTGATTTCACTTGTTTGTAATATTCCAATACTTTGGATGAAATACCTAGTTTAACTTCACACTTTTTTTCTTCTCTTAATTACATTTATTTGTCAAGTTGCAACTAAAACTTCAACACTTTCTTTTACAGAACAAGCAATAGAATCTGAAGATATTTTGACAACATCACAGGAGGTCAAGTTGTATAAAAAATTAAAAAATGTACAGTTGAAATTAAGAAAATGCAAAAACAGAGGAAAGAAGCTGCTGAAAATAGAGAGTATGGCCCAAAATATATTGTCAAACAAAACATTTATAGAATGGGTTGAAAACAGTACCAGTATTGAAAAAATACTAAACCTACTACAAGGCAGGATTCGGAAAAGAAGAAAAAGAAGAAAATTTACCTTTAATGAACAAATTACGTCTTTATCTATTTACTCACAAAATCCAAAAGCACACCAGTTTTTAAGTAACATATTTCTATTACCAGAATCTAAAACTTTGGATAAGTTTATCCAAAAAATTGTTGTTACACCAGGCATAAAAAAAGCAGTGTTAATAAAATTGAGAAATAAGGCAAAACATATGTGGGCTAAAACCAGGTTGTGTGTGCTGCTCTTTGATGAAGTTTGTTTACAGAAAAAAATTAGTTACAGTATCCTGGGTGACAAAATATATTTCATTAAAGACGAAAGAAGCTCTCCAAAGTTTGCCAGCCATGTTGTTGTATTTATGTTGAAAGGGCTTTTTGAGAATTACATCCAACCAATTGTTTACGCATTTTCCTCTGAGCAAACAAAAGCTATTGAACTCAAAAAATTCATACAGATTATAATTAATGAAGTTAGACGAGCTGGATTTGTAGTTGTAGCAACTGTGTGCAAACAAAGAACCAATAATCAAGAAGCTATTCAGAGCCTTATTGAGGACACAAGAAGGGAGAAGTTAAAATCTGGAAATGAACACAAATTAAACACATTTTATGTTGGACAGCTAGAAATTATACCTCTCTATGACCCCCCAAATTTATTAAAAGACTTTAGAAACAATTTACTGGATATGCCATTGCTACATGAGAACAAAAGAGGCGAAGTGTGCACAGCCAAGTGGGAGCATATACAAAAGCTATATGCTATAAACCTTGGGATTAACGAAGATTACAGATTTCTGCAAAAGTTGACCGACCAACATGTGGTGCCTGGGAAGATAAACAAAGTTAAAGTCGAATTCGCAAGCCAAGTATTTAGCCAAAAAGTTGCCGCGTTTATGAACTTCAACTCACGTAAGGACTTCTTATCAAACATTGTTGTTTCAAATCAAATCAAATCAAAATATTTTTATTTCACATAGGCCTACATGGGCACTTATGAAACGTCGACAAAAAGGTGCACGGTTCGGGTTGGTCGTTTCCTATGGAGAAGAACCGGCAAGAAACTCCATGGTTACTCTTTTAAAATGATTAGTTTTACAATATTATCATGTTACAGCATTAGTACTCAAGTATGGGGGGACAGCATAGGCCCGACAATAAGTCGTTGCTTACTACACAAGAAAAACGGAAAACAAGATAAGAGGTTAACAAAAGTTAACACACATCTAGGAATCTACAAGGCCTACACTGTTCACACATTCACAAAAAATCGTTAAAAAGAATCTATACAAAGGCAAGAAAATATTATAAAAGACTAAATTAAACAAGTGACAAAAATATTGTCATCAGTGCTGCAACTATTCTGAACAAAGGGTGTTTAAGTGATGTGATAACCATTGTAAAAAAAGAAAAAAAAAAAAAACCATTGTAAATTAAAATGAAAAGAAAAAAAAAATTGTTTGAGAATAGTTAGAGACATCCACATATTTGTGCTGTTTATGAGCTACCAGGGAAGCCGCATGCGCAGAAGGAACTGAAGCCAAACCTCTTTATCTTCAACATAGTCCTTGATTTTGTAATATGCTTTTTTAATAAGGACACGTTTAATGTAATTTTTGAACTTTCCATCGGTCAGTTCTATAACTGACTTAGGTAATCTATATATATAAAAATGAATTGCTGTTCGTTAGTCTCACTAAAACTCGAGAACGGCTGAACGGATTTATCTTATCTTAGTCTTGAAATGTTCGTGGAGGTCTAGGGAAGGTTTAAAAGGCGAGAAAAAATCGAATAATTTCCGGGAAAACCCTAAAAACAGTCCTTTTCTATTTCCCATACAAACGTTTTCTAGAGTCAATTTGAACTTTATTGCTATTCAATAAAGTTCATATTAAATTATAATCACTCACTATTGTCTAAGCAATTTAGGTGTGTTCCTAACGTCAAAGAGTCAATTAGCAATTTATTACCGCTGCATAAAGTTCAAATTCAATCATATCTATCAATCTATATTAAAACAAAGTCGGGTTTGTTACAAAACTTATAAGTCGAGATCTGCTGGACCAATTTTCATGGTTTTTGATTCGTCGGATTTGTCTCCGCCCCGAATAGCAGAATACATCTTAAAAACAATGGTAGGTAGGTAGGGTAGGTAGGTAGGTAGGGTAGGTAGGTAGGTAGTAGGGTAGGTAGGTAGGTAGGGTAGGTAGGGTAGGTAGGGTAGGTAGGGTAGGTAGGTAGGGTAGGTAGGTAGGGTAGGTAGGTAGGGTAGGTAGGTAGGGTAGGTAGGTAGGGTAGGTAGGTAGGGTAGGTAGGTAGGGTAGGTAGGTAGGTAGGGTAGGTAGGGTAGGTAGGTAGGTTAGGTAGGGTAGGTAGGGTAGTGAAAGTAGTAGGTAGGAAAACATGCATTGCAACGCATGCCGGGCACAGCTAGTTTGTTATAAAAACGTATACTGTTAATAAGAAAAGACTTACTAGTTTTTGTTGGGTATTACAATTTCGTGTTTACTGCGTGTATTAATATTGTGGAAGTCGCTTCTAATTTTGAAAAGCCCTCGGTTTTTGCGGACATATAAAATACATTCTAGGATATAAAGGGAAGGCAGAGTCAGTACATCGATCTCTTTAAATTTTTCTCTGAGGGACTCGCGAGGACCCATTTTATAGATCGCGCGGACTGCCCGCTTTTGTAAAATGAAAATT
The DNA here is from genome assembly GCA_950022335.1 of Eurois occulta. Lineage (NCBI taxonomy): Eukaryota > Metazoa > Arthropoda > Insecta > Lepidoptera > Noctuidae > Eurois > Eurois occulta. The sequence continues at coordinate 1,989,165 of OX465498.1, forward strand.
GAGTCAACGTCTGCCGCCGATCCCCACAGCAGAATGCCATAAGACATAATACTGTGGAAATAAGCATAGTATATTAACCTAGCTGTAGCTGCATCAGTTAACTGCCTTATTTTCCTTACTGCATATGCAGCTGAGCTTAACCTACCCGAAAGAGTTCTAATGTGCGGTCCCCACTGCAATTTTGAATCGATAGTAATCCCTAGGAATACAGCTTCCGCTATAACATCAAGTTTTTTGCCGTCAAGATTTAAATTTATATCCCGTTGAGGTACATTTGGTAAAGAGAATTTTAGACATTTTGTTTTGTTCGCATTCAGTAAAAGATTGTTAGCTGCGAACCATTTCGAGAGAACAGTTAGACTTTCGTTAGCATGTAAGACATCCGTATCCTTTCTATCTATTTTAAAAATTAGCGAAGTGTCATCAGCAAATAGAATTATATCCGATAATTTGGCCATCATGTAAGGGAGATCATTAATGTAAACAAGAAATAGGAAAGGCCCGAGAATTGAACCTTGGGGCACGCCCATCTTTACTAGAGACCCGGAGGACGTCGCCCCATTTACATTTACTTTTTGCTGCCTGTTTGATAAATATGAGAGAACAAGATCAGCAGCTTGTCCACGAATTCCGTAGTGGTGTAATTTACAGATTAGTGTGTTGTGGTCGACGCAGTCAAACGCTTTTGAGAGGTCACAGAAAATACCAATGGCATCCTGGGACTTCTCCCAGGATTCCAGAATGTGACTGATGAGTTTTACTCCCGCGTCTGTTGTCGACCTACCCTTCGTAAAACCAAACTGTTGACTATGCAGAATCCCATTTGAGTTGAAGTGAGACAGCATCTGGTCCAGCATTATTTTTTCATAGATTTTACTCAATGCTGGAAGCACAGATATAGGTCTATAATTAGAGGGGTCACCCTTATGTTTATATTCTTTTAAAGTCTTGATCTATTAATATTCAATTATTATTTCAGGTCCTGGAGTTCTACCACCTGAATGCAAGGATACTGCTCTCTTGATACTGTTAATTGATGAACTTTTTGATACCATGAATGGCAGCCCTGGGAGGAGAGAACTAGATTGGAAACCACTATTAGGTGCTTTAATACCGTCACCAAGATGCCCACATCATAAAAAGTGGAAAGAAGCAAAAACAGTTTTCCACAAAATATCGTTATTAAATGAAAATAACATACATGGTCCCACAATAAAGAAATATTTGTGGAATATTGAAGGGTTTGAATATGTATCAAGGAAAATGGCACTAAAATATGGAATAAGTTCTGTTTGGACTAGACGTCTAAATCAAGACCCATTAGAAAAGTTTTTGGAGCCATTACAAATGGCACTCTAATCCATAGGCGCTTCACAGCTCCTTTTCATCCTTTAATCTCATGAGATCATGTGGTTTGTGCTATTTGGGAAGATTTTTTTCTATCATTAATCAGCAAGCCTACAAAATATTTACTATAAATTACTTTCCAAGATTAACAAAGCCAATCACTGTTACTGGAATAAAAATTAAAAGATTGTTTATAATAATTAAAATTTGAGAAAAAAAAATGATTTGATGGATCCAAATAAAGATTTAGATTTTTCGAAGATTTTGTTTCATTATGGTACCTGTCCATATAAGATTGAGTAGTGGTGCCAAAGATAATCTCAAATCTTTGGGTAAATTACAGTGTTTAAAGAAACAGTGGTAAGTAAGGCCCAGACTCCACCAAAGGATGTGCGAAGCGGCACACAGCTCACCACACGTCGCTCGCAGCACAGCACTCACGTCTCCGCTGGGCTAAATTACGAGACATCTCTTTTCCTCTCTGCTCAACCGTTTCCAATAGAGCTAAGTGGAGACTAGAAGTGTTAATAACAAAATTCCATTGGTGGTTCACAACACGTCTCCCCTCTTGTCTCTTCTCCGCTTCGATACTGCAGCTCATCGGGTATGTTTGCAAAGGCTCGCACTGACTGCTTCCATGCGCAAGCGCGCCGCATCCTGGGTGCGCAGGGTACGGGATCGTACTGGTGATAGATTGCTGGAAGGCTGGACTGCCCCTTCATCCGACTGTTCCTACAGACAATGTTGCTGTACTAGTGTCGGAGAGAAGGTATTAATTTTATTGTTTGACGTTGTTTGTCAATTTTATTTGATTATTAGCTCTATTCGATTTAATTTAATTTGATTTGTTTTTGTGGTTTTTAATTGATCCAATTTGATGTAGTCTGATTTTATTTTTTTATCTTGATTTTATTACTTATGTCTTATTATTATTGTCTTATGTCTATCAATTTATGTGGCAATGGGTGTTATATACCTGAAATCACCTGAAATAAATGAATTTACTATTTACTGCTTCGGCTAACTTGCAAACAAATGCAACAGATGGCGCTACACGTATCATTTTTCTTTGGCGCTACTTATTTTCTAGTATTAATATGATGCTCTGTATCTTCATTTAGTATGCTCGTAATATTGAATTAGCTGGACAACATGGGACTCAGATTTACCGACAGGTACCTACACAAACTCAAAAGATAAAGAAAATACCTATATGATAAACTTATGTACTTAATTAATAACCTGGAGGGTTTGGATGTTATAGGAACTGTTGCCGTTGATCAATGCAGTTTACCCTTGCCTGGCGGTTGCAAGCATCATGCAAGGACCGGTGCGGTCGGTGTAGGCCAGGCGAATTGCAGGATAGTTTTAAACAAATATCAACATTGCTTGTCTTTAAAAAAAGTTGAAATTAATCATAACCATAATCTCCACACCCGGTGTTACATCCGTGGTCCGAGGAGAGGGGGTTCAGCCAGGGTCGTGGTGCCAAACACTAGGAAAAAAGAGGAAGAAGCGTTGGGCCCCTTGGGGACTACCATAAATAATTTTTGGCGTTTAAAAAGTGTTGATTCTCGGACGAATTTTAATACCTAAATGATTTTTTGAATTCATAATCTGAACAAAATATGTGAGTCTGAGTACCTAATAATATCTAATCACTATATAGATAATACTCGTCTACACCAATATTATAAAGAGGAAAAATTTGTATTTTTGTGTGTGTATGTTTGTAATGAATAAACTCAAAAACTACTGTGCCGAGTTTAGTGGTTGCAAGCGCTACTGCGCAGAGCATCATATATTAATACTGGCTATTGTCGAGCATGTAGTGTTTTGACTTTTTCGATTTGAAGTTTTGTCAATAACAGCTAGCACGGAGTCTAGATACGTGCCCCGTTGATGTCAATAGGCTCGCCTCCTAATACCTACCTACATGGGTCTTACCCGGTGTCTGGCTGAAATGTAGATGTATGTAGAAAGAAAGAAATCATGTTTATTTGGCACATGCCATGCCACAGTCACAGTCAAAAATGTAAACAAAATCAAAATGATATTGTGCGGTGCTCACAGCTGCCCCAAATTTTCCCTAGTAACCGACGCTGGATTATAGGAACACCTGCCTAACCCTTTGGGGAATACAGGCGTGATGTTATGTAGGTACTTAGTGTAGACAGGCTATCATCCACTCTGCTGATCGTAACCTTCTTCTCCCAGTTAGTTTTACATAGTACCGAAGAGATTTAAAACAGTTATACAGCGGACATTGGGAATATTATCATACAATAATTTTCATCCCGAACTTTTTCGATTTTGACACACGAATTTTACCTGACAAGCGGGCGTTGAAAATACACAACAACCTTCATCACCCATCCACAGACCAACCTTGGCAACCGTTGCTTAACTTGGATCACCCATCCACAGACAGACCTTGGCAGTCGTTGCTTAATCTTGATCACCCATCCACAGACCAACCTTGGCAACCGTTGCTTAACTTGGATCACCCATCCACAGACAGACCTTGGCAGTCGTTGCTTAACCTTGATCACCCATCCACAGAACAACCTTGGCAACCGTTGCTTAACTTGGATCACCCATCCAGACAGACCTTGGCAGTCATTGCTTAACCTTGATCACCCATCCACAGACAGACCTCGGCAACCGTTGCTTAACTTGGATCACCCATCCACAGACAGACCTTGGCAGTCGTTGCTTAACCTTGATCACCCATCCACAGACCAACCTTGGCAACCGTTGCTTAACTTGGATCACCCATCCACAGACAGACCTTGGCAGTCGTTGCTTAACCTTGATCACCCATCCACAGACAGACCTTAGCAGTCGTTGCTTAACCTTGATCACCCATCCACAGACAGACCTTAGCAGTCGTTGCTTAACCTTGATCACCCATCCACAGACAGACCTCGGCAACCGTTGCTTAACCTTGATCACCCATCCACAGACCAAAGACGAAACGAAAATATCTGGCTTGCTTTCTATAAGAGAGAGAGAGAGAGACGGACAGAGAAACATGCGCACGCCGCACGGCTTACTATAGCAAAAACACATTACCCTACTTTGTGTCGCGCAGTCGGGTAAGAAGTGTCGTTACAACTTTTCGTCTGAATTTTTTCCGTCTAGCCCCCTTTGGCAACGCGCGATAAGCAACTTCGTTCCAAAAAACAGATCTTCTTTCTTAGGTCTATGGTACACACGCACCGTACGTGCTGTCCTACCAATACCCGGCCGGTTTCACATTTTTAAATGAGTGCCTAAACGGAAGTGCGCGGATGACTTTCAACTTTTGGCGCTGAGCTGAGCGCTGAAACTCCAACAGCGCGCTTTTAAATTCATTAATTAATTATGTATATCAGAACGTTCGGCCAGTCGAGATAGGGAGCTGGCTGCTACTCCAGTTTTTAGTGACGATTATGTGACGCATAAAGATTAAAGATGCCAGCCAAAGAATTTGTGACAGAACAGTTCGAAAGTTAGAAGCATTTATTTATGGCCGAACGACCTGATATCAGAACGTTCGGCCAATCTGAATCTCCATAACTGAGGACCTTAGAGAAACTGTTACTGAATAAATATTTTGTGACGATTTAGTGACAAACAACCACTGCTTTACTTTTACTCGTAATGCCACCGGTTAAAAGTAAAATTAATTTTAGTTCCTGGAACATCAGGCCGTTCGGCCAACGTAAAATCTCCGTAACTGAGGACCTGAGAGAACCCGTTAATGAAAAAAGATTTAGTGACGAGACTGAAACGTATTTTTATTGCTTTATTTTTTTTTGTGACGGTCCCTTTATATAGTAAAATGAAAATTTAACATATAACCTCAAAACATTGGGATTATCGATTCCTCCGCAAGGAAGAAGCCCAGAGAAACCGTTAATCAATAAAGATTTAGTGACGACACTGAAACGAACTTTTACTGTTTTATTTTTCTTGTGACGGCCTCTTTTATAGTAAATTGAAAATGTAACATACCTATAACCTCTAAACATTGGGATTATCGATTCCTCCACAAGTAAGAAGCCTAGAAGACTCGTAAAACCCCTGATGTGTTATAGGTTTTCAGTGAAATGGTGTCAGTATTTTTGTTAATTCAAGATTAATCTATAAAAATGCACTATGGCGGATGGCGACTGAAATAGGGTGACCATGTATTCTAACGAAACAAGTATTTATCGAGTAGGTAAGTACTTAATTACCTAAACAATGAAGCAAAACACGTCGAAATAGTTGAAATAAGGTGACGATGTAGGTATTGCAACAAAATAAATAGATACGCGGACGGAGGAATATGAGGAGTGCAGATTAGTTACCAATATGTTCCGGGAAGTTACCGATCAGCGCCCTCTGAACGCCAAGCAATGAACTAAATGAATATTTATAATAGGTAGGTGCGTCTACTTATATCGATATTTATCGCTACGTATTTCGTTTACTGGGTTATTGACGTACATAATAATATGCGTATTGTTTTATGGATGTTTTAGACACACAAGTTTAAAACTTGTGTGTCTAAAACATGTAGGTATCTAATAAACGAAATATAAATATATGTTGGGTAATGGGGTTATTGCAATGAGGCAATAATCAAAATCAAAATCAAAATATTTTTATTTCACATAGGCCTACATGGGCACTTATGAAACGTCGACAAAAAGGTGCACGGTTCGGGTTGGTCGTTTCCTATGGAGAAGAACCGGCAAGAAACTCCATGGTTACTCTTTTAAAATGATTAGTTTTACAATATTATCATGTTACAGCATTAGTACTCAAGTATGGGGGGACAGCATAGGCCCGACAATAAGTCGTTGCTTACTACACAAGAAAAACGGAAAGCAAGATAAGAGGTTAACAAAAGTTAACACACATCTAGGAATCTACAAGGCCTACACTGTTCACACATTCACAAACAATCGTTAAAAAGAATCTATACAAAGGCAGGAAAATATTATAAAAGACTAAATTAAACAAGTGACAAAAATATTGTCATCAGTGCTGCAACTATTCTGAACAAAGGGTGTTTAAGTGATGTGATAACCATTGTAAAAAAAAGAAAAAAAAACCATTGTAAATTAAAATGAAAAGAAAAAAAAAAATTGATTGAGAATAGTTAGAGACATCCACATATTTGTGCTGTTTATGAGCTACCAGGGAAGCCGCATGCGCAGAAGGAACTAAAGCCAAACCTCTTTATCTTCAACGTAGTCCTTGATTTTGTAATATGCTTTTTTAATAAGGACACGTTTAATGTAATTTTTGAACTTTCCATCGGTCAGTTCTTTAACTGACTTAGGTAATTTGTTATAAAAACGTATACTGTTAATAAGAAAAGACTTACTAGTTTTTGTTAACCTGAATTTGGGTATTACAATTTCGTGTTTACTGCGTGTACCTATTAATATTGTGGAAGTCGCTTCTAATTTTGAAAAGCCCTCGGTTTTTGCGGACATACATATAAAATACATTCTAGGATATAAAGGGAAGGCAGAGTCAGTACATCGATCTCTTTAAATTTTTCTCTGAGGGACTCGCGAGGACCCATTTTATAGATCGCGCGGACTGCCCGCTTTTGTAAAATGAAAATTGAGTCAACGTCTGCCGCCGATCCCCACAGCAGAATGCCATAAGACATAATACTGTGGAAATAAGCATAGTATATTAACCTAGCTGTAGCTGCATCAGTTAACTGCCTTATTTTCCTTACTGCATATGCAGCTGAGCTTAACCTACCCGAAAGAGTTCTAATGTGCGGTCCCCACTGCAATTTCGAATCGATAGTAATCCCTAGGAATACAGTTTCCGCTATAACATCAAGTTTTTTGCCGTCAAGATTTAAATTTATATCCCGTTGAGGTACATTTGGTAAAGAGAATTTTAGACATTTTGTTTTGTTCGCATTCAGTAAAAGATTGTTAGCTGCGAACCATTTCGAGAGAACAGTTAGACTTTCGTTGGCATGTAAGACATCCGTATCCTTTCTATCTATTTTAAAAATTAGCGAAGTGTCATCAGCAAATAGAATTATATCCGATAATTTGGCCATCATGTAAGGGAGATCATTAATGTAAACAAGAAATAGGAAAGGCCCGAGAATTGAACCTTGGGGCACGCCCATCTTTACTAGAGACCCGGAGGACGTCGCCCCATTTACATTTACTTTTTGCTGCCTGTTTGATAAATATGAGAGAACAAGATCAGCAGCTTGTCCACGAATTCCGTAGTGGTGTAATTTACAGATCAGTGTGTTGTGGTCGACGCAGTCAAACGCTTTTGAGAGGTCACAGAAAATACCAATGGCATCCTGGGACTTCTCCCAGGATTCCAGAATGTGACTGATGAGTTTTACTCCCGCGTCTGTTGTCGACCTACCCTTCGTGAAACCAAACTGTTGACTATGCAGAATCCCATTTGAGTTGAAGTGAGACAGCATCTGGTCCAGCATTATTTTTTCATAGATTTTATTCAATGCTGGAAGCACAGATATAGGTCTATAATTAGAGGGGTCACCCTTACAACCCGATTTGAATATTAGTATTAAAAATAAAACAAAAATATATTATTGAATAAATTTATTAAACATTAATTATTACACCTTTATCCTGGCCTTTGTGGGGTTCTGTTTTATTATAATGTACTCGAGCCCAGAGGAAGATGGAATCAGTTTCATTGCTTTTATAACAAGTAATAAATGAAAGGTACAAAGATATGTCTACACTGTGTTAACATTTTGATAACATGCTCTATCATTTTAATCGGAATGACATCCTACATGATCAACAATATGGTTTCACCAAAGGTCGTTGCACTACTGACGCCGGTGTCACCTTACTAAAGCACATCTTTAATGCATGGGAAGAGGCAAAAGATGCAATAGGCATCTTTTGCGATCTATCCAAGGCATTTGATTGCGTGAATCACGACACACTGTTGCTAAAACTTGAGCATTACGGACTGGGAAAACAAGCACTTAGCTTAGTAAAATCGTATTTAAATGATCGAATGCAGCATGTACAAATAAATGGCGTAAATTCATTAGGATTAAAAGTAAAAATGGGGGTACCGCAAGGCTCAATATTGGGTCCTTTCCTTTTTCTAGTATACATAAATGATTTACCTCAGTTGCTGAAAAGTCGACCTCAAATGGTGTTATTTGCTGACGACATATCACTGATTTTTAAGGTAGAGAGACGTGCACAAGAGATTGACGACGTAAATAATGCTATGCTTAAGATTCATAACTGGTTTACTGTAAATAATTTGGTGTTAAATGAGAAGAAAACTAAATGTATAAGATTCGCGTTACCGAATGTAAAAAGTAACGAATGTAACGTTGTATTGAACAAGGAAATACTAGAATTCGTCGATAAGACGGTTTTCTTGGGGATTACGCTTGACTCGAAACTGCAATGGAGTCCTCACTTAACAGCACTTGCAGGGCGGCTAAGTTCAGCCTCTTACGCTGTCCTTAAAATACGGCAATTAACAGACGTGGATACCGCGAGACTGGTCTACTTTAGTTACTTCCATAGCATCATGTCTTACGGTATTCTGCTGTGGGGACGGGCTGCAGATATTGACTCAATATTTATTCTGCAGAAAAGGGCTGTAAGAGCCATCTATAACCTACGCAGACGCGAGTCACTAAGAGAATTGTTTAAAAAAATTAACATCATGAGTATGACGGTACCTTGTCAATATATTTATGAAAACATTATGTATGTTCGGAAAAATAGACATCTTTTTAGTAAAATAAGCGACAGGCATAATTTCAATACTAGAAATAAGGACAAATTAGATCAGCCACGTTTCAGATTGTCAAAAGTACGCACCTCTTTTATGGGGTACTGTGTAAAATTTTACAATAAAATACCACTTGACATTCTACAACTTAATGAGAAGAAATTTAAAACATGCATAAAACGCACACTATGTAAACGAGCATATTATAAGTTGGAAGACTATCTCGTAGATAAAAATGCATGGCTCAATGCTGGTCCTGCTCCACAGCCACTTGGGCTCACGAACTAAGATTTTATTGTTTGGAAGAGATGCTCCCCCTTTAATTCTTTAATTATACTTTTTTTTTCTTTTTTCTTTCTCGTTTCTCTTCTGGAAACTTAGGGTGTGAATTGTATATTTTATATCAACATTGTGAGCAAACTAATTGATTATCATGTGAAGTTATTGTGGAAGCTGCAGAAGATTGTAAAATATCTTTGCATTGTATAGATTCCATCTCTTAGTATTATATAATTGCATAGCACATGTGTGAGTACTATGTACTGTAAAGCTACCATTTATATTTTGTTATCTTTCATTGACTTGAATGTGTCCTGGTGGCTGAGAGAATGTCATGCTCACTCAAATGTCTCGCTGATGGTGGCGGGTGTGTCGGGTCATTTAGTTCCCTTCAATATGGTTGAGTTGAATGGCGCTGATCCATGCGTCATGTTCGTGAACGGGCTCTGTCAGTTGGGACTGGTCATCTCTTAACTGCCACGGTTTATTTTAATTACTTGTATTTTTAAATTGTTAGTTTAATCTTTTACTCTGGACGCTCTTAATGTACACGTCTTTGTACATCGTTCTCACATATATGTATAATCTCAACATGAATGATGTAACCAAGATTTTGTAACAATATTTTGATTTAAAAGAGTGTCCATGGAGTTTCTTGCCCATTCTTCTCCATAGAGATCTACGATTTGGAATGTGCAACTACAGTACTTTCGCAAGTTATTATGCCTTGTGTCTGTGACTGTAGCTTAGCTTTTTTGTCTTTGACTTTCAAAAGTGCCTGTAATGGTCTAATTGAAATAAATGCTTTGACTTTGACTTTGAACACTTTCACAAAGTAGTACAATCTATGCTGGATTATACGCAGGAACTAAAGCTCATAAAAACACCAAAATGTACACAAAAAACTGCGCAAGGGCAAGCAAATATACTGGTGTATTTTTTTTCTGACGTTGAGACCACAGAACATATATTATATACTCTAGCGAGGTAAAGATTCTATCATCTAAAAAATCACTAATAATACAAAATTAAAATAATACGTGTTTTGCTTCATTGTTTAGGTAATTAAGTACCTAGTCGATAAATACTTGTTTCGTTAGAATACATGGTCACCCTATTTCAGTCCCATCCACCATAGTGCATTTTTATAGATTAATCTTGAATTAACAAAAATACTGACATCATGGCACTGAAAACCTATAACACATCAGGGGTTTTACGAGTCTTCTAGGCTTCTTCCTTGTGGAGGAATCGATAATCTCAATGTTTAGAGGTTATATGTTAGGTACATTTTCAATTTACTATAAAAAGGGGCCGTCACAAGAAAAATAAAACAATAAAAGTTCGTTTCAGTCTCGTCACTAAATCTTTATTCATTAACGGTTTCTCTCAGGTCCTCAGTTACGGAGATTTTACGTTGGCCGAACGGCCTGATGTTCCAGGAACTAAAATTAATTTTACTTTTAACCGGTGGCATTACGAGTAAAAGTAAAGCAGTGGTTGTTTGTCACTAAATCGTCACAAAATATTTATTCAGTAACAGTTTCTCTAAGGTCCTCAGTTATGGAGATTCAGGTTGGCCAAACGTTCTGATATCAGATCGTTCGGCCATAAATAAATGCTTCTAACTTTCGAACTGTTCTGTCACAAATTCTTTGGCTGGCATCTTTATGCGTCACATAATCGTCACTAAAAACTGGAGTAAGTAGCAGCCAGCTCCCTATCTTGACTGGCCGAACGTTCTGATATACATAATTAATTGGCATTCTTTCCTAATGTAACAGCCACTCGTGTCGATCTTAAGGTTTGCTTGCCTAAGTTGGTACGAGGATGGATGACCACGCATTACATAAGTACCGAGTTTCCTCCGTGCCTCGGAAAGCACGTTACGTGCACTTGCTCCCGGCTGTCATTTGTATATCTTTGACAGTTGTAACAGGTAGGCAGTGCCCCGAAAGTCTAACAACCAGTCTTACCAAGGGGTATTGTATTACCCAATACTAATTAGGTTGTGGAGGTCAATAAGGCAGCCGCTCCATGTAAAATACTGGTATTCACCTGCACCCCGTTAGATTGGAAGGCGAGCCCAACATAGTTGGGAAAAGGCGAGGCAGATGTTAAACAAATGCGGTTGCTTTGTCCTGAATAAAAGATCATGCGGTTCGGTTTACAAAATATATAATGGTTTAATTTTCTATTCAATTGACTCGGCCTATCACCTAGTCCTTAACAAGACATTTAGAGGCCCAAGCTGCACCAGAACAACGTGTAACCGCCTCCAGCATCCACTCCGTCCCAGCTAGTTTTTGGTATATACATTCATCCAATAATATTGCACGAGTCTAATATTCAATTTGAATTCTTTAAATTCTACACGAGTCGACTTTACAACAAAATACATCTTTTTAGGTCATGCTTAGTCTAACAAAATTACCATGACGAGCAAAATTGTTTGCGAAGCGCTCGACTTTGTTCTTGCAAATCATTTATTTAATTTCCTGTCGATGTTTTCGCTACGGTCATCTGTTTTCGTAATGTGTATCTTCACGATATTTAGCTATGATTATATAGGTAGGATTAGTAGCTGTAGTTTAATACTTCGAAACAAAGTTTTGATTAAGTATAGATATCTCTTAGGTATAGACGGAATTAATGACCTAAGCAGTAGTCACAGTTTTTTTTGAACGTCTATAATATCTATATTAGCTTAAAATAAAAGCTTTATTCGACAACTGAAATCTAATAATATTTTTAAAATGACAAAAGTACTTTCAGCAGCTTTAAATTAACCAATGTTTTCACATCTTTTGCAAATAAGAAGTCTACATGATTGAACTGTTCGTGCGGTATCTTGTACGCCTCGACGACATTGCGGAGCCTCTTGCGAAGCTGCTCGACGTCCCCGGGGTGCGCCAGCCAGTCCGCATCACTGTAGAACAAGCAAACCGGCGCCGCTATCTTATCCAACGCATATCTCGGCGCCACCTTAACACCGTACCTTTTCACATTCTCTTCACTGCCATAATCAAACTTCCTAAAGTCCTCGGATATCAGCCCCTGCCCGTAATGTACGAATTGCTTCATCGAGGCGCCAGACGGCATATGCCCATATATCACGGGCAAATTTGTAACATTGAGCTGCTCAAAATCAAAACCAGCGATAACAAATAAAATATTGCTGCATAGAATAGTAACTATAGGTCCTGTCCCACATGTTAACAGCTTCAGCGCGCTCATTACGTTATTGTCCGGTAAAAACTCATACAGTCCGAGATTCTTTGAAACTCCGTGCCATATTGACGTTCCGGGAGATAATAGCCTCACTATAGGGGACCTGACTTTAGACATATAAGCAACAGGGGACAATGCAATCATTATGGATATCTTTGCATTATATTCAGGTTTTTCGGAGGCCATTACGAAAAAAGCTGTAGTACCTTGAGAATAGCCGACGTATTTCAGCGATTTCATATTTCTTTTTCTTAGCACAAAATCGATCATAGCTGGGAGATCGTATATGCCAATTTCATGCCACGAGAAGTCCCAGAACTGTGCATCAGACGGCTTCACGCTGATGTGGCGACGGGAATGCTTGCAGCCTCGGGCATTGCCCATCCAGACGTCGTAGCCTTGGTCCGCTAGCTGGTAAGCGAGGCCGCTTTCGGGGCCCGCTATAATGTAATCGTCCGCACTACCAAGTAGCCCGTGCATGAGGAACACTGCTGGTCCGGTGCTGGGGATCCTGAACATTGTCAACACATAACCGTCTTCTGTCCTGACTTCGTGTTTCTCAACTTTATATCCATATTTAACAAGGATAGCATCGATACTCATCCATGCATCCTCATTCCCTTTGCCGGCATTGAAAGCAGCAATGAACTTATCGATTCCATCTATTGTGTTTGTTTTGCTGATTTGTGATGTAATTTGGACGGGCCCTAGAGCCCTTGAAACTGCAAAGGGCAGCTTGGTTATAAAGTTAACAGCTGAGGCCAAAGTATTGGAGGTCACATACGCCGTTGAAGTTACTATCGGATGTTTGATGAACCTTTGGGCTATGTTCTCCGTTGTTTTCGTTATGGAACTTGAGATTAAATGATCCGCCATATTTCCGTTTCTTAAGTAGATCAGCGCGAATAAAATAACGAATATTTTGGCCATCGCACGAGTCCTCCGAGTTTGAACTGAGAGTGAACTGTCCGGATTCCATGATCGACCTTGTCTGAGTAAGTTTTTGCGATTTAATCTTTCCGCTTATTAGTGATGGGTAAATGAAGTCTGGTCATTGTCAATAGTACCAAATACTAAGCTGTGGTAGGTTGATACTAAAGTTCATGGAATTCATAATTATATCACGTCATGTTCTAACTGGTACTATGTATTATAAGTACTTAATCATATTTGCTTTACCGGTGTAAGTATTCTCATTGAGTGTCAGGTAAACAATATAATATAAGTAATATAACATCACAGTTGTGATCCCTGAATAGTTAGCCAGAGGTGTAGTCTATCTCACATTTCCACCTTTGGTATATACTCAGGGCATAGGGGTGAGTGCCGTACTACCTACCTAAGGATACCCACATATTTTACCAGTTTTTTAAATCCAACCCAGGCAGACGGGTTAGTTTGAGTAGATAATTTATTTCACCACCACAGCTCTCAAAAAAGTGAAGGTAACTGGAAAACACCGTAAGTAAACCGGCATGTCCTACCATGGCATGGTACGCCAGGAAAAAAGTAGACAACCCAACGCTTGCATATTTTACAGGCTTCATACTTTCGGTTATGAGGAAACCAGCATGTCCTAGCAAAAATTCGAAGACATGTGACATCTACCAACCCGCACTGGGCCCGCGTGGTGGATTATAGCCCATTCCCTTTCATAGAGAGGAGGCCGTGTGTCCCAGCAGTGGGAATATTATAGGCTGATTATGCATACTTTCGGTTGGTATTAAATTTATTCGTTAAACTCATGAGTGCACTGTTTAATAAAAAGTCATTTTTCAATTTTTTATTAATAATAGGAATTTTTTAGCCCCTCGCGATATATTTTTTATATACTAATTTTGATATAAAATAGTTTTCATCCGTTAAACAGATCAGTGAAGCTCGTTTCTAGTTCGGATCTTAGCCTATTTTAGGCTGCTTATGCTTTGCATGTTATAACTACCCATTTAATAAGGATTGGGGGTGACCCTATTGCTATAAACCGTGCACAAAACTGGAGTCCAAGCTGCTATAGAGACATTTTTGATGAAATACTCAATGACACTGCACAATCTGGGATTCGCTCCCAGCAGGACCAGGACCTCATTCTCTCATCACGAGAACGAAGCAGCATAAAGGAACTTGAATCCTGTTGGCGTAACACTCACACTCATGAAGTCATGGCCCATACAATATTTAGGTGATCTATAAACGTTACACCTTTTTATACTTCGTTTGTGAATACCTAACTAGCTTTTGGAAATCATCACATCCAAGGGAGCTCACTGCCGGGATTCAAAGTGTGTCGATGACCTAAGTACCAATACAGCTTGTGGTCTATCTGTATCAAAATATAATCCTTAGTACGTAATAGTAAAAGTAGCCTTAGTTACTCCTTCTATCATCAGCTATCTGTCAGTAAAAGACCCTTTAAAATCGGTCCAGCCATTTCGGAGATTAGCCGGAACAAACAGACAGACAAACGTTGAAAAAAATGTGTTTTTGTAATTAGTGCCGTATATATTTTCATACGCATTCAGTAAAAAGCTGTTATTTTGATATTACAAACAGACACTATTTATTTCTATAGATTACTTAGTAGGTACCTAATGTACCTATGCAGGCATATTATTATTATATTGTTATTATTCATCGCATCTGCCGAAAGTGTTTCCAGCTGTAAGGATTTAAATATTTAAAAAAACTTAATAATTAAAATCGGTTCATCTCTTCAGGAGCTATGACAACACAGAGATACACACACAACAAACATTAACACCCCTATTTTTCGTCGGGGTTAAAAACGCTAATGGATAAAGTTAATATAAGCCAAGTTCCAAAGTTATGAACTCAAAAAGTAAATCTTTAGAGGACAACCGTGTTAACAACAGTGGTTTTGTACCCGGTTGATGGCAACAGGATCGCTCGCCCCTAATTTATCTACCTGCAAAAAAGTACACCTCTGCTTAACCTTACGGGGTTCACAGGCGTGAGGTTAGAGAATAGAACCTGTAGGGTTCACCTACGTGTTCATACAGGCTGATTAACCATTTAGTACAGGTTAACTTTTATTCTAGGCTTCTAGGGTTTTCACCAAAACCTAAAAAATAAATGACCCGATTAAAACCCCTGTACGGGTAACCTTTTTGGTCTTTGGCCTTCACCATGGGTTGTCGTTTTACCCAGCAACTGGAATTTGAAGGTGAGTGACTCAGATACGCAGTCGCTCCATTTAAAAAATAAGTTAGACTGGAAGAAGGCCCGAGCCTAATTATGTAGTTAATTAAAAGCTAGGCAGATAGATGGTCCGGAAATGATAATTATGATGATTTTCTTAATAACACAAATATGGATACAGTCCATGATGAAACGAAATGTTTTATTCGAGAAAAACATGCACAACATTTATGTAGATATAAATCCAAATGCTAACATTAGTTAGGATAAGCGATTATTAAGTCATTTACATTGCGGGTGTTTTATTTACGTACATTATGTAGATACGATTAACGATTTGGTACAGTACTAATGACAGGTACTCACACACCGAAACCAAGAGTAGCCTAGTAGTAGAGATACCTATACCTGTCACATGGAGTTCTAGAACCATGCCTAATGCCCGTTTTGACGTTTTCCCTCCGTAGCTTCTACTGGAACAAAGTAACCTCTAATACCTGGACTCAAGATACTTGATCAAATGCCCAGCTCCTTGTTTTTTAAATGCCATATATCAATGCTAGACTCCGTCATTTTAACCTGAAATAATAATGGAAACAACAAGTCACTGCTGAAACACCTCAGCCTATAAATGCTTGCCTACCGCCTTGGGCAACACAAGCTAAAAGGTGAATGTGATGTTACGTAAAAATACAATATATTTAAAAAAAAATATGTTGATAAAATCAATCGTGTCCAAACGACATGATCATCCGACGAGCTCTTGTCACGATCGGCGTTCCCAGCTGTTTTAGAACCCAATGTCTTGGCAAAAGACCGGCGGCATGTCTTTGTTTTCTTAGGAGCTGGGTAGACCTTTACTGTGGGACACAATATGTGTCGATACTCTTGCGCCATCACGTCTTCCAACAAGCCCATCGTGCTGTGCTGGCGCTGCCGGTGCGGCTGCGGAGAACCCCATGCGGCGTAAATACCTACCTTAGTGGAAACTTTGGGGCCGCGGCCCGCGGGGTTCGAATGTTCAAAGCCTTAATAAGGAATTTTTTAAACGCCTAGTGGACGTTTCCCGTGACCCAAGGGCTTTTGCCTTGATCAGAGGCTCAGCGTTACGATACAACGTGACAACGCCGCTAGTCTCTTGGGCACATTCCGGCACATAATCTGCTAACAGCATCGAGGGCGTTTTTTTGATTCCCTTTTATAGTTTTTTGCCTAACACTTCGCGGAAACAAAGGCATGATGTTTAATTATTTAAAAATCGAGCGAAGTCAGGGGCAACAACTTGTTTTTCATAACATTATTATTGCATTATAAAACAATTCTATGATGCGCTCAACATAAATAATACTAATTCATCGTTTTATTCCTTGGTAGCCAAAACGTGGGTACAAAGTCTGAAACGTTTTTACTTATTAAACATTTTCTTGGGTCAATGTTCTGACTATAGGTAATGAAGCAAAGTTAATTATGACATTGTTTGAGTTTGTGGTTTTCCTTACGAATTTTACAGCGAAATTGATGCCTTTTCATAAACATTAGACGACATCAACAGCTTGTATTTATACTAGCTAGATTAACAACAAGACACCATCTAAATAATGCCCAAATAAAAATTCAGATATTTATTTAGATGACGCTTAGGGTTACGTAATGAATACGATTAAGAAGAAACAGGATGGAAGGCACATCGAAGCACCAACGATTACTAGACTACGTATTCAATACCTACCTACTCATTCTGAACCCCCATATAGTTTAGAAATGTTTCATCGGTAGTTTGAAAAAAAAAAAAACCGGCCAAGTGCGAGTCGGACTCGCGCACGAAGGGTTCCGTACCATTATCTATAAAAACGGCAAAAAAATCATATCTGTTGTATGGGAGCCCCCCTTAGTATTTAATTTTTTTTTAATTTTTAGTATTTTTTGTTGTTATAGCGGCAATAGTAATACGTACATCATTTGTGAAAATTTCAGCTTTCTAGCTATCTCGGTTTATGAGATACAGCCTGGAGACAGACAGACAGACAGACAGACAGACAGCGAAGTCTTAGTAATAGGGTCCCGTTTTACCCTTTGGGTACGGAACCCTAAAAAACAGCTATTTCCTACACGGTCAAAATTTATGGAGAGACCAGCAGTTTTTTTTTTAAATTATCGGTGAACATTGAATTTTGTCATCGGTAATTAATTCATAATGATGTACTGAATCCGTGGTTAACCGTTTGTGTATCAATGTCCCTTCCACTCTATGAAGAAGCAAGAACTATGTATGCCTCATGCATGGTTTCGTTTGCGCAAGCGCGACTACTGAATGTAGGTTTCGGCGTTCGTTCGTTCGTTCTGAATCGTACCTACTGAGTCAACTCAGACATTGTAAAGTGTCTTTCAAAAGTGCCTGTAATGGTCTAATTGAAATAAATGCTTTGACTTTGATTTTGTAGGCTTCAATCTCTGGATCGACACTATAAAGTACTCTTATTTAAACTTTTGAAAATTTTCAGTAGCAAATACGAAGGCTGGAATTTGTGCCCGGTTAATAGCAATGGGTTCTACCCCTTTTACATAGTAAGAACTAGTTTTTGCCCATTTTGAGATCGGAAATTATCACACGGGAACGTGCTATCGGGAAAGTATCCTATGCCCAAGTCATGGTCAACTATCATGCAGTGCGTCAAACAAAAAAAATCGCGTGAATGATAAGTTGATAACAGACAGACACAGAGTTACAACTTCAGGACTTGAAATCACAAATATCAGTATTTGTTATTTTACGTGGTAACCATTTGTACGTAGATGTCCTTTTCACCCTGTTTTAAAGGCGATGCAGAAGGATCAATTCGGATGATGGAATTTCATTTCGTCGGTATGGGATTTTATTTCGGTATCGGTGAATATAACCACTCCATACTCTGCCTACCTCTTTGATATTAACTGTCATGCATGATACAGTAGGTTCATATATATGTATAATTATGTTTATTGTATGTCGAGTTGCAAATTACAATATTGCTTGGATGTCGCGTACTACTATTATACCTACAAAAAACATCGATTGAAAAAAAAAAATACCATAAAACATCGCGCCTGTTATGCCCGACAGGTTAGGCAGAGGTGTACCAAATGCTAAACTCACATTTCGCCAGTTATGGTTTAGTCCCATGTAATAGGGGGCGAGCCCAATGCCAATATCATCATCATTATTTGGCTAGCATTTTCCCTACTATGTTGCGGTCAGCTTCCAGTCTAACCGGATACCCAAGCTACGAGCTGAATACCCGTATTTTAAGCGACTGCCTATCTGACCTCCACAATCCTAATCCTGCCAGCCTAATGCCAACAACCGAGCAAAAATGCAAGGCTGATACTGAGAAATTCCTGTTGGAAAGATTCAATAACACTTTGCCCGAACTGGGAATCAAACTCAGGACCTCATGCTCAGCAGTAACGCTTACAAGCACTAAACCAACGTGGCCGTTGTTTATTTATTGCATGTGTGAAATACAATATTATTGCCTAGCTGTCGCGTTAGTATGACGTCGATTAAAAACCGGACAAGTGCGAGTTCGACTCGCGTGGAGAGGGTTCCGTACGTTATATAATTATCGAAACTCCGTAAGTTGTTTTAAATCTGACCCAAATTTGACAAATTTCCTATGTTACTTTTAATACCATAGACTTCTTATAGGTTTTCCAGTAATCAATAGGCAAAGAACTATTTTTTGTTTTTTTTTCAAATTTTTCGGAGTTAAGCGGTGAGCGAATGGCTAATTTTCGCCTATTTTCTTAAATAACTTTAAAACTATTTATCTTAAAATTATAAAAAAAATATAATTATTTTAGATGCTCACAATGATAATTATAAATGTAACAATAGTTTGCAAAACTTTTATTTTATTTTACCCCCCAAAAGTGGCTCCCATGTTTAAAATTCATTAATGTACGTTACACGTTTGTCTTTGTGTCACCGACTTATATAATGTGTACCAAACTTCAACTCCGTAACTACTAGAACTCAAGTAGTACTAGATTTCGGAGTAATTTGGCTGTGACAGACGGACACGCGAGTGCGGTTGCGTTTTTTCCTTTTGAGGTACGGAACCCTAAAAATCAGCTACATGTGGATTGCACTGGCAGCAAAAAGTATGGTAATTTTATTTTGAACATCACGGCTGTATTTTTCGATGTGATAGGCTAAAGTATAAGTGTAATTAGTACACCAAAATATTGTCCAATTGCTGTGATAGCAATGCATGGCATATGCTCTTGCTCCGTGGAATTACCATCGGCAAACATGAAAAACTTCAACTCCTTAACGCTATTAGGGATCGAATCACAAAAATCCTAAAGGATTTTTAACTCTTGTGCATTTCTTGCTTCTAGACCTTGACCCAACAGCCGTTTAGGCTTTGCGTTGTATCATTGTCAGTGAATGAATGAATTTCAGATTTTTATTATGTAAGTAGATGATACAGACATACAGTTTCCTCCGGACTCGGAAAGCTCGTTAAGTCGTTGGTCCCGGATGTCATTTATAGATCTTTGGTATGCCCGCCACACTATTCCCAAACCACTGTAACTCCTGAACAGTAGATCTTTGGCAGTCATTACAGGTAGTCAGCTGCCTGTGTCTGACACCCAGTCTTACTGGTTGTCAGACTTTCAGGCCAAGGGGTATCGTATTACCCGTTCTAACTGGGTCGTGGAGGTCAGATAGGCAGTCGCTCTATGTAAAGTGGTATTCAGCTGCATCCGGTTGGATTGGAAGCTGACCCCAACATAGTTGGACAAGGCTAGGTAGATGATGAAGTAGATTATTCAGTAGTTATGCCCATGTTTCCAGTAACCAAGTAAAAAGGTATATATTTCTTTGGTATTCTTTAAACATATTACTTACATATAAATTAAAAACTAATCCAACTTTAAATATGTATGTATAACTAAAAACGATGAAATAACCTAAACTTTAGGTTATTTTCATCGTTTTTATTTATACTTAGGTCCTAAAGTAACTAAACTAACAATAAAAGAAGTAAGTAAATAGACTACTGATTAAAACCAACTAACTACAAGTACCTAAGTAAGTGAAACCAACCTGATATAATAACCAACTTGTAATAATCAACTTGTAATAACCAACTTGTAATAATCAACTTGTGATAACCAACTTGTAATAACCCGAAAAAAACGATAGCCCCCGTTGATCTAGTGATCGCAAGCGCTAGGATCATTACTGATAAGGTCCTAGGTCCCATTCCCAGGTCCGGCAAAGTTTTGCCATCAGGAATTCTTAGTAGCAACCCGAATTATGGATCTCTAGTTGATAGCAATAGTCTCGCTGATCTCGCTCTCTTTTACACATAGGACTTTAACATAACTTGCGGAATGTGGGTGTACTAGTACTACTAGGTACTACCAAGTTCGCTGATGGGCTGCCAATTTTCGCCTTATGCCCTAAGTAATAAGGTTGAAAAGTGGTCGACCGTCAGTGAACTCGGCCGGACCTATCTACACCTTACACTACGCCTAACACTACTAGCTACTGGCTACGACTAACACTTTAGAATAACACCGGCGTGATCTTATGTGTAAAGACGATAGATATCAGGATGAAAGTATAGTTCACCTCATTTACATAACTGTTGAAAAACCACTCTTTTGCAAAGACCCAGGTTCGACTACGAAGTCAAAATATGGAGACACAGTACCTACAGCAGCAGACACAAGTGTATTATTGGCTATTTTTGTAACTTTGAAAAAGTATATTTTTTCCTACTGTATTGATTTTAATTTCATGTTACCATGACGAATATAGTGTTTTGAAATAAGTGTTACCTATCGTTATTCCAGGGGAAAATCGCTTTTGAATTTAGGAACTAATGTGGCTGGTGATTGTCCCTACTTACCTATGGTTTCCAACAGAGTAGACAAAAAATGGGAATCGAACCCCGGCCCCATGTTCATGTACCCAAAAGACCTTTGTTCGTTTAACTCAACAAAATATAGAGAACTGCTGATCTTTTTTTCGCATATTCTATGTTAGTCCCAAAGTTAAAGTTGTTCATAAAGATGATAGCCTGACCCCTTCTCAGGTTTTCAGCTATTTCATTCACACCTTGTACATACAAAAACGTGACAATAACCAGTTTCATATGAAGTTGGATAAATAACAAACACATTTTGTTTCTAAACTAGCAGTATTTTTCACAGGAAACGCACTATGCTGACGCTGCACTCAGCGCGATTCTGCGCGATGCGCGTCGGTGCCGTCGCTGCTCACACACACAGACACACACGTAGTCGTATAGCAGAATCGGCAAAATATAACATATAAATACTGCTAATTTCTCCACAATCGACACACATCAAACCGACAAGATGAAGGCAGCTTGTGTGTTAGCCTGCCTTGCCCTCGCCCAAGGCATCACTGCCAGTATCTTCAAGCAGCAAGAACGAGGAGTGGACGGCCTCGATGTTCAGCAGCTGGAGTACATCGATCAATACCAGCAGCTACACCGCGACCAGCCAACGGAAGCCCAGAAGCTGCGTGACCAAAAGCTCCAGAGCCAGAAGAACCGCGGCAAGCAGCAGCAGAACCAGAAATACTGGAACCAACAAGTTACGGAGCAGACATACCAGGGACAAGAGCAGCTGACACAGGCCTCCCAGTACCAACAGCAACTGCACCAATACCAGCAGCCTGCTTCCTTGAACTCTCAAGAATGGCCATCCACCCACCAGCTGTCGCGTCGCTCGCATCAACATCATGACAAGAACCACCATCACTCTTCCTCCAGCGAAAGCTCTCAGGACTCCAAGGAGTGGAAATCCTATTGGAGCCCGCTCAAAACACTCCGCGATAACCTGAAGTGGAATTGGCCTCTTGTCAAACCAGTTATGAACAAGGACAACCTGAATTCCCAGATTTATGGCGACATCGTCGAGTGGAATGGCTTGAGGATGGCTGTAGGACCGAACTCTCCAGTCCAAACCCCAGACGACATCGAAAAGATCTTCGGCGACGCCCAAAAAGCTATGAGGCACATTCAAGAAGAGGAAAAGGTCAAGTTCCACGAAGTCTCCAAGCAGGAAGTCAACGAAGATGTTCTACTTAACACTACCCAACTGGCACAAAAGTACGAGTACCCCATCGAGGAACACACTATCAAGACCGACGATGGCTACGTTCTCACTGTCTTCCGAATTCCTCCCAAGAAGCAGATCCGTGATGTTCAAAAGAAGCCTGTTGTGTTCTTGATGCACGGCATCCTCGGAAGCTCTGATGACTGGCTTCTCATGGGCCCCGGAAAATCGCTTGCTTACTTGCTGTCTGACGCTGGCTACGACGTATGGCTCGGCAACGCTCGCGGCAACAAGTACTCCAGGCTCCACGTGACCAGGTATCCCGCTATGGCTGACTTCTGGCAATTCAGCACCGATGAAATCGCACTCCACGACTTGCCAGCTATGATCGACTTCGCCTTAAAGACATCCAAACAGGAGAAGCTGTTCTACATCGGCCACGCCCTCGGATCCACGACCATCCTCGCGCTCACCGCCACCCTTCCCGAGTACAACAACAAGATCATCATGATGTACGCTCTGTCACCCATGGTCTACATGACGAACGTGCGCAGCCCGTTGTTCCGCATGATTGCCCCTACAAGCAAGTTCCAAGAGCGACTCCGTCGCCAGATTGGCAACGAGGCCTTCACTCCAAGCAAGGAACTAATTCACACTATTGGCGGAGCTTTGTGCGAGAACGAGATCGGCTGCAAGAAAGTCTGCTCAGACGTGAACTTCGTCATGGCTGGTCTCAACGTAGATGGCATGGACTCTAACATAATCCCCGTGGTGATGGGACACTTGCCGGCTGGTACATCTGCTAAGGTGATCAAACAATACGGACAAGGCGTTGCCTCTCACGAGTTCCGTAGATACGACTACGGACCCTACATCAATGAACTGGTGTATGGCACGATGGAGGCTCCTAAATACAACATGACCGAGGTCCAAGCCCCCGTCACCCTGTACTACAGCGAGGAGGACTGGCTTGCTCACCCTGAAGATGTAGTAAGACTGCAGAAGGAGCTTCCCAACGTCAGAGAAACCTACAAGGTCCCCGAAGAACACTTTAGCCACATGGACTTCCAGTTCTCAAGCAAGGCCCCCGAGATGGTTTACCAGCGCATCATCGAATCCATGCAGAACCAACAGTAAACTTAATTAGAACTGTTTAGATAATTAATTCATTGTATAGACGTATCGTTATTCGTTCATTGTAATTGTAATAAGTTATTTTTTTTACTTTACTGACGCATTAAATAAATCCGTCCATATTTTTAAAACTTGGTTTAATTTTATTATTAATGATGATAGGTAACAATTTTATTTGTAACCATTCCGTTCTATGTATAAAGTTGTGTAAGCCCATCAACGGCAACAACCCATCCATTTAATCGTGTGACCGGCAAGAAAATTTTTATAAATTGGAGAAATAACAATACCTACTTATCTAAAATTCTAAATATATGATTTAATAATAGCAGCGAAAAGTTCGCTTTTCTGTCTCTCTGTTAGACATAGACATTATAGGTATCTCACTATCTGCATATTCCGCAATTACAAAACTAGGCATGATAATAGCTAGTGTACCTTTATACAAGGTGCAGTTTTGCATCCTGGTCAAAATTCAGGAGCTTGTCACAAAAGACATAAATAATCGATTTAAATTACGGTATCTGGTCAATAATTAATACAGCTGCCATTTTAAATTGTTTAAATTTGACAGTATTTCAGAATCATACGAAAGCCAATTTCAGAATCACCCATCGCGCACACAGCGACATCGCTGTGTGCGTGAGTGTCGACAGTCTGTGCGAGACGCCGCGCCACGTCGCCGCCGCGCGCCGGCCGAATTCTACCTACAAAACGCAGCGCGACCGAAAATCACCTACATTATTGTCATGATTATTTTTCTTGATAATTAACTCATTATTAAGAATCACTAGAATGCAGAAATCTTACTAATGAAAGTAGTCCTTACTACTAGTGCCCCAAAGAAACGTTCACGTACCTACTGTAAGTACCTACGGTAGTACGGTAGTTATCAGCTGATTAATAAAATGTTAGTTTTGCTTTATTACGTGTTATTGCAACCCTGCTGAACGGACAATCCTTAAATTGGTAATCTTAGATCTGAATAATAAAAACATGTAGGTAGGTAGGATTTAGCTATAACTTGAGGCGTAGGCGCACGCGCTCAGCTGTTGTAGATAGCGCGCGGGCTTGAATTTGGGTAATAATAAATCGGCGCATTGTAGGTAAATTCAATGTCAGGTTTTCGTACCTAATGATTATGTTTTTCGTTGTGGATTAAATTGGTTGATTTTAAATTTTCCTTCCTACTTAACGGGCTTAGGACCGGCAAAAATACCTTCGTTCGGGTACCGATCTACTAAATCTAAAAATGTTTTCTACTTTTTGATGAAAAAATGGAAAGATTTGCTAGATAAGTAGGTGATGAATTGATAATTTTGTCTGATAGGTATTGTTGGCGTAGTTAAAAATTTTAAATCAACTTATTTACACAAAAAAAAATGATTACACGAACAACGTATTTACATAATTATGATTGTCAATGTACAAATAAATAAATTGCCTACTTAGGTTACCTGGAGGTATTGTTCAAAATTTCCACCAGCACACTCTAGGCACAGTCTAGCACGACGCTGCTGATTTTCCTTCAGCTTACCCAACACTAAAACATTCGTTTTTACAGTGTCGAAAGCACTAATCACTTTTTCACGTAATTTGTTGTCGATTGGGAAACAGTTCCGCGAACATCGGAATGGCTCGACGTAGGCTGTCTCCACTGATGGCATACAAGCGGACCATCTCCACCAACTCAATTTTGGAATTAATTGTCCGTCATCTTGTTTTTACCGATATTTACCGGGGCGCGAGGAAAGGAATTTGCAAACGCGCGCCTGTACGCGGCGGCGCCATCAAACAAACTAACTGCCGGCCGCGCCGCCGCGCCGCCGCGCCGGGGCCCCGGGGTTGCGCGCGCGCTGTCTTTGAAGTTTAAGGAATACAATGGCGAATAAACGTTTGCGTCTGTGTGTGTGACGGCGCGGTTTAGGGCTAGGAACAGACGGGCTGCGATTTAATACGGGTGGTTTACACTTACCGATTTCCGTAAATAAGAAATTATAATAAAAAATTACCTACCCATTTTATTATCGATTCGGGTCGAGAATCATTAGTATAGATACCTCCTTGAATTTGAGAAGGATGCAAAACTGCACCTTGTATAAAACCTAAACATAGCCATTAGTTTAGTAGCGAAGACTATGATTTTATCCTGCAATGATAGGTAATATCCACGCACATTTCTGCCGTAGCACTTAGCAATTCCAACAAGCGTGAATTAATTATTATCATTTGAAAAGGAAGTAGGTACCTACCTCATCCTAATCAATGGATGAGGGACTAACTAGTGACTGGGTGACTGGGTTAACCGAGCCAAAACAAGTAGGCTACAGTTAGGTAGGTACACTTATTACAATTACAACATCTTCATAATAATTATCAGATTGATAGAAGGTTAATTGATTGGAACGGGATCACCCAACGATGTTTATTTTCGTATCCTACGGGTAATCTAAACAGTATTACTCAATGAGTTGAGAAGGCGGTGAAAACCTGCGGCGGTGCTAAAATATCTTTGTGCCCATTTTTTCATCAGTGCACTCATTTTTAGATAGATGTCGCTACATAAAACGGTTGAATGTTTGACATTTAAACAGCCCACGCTTTGTTTTGACATATACACTTGCATCTGTCATCAAATCGTTGTCGAGCAAGCGAGAATGCAATATACTTTTAGCCGAGAAAGAAAGGGATAGATGCGCGGCGGCGCTGTAGCTTCCCGCCGTCCCCCGTTCGACAGTCGCGCTCTGTTCGGTTTGCTGTGCGTAGTTCAGCCGTATTATTTTTGTTATCCTGTGATTCAGTGATATTACCAGACTTGTTTCTATAACTGGACGAATTTATTATTGTGTACTAGTGACTGAGTGTAGAACGAAGTGTTCGCATGGATTGAGTGAGCAACGATGTTACCTCCCACGGCCGGTCTATCACAAGAACAACGCGACCGGCCCGACATGGCGTACCAGCAGCGTCAGGACGTGAGAGAACTCACCAGAGAAATCATCCGAAGCGCCCGAGTAGCAAACAGACAACATTCAACATCCCCTGGAGGTGAGCCGGTCCAAAATCAAAACGACGCCACGTTTCCGCCATGCTTGTCAAATTGACGTGATACGTCAAGGTGACATTTATATGAAAACAGCATTTTTCGGGGGAAATATACAATAAAAACAAAGCCTACAGCTTATATAATTGTATAGGAATCATAAGCGGAGCAAATTAGGACTGTTACGTCACCAAGGAGCCCGATCTTGCGAAAGGAAAATGGCGCCAATGCGCCACATTGCTTATCATTAGCTGGGTACCTATACCATAGTTGATGCATTTTTACAGTATTTCAGGCCTGATAAAGTCAATAACAGATGTTATTAGTGTTTATCGTTATGTAAGTGAATATTCTCTAGTGCTTATTGTTAAATTGGCACGTGCTTGGGTTATTTTTAGCTCGTCCATTTGTGACCTACGTAACGTGGTCGCTTTGCGTCACCCCGATCGATATTGTATGTGCAGTTTTACCCATGTACTTCAATATTTTACATATTGATGTCAGTCATTATCATAAGTAGAAACGTTTACATTCTGTTTGTTGTTGTTATTGAATTCCCTTTGACTTTTATAAAATGTCGCGGTGACAGTAAATTGACAGCACTCAGCAGTCAAGACACAAGATGGCGGCCGGCCCGTCCGCCATTCATTGGAACTAGTCAATTTTAGTTCAATCACGCGCTACACCAGGTGGCGCCATTGCCGCTTTGTTGATATTTTCAATTTGATTGTAGGTAATCAAGTTATGTTTTGGAATAAATTTATTATGGCCATACAGCCTTTTTTCTTTCTTATGTTACGGCTACACTACTGTGATATGCCAATTATTATTGCCATAACTTCAATAACGCCTAGGTGTAACCGCGATTTATGGTCATAATTTTACAATGCCAATCAATATGGCAAATGACGGTAGGCAATAGCTCCAGCGGCGGTCTTTTTTCGCACATCAAAGAAGATTACCGCAGTAATTATTGCGTTTATGGCCACACTACCGTTTGTCCAGTGTGCAACATGAGCTTAATGTCGACGCACGTATCGACCGACATGGAGTGGTCAAATGAAAAAGCGCTCGAATTTTTGGAATTATTCCAATCCGAACCGTCTCTTTGGGATACCCGACAAAAAGCCCATAAAAATCGTAGTGTACAAAATGATGCTTGGCGTCGGATCAAACAAAATTTATCATTTCCTAGTACAATAGATGATTTGAAGAAGAAAAAAGAATCCTTGATGAATTATTACCGAAACCATCTAAATAAACTTGAAAAATGATATTTTTACCGCCGAATTTATTGACATATCTAGGTAAACTCTAGTGTAACCATACCACTTCACGCAGTAATTTAAACGGTAATTTAATGCCATAATTATTGCGGAAAACGGGCGGTAGACGGTAAGGTAGTGTGGCCGCAGCATTATGCTGCGGCCACACTACATTTTTCAAGATGGAGGTTGAAGCTGCAGCTGTGTTGTATTTTATGAGTGCCAATTATTTTTACATGAATCATTTAAATTATTACAAAACTAAAGCAAGACTAAATTTGATCCGACGCCAAGCATCATTTTGTACACTACGATTTTTATGGGCTTTTTGTCGGGTATCCCAAAGAGACGGTTCGGATTGGAATAATTCCAAAAATTCGAGCGCTTTTTCATTTGACCACTCCATGTCGGTCGATACGTGCGTGCGTCGACATTAAGCTCATGTTGCACACTGGACAAACGGTAGTGTGGTCTTAAACGCAATAATTACTGCGGTAATCTTCTTTGATGTGCGAAAAAAGACCGCCGCTGGAGCTATTGCCTACCGTCATTTGCCATATTGATTGGCATTGTAAAATTATGACCATAAATCGCGGTTACACCTAGGCGTTATTGAAGTTATGGCAATAATAATTGGCATATCACAGTAGTGTAGCCGTAACATTACTGTTACTAAAAGAATTACTTTTGTAATGTCATATCAGGGTCTCATCAGTATTGTCGTGCAAAATGTAATCAGAATTACCAAATTATGATAAATGTTATCATTATTTTCATCACACACCATCATCTGCTTATCCTTTGCAGTTCAGCTTCCAGTGTAACCAAATTCTGCTGAACCAACAATAGTCATAGTCATTTATTTCAAAACAATATACATACATCCAACAAACCAACTGTTATCCGATAATGTTGAATTCATAATTATAATCTTAGTTATTTCAACAGATTTCCCTTACTTATGCAATTAGACTTTCATTTTGTGGATGGTTCCACCTACAATATGAACTTTCCCTAATTTAAATAAAAATCTCTACAATATCATATGAGGATTTCACATGTTCTAGTAATTTTAAATCAGAGCCTCAAATACATACTTACATAAAATCCTGATTTTTTCCTGTGGAGGTAGGCAAACTTGTACCCTTACATACCCCTATGCCTCATCCATATTCATACATTACTAATCGAGTTTATAAAATCATGCCTTTTTAACATACCTATTCCATAATCTTTTTTCATTTGGAAGTTGATTATTATTAAACAAAAACCTCTCTATGTTTATTTGAAAATAAAAAAGAATCAACAATGAAAAATTAACTTTTATATTGTTGATTTTTTAATGACAAAAAAAAATTAAATGTCAAACTGATTGGGTAGGTAGGTATTGCTGTAGTTGCTATCACTTAACATAATATATTTTGATGTTTATATTCTTACTGGTTATAATTATTTTTAGCCATTCAGGTTCTAAACAAGAAAAACTAATTTGGCTGCATTCTTGGTGCCTCACCTATTTATTATTTTAGCATCAAATTAAATATTGAAAAAAAAATATTTCAGCCCAGTGGAGGACAAAACTGCACTTAGCAATTGCTTTATTATCTGTAATTCTTCTTCAGTTATAAATATTTTCATGTTGTGGATTGCCAACCACTAATCAGTAGGGGTGGTTTTCTGCATGACTTGTTCATCAGCTAATAGGTACTGTGTCTCTTGACACATTTTGATTAATCTTGTTGCATTAAAAAAGGTGACTTAAACCAACAATAAAAAAAAAACACTTGATTTAAAGATCCAGTTATAATCATCTTAACCCTGCCACAAATACATATTTATTATACATGAACAGTATAAAATAATGAAGAAACTGTAATTAATTATTATATCAATGACCCAAATTACACAAAATGTCTTCTATAAATCTTTATCAATCATTGACACCTCTGTAAACAGATAAGAGAATATTGCCCTTTAATTTACAAGTGATATTTTAAGATGTCTTGTCTTGTTATTCTATAATTAGAGATTGGATATTCCGATACATATTTACCCAAAGTACGTTTTTCCTGGCCATAAGCTACAAAAGTATTCAAGCGGTTTCTTAAAATGCCAATTTTGTCCCGGGATTGCGGTATTTCATAAATAATAGTGTGTATAAAATGTAGTTCTCACAAGTATAATGAATATTTAAAATGTATTTAAAACCAGGCACGAAATTTGTTGAAAATAACACGAAAAAAATAATATTAAAAATAAAACAAATTTATTTTAAATTTTGTTGCTGAATATTCGAATAATACAAAATGGTAAATAAGACACTTCATTTGAAGTAAAACAATAAAAAAAAACTTGAACTTTTTCCGTACTGACTGCGCTCCATACTAGTTAACACTCAAACTTTAGGTAAATAAGTATTCGAATATCCGGCTCCTAACTATAACTATGCAGCTTTGATGCCTTTAATTCCTTTCTGCTTTTAAATTTTATTTTAGATCTGCATAGTTAATAATCTTTTGTAAAAATAGACCAATATGTAGTTACATAAACAGCATTCCTATCTATCAAGTAAGTACATAAGATAAAACAAAAATAAAAAAAAATCAGGTGGTGGGTTCTTCTGTCATTTAAATACTACAGATTTAAATTCAGTACTAAGAGTATTATATTTTGTTTACTCAAATCGGCAGCAGCTGCAGTTTAACACCCAAACTAGATAAAACAGGTGTAGCCAAAACAGAGAGGGCACCTCATGAAACAAATCCGCACATGAAACAGGCACAGGCTTTTTTGTAACCATGAATGATGTAACCAAGATTTTGTTAATTTTTTATTTAAAAGAGTGTCCATGGAGTTTCTTGCCCATTCTTCTCCATAGAAATCCGTTTTGGAATGGGTAACTGCAGTACTTTCAGTTATTATACCTTCTGATTGGGACTGTAGCTTCATCTTTTTGGTTTTTTTAGTTACATTTGTAAATGCCTGTAATGGTCTAATTGAAATAAATGCTTTGAGTTTGAGTTCACAAACTCAAACTCAAAACATTTATTTCATTACGTTAGGAAGCATTGTATTTCTCTTCTTAATTTTCTAATATAAATTAGCACCAAACATCAAAATGCATTACTGACCTTTATATCTCAGAAACATGATACTAGTTAGAAGATATTGTGTTGTTCGTTCATTCACAACTTGTCATAAATTCATTCCAGCTATTATATAAGAGGTCTCATGGGGGACCACAATTTTGAAAGAAAAATAATATGATGGACAGGGCCAGGCTTCATACTAAAATGTTACAACTTCTTTGTAAAGTCCTGACTAATAGCTGCACATTTGCAAATCTTTTGTTTTTTCAAAAGAATACGGAATTATAATGGTTGGTGACTGAAAGCAATCTTGGCTAGTTGATGACCTATTTCGTTTTGCTAGGACTAAAATGCCTGCCTCCTTGGGAAAAGCGCATGAGTTTATGTACCTATAAAATGTTCATGCAACCCTCCGTCCTACCAAGCAGATCTTACTGTAACATAAAGTATTCATCATCTGGAAAATCAAAATAATATTGTACAATCGCTTGATAAATTCACCCGTAATGCCGTAGACCGACAATGCCGTCACGACGACGGTCTACGCGTCGTCGATGCTGTAAAATCACCCGCAATGCCGTCACGACGACGGTCTACGCGTCGTCGATGCTGTAAATTGACCTGCAATGCCGTAGACCAACAATGCCGTCACGACGACGGTCTACGCGTCGTCGATGCTGTAAATTCACCCGCAATGCCGTAGACCAACAATGCCGTCACGACGACGGTCTACGCGTCTTCGATGCTGTAAATTCACCCGCAATGCCGTAGACCGACAATGCCGGCACTGACGACGGTCTACGCGTCGTATGCTGTACAATTGGTAACCGCCCACCCGTGCACTGACCATGCTCTAGGCAATGCATGAGTAAAGGACTTTCCCAATGTCTACTGGAGAGATAGTACTTAGGGCCTGTTTCACCACCTACGATTAAGTTCCCGTGAACTTACTTGGCAGATAATTTCATACAAATTCCGTTCCATTTTTGAATTTATTCGGTAAGTAGTGACTTCGTCGGCGACATAGCGCTAGATAGCGTGTTTCTTCCTGTCTCCTCCGACTTTTGGTATCTCGGTTCACTCGTGCAAAGCGATGGTGAAATAGATCGTAGTGTAAACACAGGATGGATGAAATCGCAGCAGGTCACGGGACCGAACAATCTGCGACTCCCGCATTCCCCTTAGACTTTAGGGGAAGATTTATAAAACAATGGTTAGACCTGCTATCTTGTATGGATCAGAATGTTGGGCCACAAAAGGGATTAATGAAAGACATTTGCATGTGGCTGAGATGAGAATGCTAAGGGGGATGTGTGGTATTACGCGAATGGATAAAATAAGAAATGAGTAGTCATACAAGTACATAAGAGAAAGTCTGAAAGTGGCGCCGGTGAGTCCGGTGACTGAAAAGTTGTGTGGTAATCGGTTTTCGTGGTATGGTATATTATATGGCACGAAAAGAGGTGTCTGATGAGATGACGACTAATAGAGAAATATGGAAGAAGAAGACATTCTGCGCCGACCCCAAATGTATTGGGACAAGGACAAGAGAATGATGTAGTGACTTCGGCGTTCGGACATCGAGAAATAGGCTCTTACTTATTCACAAAATGCCATCTATGTCAAAAAGTTCTGTAGGGGAAAATTATGTGACGTCATCATTGTAATGGTCATGTGTTTGAAGTACCAAACTAGGTAATTCGAGAAAAAAAAATCAAAATTCAGGTACCTAACAATCATGGTGCAGTAACTATGCTCATATGGTAAATTCTCGGAAAATCAGTCTCGCTCAGGAAACTTAACACAGCAGCACAGCAAAATACCAGCTCGCTGCACTTGATTCGGTGGAACGCAGAGCTAAAAGACTCATAGGCGACGAGACTTTGATAGCTTCGCTTCACAGCCTAGCTCATAGGTGTAATGTCGCCTGCTTGTCGGTCTTCTACAGACTGTACTTCGGAGTGTGCACAGGAGCTCCACGATTTGATTCCACCATCACCCTTTTACCACCGGACTAGCAGACGTACTGCGGCGTACCATCCACACTTGGTTGATATCCCGACTAGTCGTACTCGGCGCTTCTCCTCCACGTTTATCATGCGCACAGCCAAGGTGTGGAACTCTCTGCCGGCTCCTGTGTTCCCTCCCACATATAACCCGTCTGCCTTCAAAGCAAGAGTGAACAGGCATCTTCTGGGCACGCTCGTTTCATCATAGACCTCATCCATCGCTTTCCACCAGGCGTGATCGAGGTCAAGAGCAGGCCCATTTTGTAATAAAAAAAAAAAAAAAAAAAAACACTAATGTTAAATCTATTCTTGTAAAATTCGATGTTGATCCCAACATTCTGGGTAAATGATAAATAACTTATTTTTCCATCAGTGTCATAACGGTTTGCTCCACGAATCCTACTGACCCATTTTATTACGCGAACCATCAATCATTGTGACGACACAGACTGGGGAAATGACAATAAACTCGGATTATCATTTGCCGCCATGCGGGTCAAAGTTCAGCTGTTCAAATTGGTAGTGAAATCAAAAGCCATTGCGTTTTAGGTAAAGAAAATTGCGTGAAAGCATTTAGGCACTTTTGTAAACTTTGTTTTAATTGGAACTTGTTTTTAGAGCCCTCTTTGCCAATTTGGAGGTCGGCAAACTACGGCCAAGAAGTTAAATTATCCCTTGGGAACAACGATAGAAAGGCCTATGTACTAAATCAGGTCATGATTGTCATGATGGTTTACCATGGCATCCTAATCCGTTCAGCCGTTAAATCGTTTGATTAAAATAAAGTAGAATTAGCGACAGGATAGTGCATCCCTTCGAAACATCTGACAAGTACCTTTATAGCCGCGGGCGCAGCTAGTACCTACCCGGTTATAATTTAAACAATCATTGCAACACTTCACAACAAGGTATTGCATTACCTCGGTGCAGTTGACGCAACTGAACGGCCTGTAAAGCGGCTCTATAATGTCATTCTCTTATCTTGGCCGCTGTCCCGCGCAGATATTGAGATTGTGTTCCGGTTTTGATGTCCACTCTAGGCCTATTCTTTCAGCTATTGTGAATAAAACTATTCATCTATAATTTTAAATAGTGTAGACGTAGATAGTAGGTAAATAGATTTATTTATATGGCTAAAGGTCAATCAATAATAATGTACTGTATACCAAACTGGGGTGGTGCAACAAAAATAACATTTTTGGAACTGGAGCGGGCGCAGAGAGCGTTACTGAAGGTCATGTTCTTCAAACCACTGAGGTTCCCCATTGAAAACCTTTACTTAACCACCTTTGTCAGTTAGAAAACTATTACATTCTTCAGATTGCTTTAAAAAAAACACAAAACACTTCCCTTCATCTCTTCCAGGGCACAATCTAGTAGGAAGAATAATGTCGCTCCAGAAACTCCAGTCAAAACCGTATTTGCCAGGAGATAATATACAAAACAATCATCTTACTTATACAACATTCTAAATAAAGAACAGAACATCTATTCTATGACCTATCACGACTGCAAAAATACACTCACTCAATGGCTGATGAACAAAAGTTACGAAGAAATCGAGGCAATCCTGCATGCAATGACAATCACGTAGTTCGTGATGTACATCACCAATTGTGTGGCTTTATGTAGGATTGACTGGACTGAACTGGCCACATACACACACACACACACAACACACACTCTCCCTTACACACCCCATGCAGACAATAATCTAAATCATTCTGATTTTTGTATTCATTTTGATTTTAATTTTAATGCTGATTTGAATGTTAACTTTATTTTGATTTTAATTTAATTTGAAATCTGAATTTTGATTCTTATTTCAATTATTAGTTGTGTTTTTCTATTATAATTTGATTTAATTTTTATCTAATTTTGAATTTGATTTTATTGTTACATTTCTCACTTACGTATTGTAAATATAAATCGGAAGAGCAGAAGTACCTAATAAGTACAAGAAATTCTTTGCTTAAAAGATAGTTCCTATCATTTGATTGTTGACATGTCTTAGAAATGTTTTTTTTTTAAAGGCTTGGTAAAATCGCTAGGTTAAGTAGAGCAGTAGGTACGCTCGGTGTCTCGGCAAGATAAAATAAAAATCAATGCCACAATAATAATGATGATATGATAATGAATGTCTCTTAAGTCCGCCTATGTAACACTATTGTACATACAGTTTAAATGAATAAATAACAAATACTTTTTGACAATCTCCAGGATGCAACCTATAATATACTTTTATTAAATGAAATTCAACCATCTCTGTTAATGTTCCTTAGAACCTAAGCTTGAAGATAAATTGTCTCCAGTTGCAAAACAATCAATGTTAAGGATAGGTCAGTATTTAGAACAGGTCCTAGGTAAGTCAGTGTTTAGGATAACCATGTCACGCAAACACAGTGTAATTCTGTGGAACCGTAAATCGTATCGCTGTACCCTTCATCGAACTCCAATCGAAATTTTTGCTAGCTGCCACTATGTTTTGGTTGATTTGATTTGACCTTCCAGAATTGGTCTTTTATCCATTAGTAGAATTAATACTTGAAACTCCAAATTTTCGCATGCATGATGCAGCTTCGGGGTTGTTAGCTAACTGATGACAAGACATACGTATAGCTCCCAAAAAAAATGACTGCAATGTTTGTCGACTAAAAAGCATAATTATTATTTCATTTATAAGTGAGGGTGGAGGTTTCTAAAGTGAGGACCAAAACTAAGCGCGAAAATTATTTTGATAAACAATTCAACAGCTTCTGGAAGAAATGTTATCTAAGCGTTTTTCTACCAAGGCCTCCGACCTCACGTTTTTCTTGGATTTATTAACATGCACGGGCTCTAAAGTGCTCTATGAATTCCGTAAGTGTGCGCTAAAGAGATCGATTTGACTGATTTTCAAAAAGGGTTGATTTTCGTTCAAATATACTTTCTTTAGAAAATGTAGTCTATGGGCGGGCTTTTCTCCTATTCAATGTTCTTCTCCAGAATTTGAGCTTTCGTTAAGATCTTGACACAGCTATCTATGCTCGTCCTGATTTTCCCTATCGGTCTCGACGAATCAAAGACAGTATTTGGTGGGCCAAAGCGGAGACGAGCAGAGCGGAGAGAATAGATATCTACCAATCACGTTGATTGAAATCGACACCGAATCGCTCTCCTGTGATTGGTCTTGCGTAGATCCTCTCCGCTCCCCGCGTCTCCACACGCTCGCGTAGTTCTTAGCTGGAGCGGTATCAGTTAACGAACCTATATAACATAATATACCGGTGTACGACACATTGTGTTCTACGCAAAACAATACGAGCTGAACAATGACAGGTTCACGAGAACAGTGTGCAGTGCTTTGTCCCCGCTGCGCGCTGTGCTAATTTACTAAGACAATCTAAACGGACCGTTACTTGCGTTGTTTGTTAGGTGTTTATAGATGTAGAGGAAAGATCACATCTATGTATCTTTCACATTATCAACTTTGTAATAGAACATTTGGGCGATGTCGTTAAGAAAATTGTGATACGAGAGTAATTGCAGTCTCCCGGAGTTTAGTGGGCATTCGTATTCATAAAAAAA
Source organism: Eurois occulta (assembly GCA_950022335.1). NCBI lineage: Eukaryota > Metazoa > Arthropoda > Insecta > Lepidoptera > Noctuidae > Eurois > Eurois occulta. The sequence goes on from OX465498.1 coordinate 2,026,129, forward strand.
AAAAAAAAAAAAATATACCGGCCGAATTGAGAACCTCCTCCTTTTTTTTGAAGTCGGTTAACAAATTCGGTTGTATGTTATAACTTTAAGTAACTTATAAGGTTACCAACTCACAACTGCTGGTTATCTAGGTAATCCTATCAGTCTACCAGTGATCGCGGTTATACGAGAACACTACCTACTTCTCGCGGTCTATTCCATACAATAAAACTTGTTTGTTTACCAACAGTGTGTGTTTATGTAGGTATATGGTTTAAAATGCGTGCCATACCGACATATAGAAATAAGATAAAACGATAAAAAAATAGAAAGAGAGATGGTATACGTAGATGGGATGGGCGATGGTATAGATAAATATGTAAAAGTTTAGTGTGGAGACAAACTTGTACCGCTATCGGAAAATGATTGACAAAACCGAACCAAGGTATTTTCATTGATAAATCCAAGGAAACATCAAACTTAGTTCCAATTATAAAAGCTAACTTTTCGGGCCTAGACAGGTCCAACATTACCCGCTTACTGGACTGTCCTGTCTATACAATTTCACTTTTGAGGACCTAATAAACGCCACTGTCGCTGCTATTCACTTGACCATGTTTTTTTTTCTTGACATAGCACAAATGATTTTAAAAAAAATATCATCGACGCTTAAAAAAGTTGATAATGTCAGAGTTATCAATATCGTATCAAGCTCTCTTTAACAACCACTATTGACCAAACAAGTTAATATCAGGTCCTGTTGTCGGTAAATACGGATGTCCTTGGACGTATTGCGTCACCCCCCGCGGACGTTCACCCGCATCGATCGTACCCCGGGTCCCGGCTACTTCCGTCCCTCCTCACATCTAACGCTATACTTACACTTTGAGATGACACCCCAAGAAAATTAGCTAGAGAGCCCTTGGAGGAAAATGTTGTGAGAAAAATACCGTATATTTACGCTAGAGTCATTTGACGTAGGTAATATGTTTTGAAAGACTTGGTAGTTTTCTTGAAATTGACTAGTTGAATGTTTGAGAGCTTTTAGAGGCAAGCCTAAAATTAAGCAATACCTATTAAAGTCACCCTAATTGGTGTTTGGAAAGATGTAATCATGCCTATTATGGATGCACATATCGACGTTTTCTATTCAATGAATAATCCTTTTTCTGATGAAACCATTCCACATTCTCTCGTTAGCTCCCATAGCCGAATTTTATAGAACAATATACCCGTTAACATTATAGATAGGACAAAAGTTTGTAAATCATCACGTTATTAAAATTGCCGAGCAAACAGAAACGTATGCGACTCACGTAGTCACAAAACAAATGTTGACTACCCGTTATGGTCAGGGCTGTCAACCGTTCAAATAATTATTTTAGGTATTTTTTTGCTCAATCCTAATAATGGCATTACATCATAAAAACGTGTACGGTGGTACGGAACCCTTCGTGTGTGACTTACGGCCGGTTTTTATAGCGCATGAATATTTAACGGCAAGGGGTAAATAAAGTATTCAAGTTGCTATAGCGTCGAGCTTTCCCGAAGAAATAAAGTTAAATAACACATGACGCCTGAATTTCCTGCAACTGCAGAGCTCCCGACAGACCTCGCCAGCTCTAAGTTCTCTTTAAGTGATGTTATGGCAATTATATTAATTACTAGCTGCTCACCGCGACTTCGTCCACGTTGTACAAACATAATATCTTATCGCACTCGGTAATAGAATTTTCGTAATCGGATGAATAATTTTGAAGATTACCTCTTAGGGGCTGTCTCCACAGGCGAGAGAATCGTGACGATATTATCGTCGTTGCCACGTATTTCTATACACTCTCTTAGAGGCCGACTCCACGAGCGAGAGAATCGCGGCGATATCCCATACAAATACGTAATATCGCCGCGATTCTCTCGCTCGTGGAGACGGCCCCTTACATCAAAACTTACAAACTTTACCTCGTTATGGTTGCACTTCATCTGGCAGCACGGAATCCACTTTTCCATGCTACTATCCTTTTCCAACCCTTTATAACACATATTAGTGTAGCTGTATACACAACCAGACACTGGGCTGTCACGGAGAAATTCCCATTGAAAAATACTGCCCCGAAATGGTAATCTAACTCTGGACGGGCTCAATTCGACTCAAATCGCTTGTGACTTGAAAAACGCGGCTGTCTAGTATCACTTCTGGTGGAAACAATTTTCGTTTCCTTTGAACTTTGAAAAATGAAACGCCGTAACATTAAATCAATTCTGATTTGGGCAACCCTAACTATGAAACATGTAAATAATTTACCAAAGTCATGAGTTGACAATAGAATCGGGTCACGCGTGTTTTCAAAACACATACGACGTGATTTTTACAGATTTCTTCGAAAGTTGAATATTACATGAAAAGTATGAATGACGCGCAAGATAATTATGTCGCGTCGCTTATCAGCCTGTAGGGTACAAGCAGTGTAGTAGATCAACAGTTATTTGGAAAAATAGTTACATATCATGCAACATTGTAAACTAAGCATTTTGTGCACCTCTCCAAATGATTTTTTTCCATTATTAAGAACATCCATGAAGTACGATATTTTGGGTTTAATTATAGGCGCCTCTAGAATCAAAAATAGTCCATGTAAGGTCAATTCAACCCTTCAATGATTTATTAGTATCATGTTTTATGGGCTGATACTCCTATAATTTAATAATGCATGCCATGTCTTTTTGTTACGCTATCCCATCCCCCACTTATGTTAGGTACGCTATGAAACTAGAATTACTCATAAAGCATACCTTAACTTAGACCGAGGTATATAAACGTTACTCAACATGTAGGTAAATTGTCCAAGCGTAATTCTTGTCGCCGTCTTACAACTGGCAATTTATTACAAATTCAAGATGCGAGGGGAACATGTCTAAGTCAAAGCTCAGTAACGTTTAAAGATCTCGGCATTATTGAAATTCAATCAAAGCTTGTTTTACAATTTTGTTACATCAAAGGTTTAGACACAAGAAATCTCCAGATAACTTTGCTCTTAAGCATAATCATCCTCCATTTTTTTCTAGTCCTACCCCTACGGGAATCAAGACCGTCTTCCCCTTTTCGAGTCGATAGTATTTTTTTATTACTGCAATATCCAATAGCATCGACAGTGGCGTCCATTAGGTCCTCAAAAGTACAGTTGTATGGAGGCTAAGGATAGCACTAACTTTGTGTCCAACGGTTTTGTTCCCCCATTTGTGCCAATTTTAATTGCAAATGATGGACGCTACTGAAGGCGCCTAGCTCGTCGCTCATTTCTGGGCCGACACAATTTAGATAACCATCGACAAGTTACATATTCCTAAACAGAATTAGGTATTTCTTTGCAGCACGCGACCGTTTCCCGTCGACATCCTCCACAGACGACAACGAGAGCGGCACAGATGGCGAAGCCGACCGCTCCCGTCGGGTCAGCCTCGTCCACGGCGGCATGTCCAACCCGCCGCCCGGCATCGTGTCCATTCGCAAGCGGCGCGGCAACCTGGCCAAGCACTCCGTGAAGATACTCAAGAAGTGGTTGTACGACCACCGGTACAACGCGTACCCTAATGATGCTGAGAAGATTGCGCTCAGTCAGGAAGCGAATTTAACTGTTTTGCAGGTGCGTTTTATGTGGAATTTTGTTACAGTACAACTGAGAGTTGTCGACGACTGTTTGTTGAATTATTAGATGCTGTTATACAACAAATTAAAAACAACAACATTCATTTATTGTCTGGCAACTTGGGCCCTTAGATATGTTTATTACGCGCGGTCGCGTCGCGCGTCGTCCGAAGTGAAACTAAGAAAAAAGTCTTTTTCGCTTTTATTGCGTGCACATAAAGCTCTTTCTGCTTAAAAATAGTAATGGAGACAACAGCCTGATTTTATTATTATCTGGAAATTCATGCGCTACCTTTGCTATTATTGGAACAAAATCAAGTATATCCGTGACAGAACAGGACCAATAGCCTAATAATCTAATCAGTCTAGAGCGAGATTATTGCTATTCTCAACAAGCACGCTTCTTTTCCTTGCTCTAGGTATGCAACTGGTTCATAAACGCGCGCCGACGCATCCTGCCGGAGATGATTCGCCGCGAGGGCCATGACCCGCTGCACTACACGATCTCTCGGCGCGGCCGCAAGCAGCCGGGCACTTCTGGCGGCAACGCCAACACTGCTGGCGTCGTCGTCGCTTCCTGGGACGGTGTTGAAGTTGAGGTAACCTCATCATCATCAATCATCTGCCTAACCTTTTGCCAACTGTTTTGGGGTCCACTTCCAGTCTAACTGGATACAGCTGAATGTCACTATTTTACATGGAGCGACTGCCTGTCTTGACTCCACGACCAGTTACTGGGTAATAATAATACGATACCAAGGGGTAAGACTGGTTGACAGACTACTACAGAAAATAAATATCCAAAAAAGGAAAAATCCAAATATAAAATATCGATTTTTATGCCCGGCTTTTTGTCAGCACTTATCAAATTTCGAAATAGTAACCCTGATAGTACTCCAAATTTTATCATTTATATTTAAGTTTACACATATTATCTTCATTCATAAGGAGGTGGGTTAGAAGATAGGAATAAAAGAAATACAAAATAGTGAAAACTCTTACTTTCTCCACAGAACGACGGTGACGCAGACCGCAGCGCAGAACAAGAATACAGCGATGGTCTCCTAGTTTACAGAAGTGACGGCGACGAAATAGCTGACGGAGAGGAGGGATACTCGTCTAGCGCTGTCTCAGAAGAGGAGGTCAAATACGACCCCTCTGTGTGGCAGTCCGTCATACGGTACGGACCGGAGGACCGGGAACTACACCCTGCTGCCCGAGGGTTGGTTTCTGACAGGTCTTTTGTGATTGTTACAAATCAAGGGACTGCGGTGGTTGAATGCGGCGTTTTGTGATGTAGAGTGACGTTCAGAAAGGGGTAATGAGAAAGATTTAAAAAAAAATGTTATTTTGGGCTTTTTATTATAATGCAAATCAACTGTCTGGCATTCGGGAGTTATCTTTTTAGAGTGAATGTGGTATTTAGGTAACTTGTTAGAATCACGATTTGCATAGTTATTCATTACAATCTCGACAATTGTTCGTCTGGTGCTAGTCGTCATGTTATTGAAACCATTGTTTTGTTTTACAGTATAGATAACTCTCTTGAAATGTCACCTTTTTTTTCGGATGGAAAAATCATGAAATGACTCCTCCCGCTCTGCGCGGAGCGGAAGGGAGTGTCAGACTTATACTGACTAAAAACCATCCATGTTCCTTCTTTTGCCCTTTATGTTCCAGGGCCGCGGTATCTCTTTCGAACAGTCCCGCAGCCCTGGCAGGCATCGGCCTTTGCGGGCCCTTCAGGATTGCTGACATCTCTTTGAGGCGCGCGTGGAACACGAACGCGCCGTCGATACGGCCTGTCATACGACGGACGGACGGCGAGCTAGCCCATTACTCACCGTCCACAGGCCCGCGCCTACGGTGGCCGAGAGCCATCACGACGTGGCCCCCGACGCCCGGTGCTTCTCCCGCGGCGGCTGGGACGTGAGGTTCTCACGTTCCGCTACCTCCTTCGCTAGCATGACTGCTTCGCAGAAGGAGGCGACGGCTTCCCATTCCCTCTCGCCCCGGACCATGGCTTGAACCAGGGCCGGACGCGAGAGGTCGCCGCCGCCAATCGCCGCTACGAGGACACGGCGGTGCTTCGCCCAAGCGGAGCAGACCTCCACGGTGTGCTCCACCGTGTCCTCCGGGCGATCCTCACAATGATAGCACCCGGGCGTTTCCTCCCGCCCGATTCGGTGCAGGTACCTCCCGAAACATCCGTGTCCGGTGAGGACCTGTGTCAGGCGGAAGGTGAGGGCGCCGTGCCGCCTCTCTAGCCACTCCTCAAAGAGGGGACTTATCGCCACTATCGTGGCGTGCCTTGCACGGGGTTGCGACAGTTGCTCTCTCCATGTCGCCATGAGATCGCGCCGGAGGTCTGTCCGCTGCGCGACAATTTGCCGCGGCAGCGGAGTTTCCCCCCGGCGTAGTGCCTCCGCGCGCCACTCGTGCAGGCGCGCGAGGACTATGGCCTCCAGATCCCATGGCGCAATCCGGCAAGGAGGCTCGCCGCCTCGCGGGAGATCGTGCGGTACCCACGGATCAGCCTTACGGCTACCACCTTTTAGGGCGCGTTCAAGTAGCGCGGCTCGCAGCCTCAACGAACGCGCCCACACCGGGGCCCCATAAAGGGCCATGGACCGCACGACCCCCGCGTAGAGCCTCCGGCAGGAGGCGTTTGGACCCCTCAGGTTGGGCAAGAGCCGCTTGAAGGCAGTCCCGGCCCGTTCCAGTTTGGGAGCCAAACGTCGGAATTGTACTGTCACCTTACCCGACGTTATTGCTCCTACTTTTCTTCAATGACGCTTTCACTGAGGAGAATCCCGCGGGATGCAAGACGTGACTATGCGTGTCGATTGTTTTAATGGCTAGGAAGTCGCGCGAACCATTTTGAACCGAGACCGAAAACGTAATCCGTAAAAGGGTTTTTAATAAAAGGGTTAGGTGAAAAACCCCAAAGTAAAGGTTTATAGGGTTAATAACTAGTTCACGCACAGAGTTCATTTTTGTAAATAAAAATATGCAAGAAAGTGACGGAGCTAACCCGCGCTCGGTGCTTTGTCCGTTTCTCTCTGGTTAATCAGCAATATTTAAATAAATAAAAAAAAGTTTATTTGGAACAACTTAAGTTAACAGGTTACACAGGAAAAACGAAGATAGCTACAAAAGTAAAATACTGTGGCGCAGCTATCAACGTCCAATTCAAAATATGTAGAATAGACATCGACATTGTTCCAGATTAACCTAAAAGAAGTTAAATTATAAATAAACAATACAAAGGGAATAAAAATAATTTAAAAAAAAAAAAAATGTACACTATGTAGTTACTTTGTTGTAAATATGTAGAGTGGAGGTGGGGATGAAGTGTGTTATGGTGTGTGTGTGAGTGTGTACGCGTTTAGTTAACCTTTTCCCTGGTTTAAACACCTCCAAAAAAGTTAGTTGATACAATCGGCGGGAATGCTCCAGCTAGTCCCATCGATCGTCCCACCAGTGGGACAAAGGAATCAAAAATTTAAGTTGTCCACTTGTTTCACGAAATGGTTTTGATGGAATAAATTATGCTAGAGGCTTAAGCTTTTTCTTTAAATTCTAAATTCTCTATATTCCAACACTACCAACCCATGCTTAGTAAATCAATCAGTGGAATAAAATGGACATAACAATTTAAAAATTTTACTTAGATCCAATTTTCTGTGATAAATTGATGAGGCCGCGAGGAATAATAGTATCGGCGCGAGCCTGTAACGCCCCGCATCCTTCGAGAGATTCGCCTGTTTGGATAGATCTTAATAATTTTGGGATGTGCAAGCGCATTACGGGAGGCGGCGCGCATTTTTTGCGAGCAAATTTATACCGAATGAAATTCATTTCTAGCAGTTGTTTAATATGCACTGATCATCCAAATGAAAGTCAGCTGCCGCACCAATGTGAGAATCCAAAGTTACAGAATGTCAAAATGGAAAAAAATGCAATTTCATACCACTTCAGAAACATATAGGACGATCATTGAAGTCACCATCAACCTAAAAACAATAGTCACCTGCAGGTAATGGCGCGTTTACATGAAGTCGGGCACCGAATACGGCATTCGTTTAAGTTGTCGGTTTACCGGATTCGGCGACCGGATTCGGCGACCGGATTCAGCCGAACTGTGTACACTCGTATTGAAAGCATCATCATGGGCAGAAATATTGTGTTACGACAAAGAAGTTTAACTGGTTGCGATATAACAAATCAGCCGTGTTCAGTCACCGAAAACGGTCTGCGGCCGAATACGGCAACCGAAAACCTGTTTAGACTAGTCGGTGACCGAATACGGCTAACCGAAAACGCGTTTACACTAGTCGGTGACCGAATTCATTTTTCTGACGTATATTTCGTCTACTTGCATGCAGCTGACTATTTTTTAGGTTCTAGGTGCCCCGAATCTAATCGTCCTAAGGGTTTTGGAGCGGTATGATTGCGGATGATTTTCTATGGCCAAAGTGCATAATTTGAGGTTTACCTAGATTAATTTTTAAGTTGTTATTGTTAAGCCAAGAGATTATTGAGATCAACGCGTCATTTACATCAGCTTCGTATTGGTCAGGTTTATTACTAGCTACTGTTACCATGCTATCATCAGCAAATAGGGTTATGGGGTAATTTATGGCTTTGGGTAGGTCATTGATATAGTTTAAAAAAGTAAGGGACCCAGAATACTGCCCTGTGGTACGCCGGTACGTTCTTTGGATAGGTATGTAACTTCTTCTTTTGTCTTTAAATTTAGGTCTGTTATAGCAGTTTTTTATTTTCTCTAGAGATAAGTCATTAATAAATCCAAAATATAACGTCTTCTGCCATAGGAGTACAGTTTGTTTCTTAAAATATTGTGGTTAACATAGTCAAAAGCTTGTGTCATGTCACAGTAAATAGCTTAAACAGGTGTCTTTTTAACAATATTAGTCATAATTGTATTCAAGAAGTCATAGATTGTCATATTTATAGTCTTATTTTTCCGGAAATCTATTTGCTCGTTGCAAAGAATCATGTTTTTCTAAATATGCATATAGCTCGTTATAAATATACTTCTCATATATTTTTGAGAAAATTGGCCAAAGCGCAATAGGGGATAAACAGCAAATGGAAAACTATAGACTATTTGCTGTTTATCCCCTTTTTTGAAGACGAGTTTTACAATAGAGACATTAAGAAGGACAGGAAAAACACCGTGACTGATACATAAATTAAGAATATGGCTCAGATGGATGGACAGAAATTAGATCAGCAACATGTTTTATGATCTTTGTTGAAATTTCGTCATACCCTACGCTATTGGTGTTTTTTAAACTTTTATAATATATATTAAGTATTTGCATTGGTTGACATGGTGCCATAAACATAGATTTTTGTTTGTTTAAAATGTTCGCAGTAGATTTTTTGCGTTCCCCTGGTGTTGGAACAATGAAATAGGCGTTAAACTTGTCAGCAATTAATTGAGGATTATTAATTGTTCTAATGTCAGCTTGAATTGTATTTATTAAGTCATTTGGTAGATTAAATTTAGAGTTCTTTATTAGTTTCCATGTCATTTTGCTTTTGTTGTCAGAGTTTTTAATATTGTAGTCATTTTGAGATCACTTAGTCAGTCTAATAATTTTTCTAAATTTAACTTCCGTACTAAATATATTTCTGTCTGCCACAGTCGTGGCGCGGGCGTGGTGTCCGTGCGCACGTCGGAGTCGGAGGAGGGCTCCGAGGGCGCCGGCGGCTCCGGCGACGCGCCGGGCGGCTGGCACCCGCAGCTGGCGCACCTGCCGCAACTGCCGCACCCGCTGCGCCGCCGCATACAGGTACACACGCCGCCATCATACAGCTCGGAGGGCTCCGGCGACGCGCCGGGCGGCTGGCACCCGCAGCTGGCGCACCTGCCGCAACTGCCGCACCCGCTGCGCCGCCGCATACAGGTACACACGCCGCCATCATACAGCTCGGAGGGCTCCGGCGACGCGCCGGGCGGCTGGCACCCGCAGCTGGCGCACCTGCCGCAACTGCCGCACCCGCTGCGCCGCCGCATACAGGTACACACGCCGCCATCATACAGCTCGGAGGGCTCCGGCGACGCGCCGGGCGGCTGGCACCCGCAGCTGGCGCACCTGCCGCAACTGCCGCACCCGCTGCGCCGCCGCATACAGGTACACACGCCGCCATCATACAGCTCGGAGGGCTCCGGCGACGCGCCGGGCGGCTGGCACCCGCAGCTGGCGCACCTGCCGCAACTGCCGCACCCGCTGCGCCGCCGCATACAGGTACACACGCCGCCATCATACAGCTCGGAGGGCTCCGGCGACGCGCCGGGCGGCTGGCACCCGCAGCTGGCGCACCTGCCGCAACTGCCGCACCCGCTGCGCCGCCGCATACAGGTACACACGCCGCCATCATACAGCTCGGAGGGCTCCGGCGACGCGCCGGGCGGCTGGCACCCGCAGCTGGCGCACCTGCCGCAACTGCCGCACCCGCTGCGCCGCCGCATACAGGTACACACGCCGCCATCATACAGCTCGGAGGGCTCCGGCGACGCGCCGGGCGGCTGGCACCCGCAGCTGGCGCACCTGCCGCAACTGCCGCACCCGCTGCGCCGCCGCATACAGGTACACACGCCGCCATCATACAGCTCGGAGGGCTCCGGCGACGCGCCGGGCGGCTGGCACCCGCAGCTGGCGCACCTGCCGCAACTGCCGCACCCGCTGCGCCGCCGCATACAGGTACACACGCCGCCATCATACAGCTCGGAGGGCTCCGGCGACGCGCCGGGCGGCTGGCACCCGCAGCTGGCGCACCTGCCGCAACTGCCGCACCCGCTGCGCCGCCGCATACAGGTACACACGCCGCCATCATACAGCTCGGAGGGCTCCGGCGACGCGCCGGGCGGCTGGCACCCGCAGCTGGCGCACCTGCCGCAACTGCCGCACCCGCTGCGCCGCCGCATACAGGTACACACGCCGCCATCATACAGCTCGGAGGGCTCCGGCGACGCGCCGGGCGGCTGGCACCCGCAGCTGGCGCACCTGCCGCAACTGCCGCACCCGCTGCGCCGCCGCATACAGGTACACACGCCGCCATCATACAGCTCGGAGGGCTCCGGCGACGCGCCGGGCGGCTGGCACCCGCAGCTGGCGCACCTGCCGCAACTGCCGCACCCGCTGCGCCGCCGCATACAGGTACACACGCCGCCATCATACAGCTCGGAGGGCTCCGGCGACGCGCCGGGCGGCTGGCACCCGCAGCTGGCGCACCTGCCGCAACTGCCGCACCCGCTGCGCCGCCGCATACAGGTACACACGCCGCCATCACATCCGCATCGACCGGTCCTGTGCTTCACGCATCCAGGAGACTCCCGCGACCTTCAAGGTCCCGGGTTGGTGATGGGTCTTTACATCTTGTTTAAGATTCAAACAACTGATATAATTTGTACTGTTCCACAATCTCAATTTAAATACAGAAAGAGATTTTTCTACTATCTTGACCCTTGTTTGTACAATAAAATGAACGCGTCCTTTTATATCTATAATTTACCATACAGCAAATGCAAACTTGCCCTCCATGCATTCTCCTGAATAAAACCTACGACGAGACTGAAACTACTAAGCGACATGAAAGTAACCCTATTTCCTATGCAATGCATACAATCCTATTTTAAATGCATTCAATCAAATATTAAAAAATCTGGTACATGCTCGCTCAGTCATCTTTTTTCGTGTTAGGCCTATTTTTAACCAAAACAGAAAAGAGACGTGCGGGAATCAACACAGAATCAACATAGCGTCTCTCTTCTCTCCAAACTATAATTACTTCCATTTCTAAATGTAACTAACGTGTTATCAGGTGGTGCCAGCCAATGTGAGCAGCGAGGGCGAACGCGACAAGTTCAAGTGTCTCTACCTGCTCGTGGAGACGGCCGTCGCAGTGCGTCAGAGGGAGAAGGAGGCGGAGGAGGTCCCCGTCTAGTGACCGACAGGTACAGTGACCGTCGTTCCCCATAATATAACCAAAAGAAAATGCTTTGCACGCCCTGGAACACAAAGGACAAAAGAAGGACCATGGATGGGTTTTAGTCAGTATAAGTCTGACATTCCCTTCCGCTCCACCCAAAGCGGGAGGAGTCGTTTGATGATTTCCCATCCCAAAAAAAAAGGTGCAAGCGATTTTCGCTTTATGGTTGATCGATGGCAACTGTCCATAGTTGAGCGTAGCTAGAGTGAAGTCATCATCATTATTCTCTTGCCCTAATAGCAATTTATTTGGGGTCGGCACGGCATGTCTTCACTCTTCTTCTTCCATACTTCTCTATTAGTCGTCATCTCAGCAGTCACTCCCTCCTAGACATTATCATCCTTCACACAGTCCATCCATCGTTTCTTGAGTGATCTTTACTATTTTACAAAAAGGTTGCGGGATGCTGCTACCGACTGAGTGATCTTTATTTTTGTCACAATCCTTTACGTCACATTACGAATTGTAACGTGATTCATATTATTATCTTAGTATGATTCTGCTAAAGCGGTATTTTTAGGCCTCCCTGTACTGTGTGATTGTGAGTCCCCTTACGATTCGATGTTCTGTTTATTGTTTGATCTAATGGCGCCATCTATGCACCTCGTACCAAAAGTTCTCCGGGAAAAACCTTTCACAAGGAACAACACCACTAAAAGCCGTTTACCACAAGCTACTTTTTTTCTGCTTGTATCACCAGAAATAGGATTCAAGGCCCTGTATACACTTATACCACCTTATACAGAGCAAATTAAGTTCCTAGACATTATCTCAACAACTTGTTTATGTGATGTGTTGCGGGTAACAATGTTGCAGTGTTGGTGGCAACATGCTTAAATATGTTCCTTATTCATTAGAAGCAAAAGAAAATTTCGGAAGCGATATTGCTGGATTGATGCATTTATACCTAAGTGATTTTTTGTAGAGCAACACTTTACAACATGATAAAATTATTCTTTACCTTTCGGGGCTTTTGCTACCCATAATTGCCCACTAACACATGGAAATGATGCTCCAGAAAATGTTATTTCGGTTCGGATGCACTATAACATTGTTTCCGGTGCATGCCGAAAATGTCCACAATTCTAAAATATTGCAACAATCACTACATATTATAAAACAAAGCTCTCCGCTGCGACTGTCTGTCTGTCTCTTCGCGATAAACTCATGCGGTTTTCACCAATAGATACGATTGATTCATGAGGAAGGTTTAGGTATATAATCTGTCAAGGTTTTGTGTAAATTGGTTGAAATATAACCTATATGTAATTGTTGTTAGTGTCGGAAAAACTGAAGCAGCCTGGGAGCTTTCATCGAACGCTGCCTCGACAGACAAAACATATAGGCTTAATATGTTCTACTACCCGTGCGAAGCCGGGGCAGGTCGCTAGTTTATAATAATTTTTGTAATTGTTACAGCCAATGCAGTATGGAGTGGACTCGGCAGCGCCGCCAAACGGAATTGTACGTTCAACACGCGGTATTTAACGTTGCAATCTTCCACTAAACTAGAGTTTAATGTCGTTCGTTTGTTTATAATATACACTAATCACGCCGCTAGTTGACAGCGGCCTAAGAGCACACAGCAGACTACGGTAGTGTATCCTTCACTTTATTTCAAGTGCGCTTTTATTTGACTTTAGTACTTCCGTTTTATGTATGAAAGTAGTCGTGGGTTATCGAAATGATTCGCCAAGACTACAGTTTTGAATGTAAAATGAAAGAATGCAAATGATCTTAAAAAATAAGTTCGTTAAGATTCGGGAACAAAAAGAACATAATAATTATGTCATCTACCGAGAATCTGCGTTCTGGCTATAATGAAAATTAAATGGTTTTTTTTCTGATAAAAGAGGTTTATTTTATGGTTTTAATTTCAATATGTATATCAGTAATATATATAGATTGTTGTTACAATAATAGATGGTCAATATTTATAATAATTAGCATCACCAAGCCAGGTCGGTTCCGATAACATTGGGTTGTCTGCAGAACCTGTACACTTCAGATAGCAGATTAAAACATTTTGAAGGGTCTGGTTTGAAAAATGAAAATTTATGTTTTGGTATACAGTGTTTTTTTACTGAGACAGTATGGGGTAATCCAAATCTATGGGATTCACGGACACTTCAGCCATTTTTTTTTATGAAAATGATTTTGCAATTAGAACTATGTGTAAAATCTGTTAGTATGTAGCAACACTGTGTTTGAACAACACTATTAGCATATGTTTGTTTGGGTTTATCTTGAAGGTTTCCATTTTATATTTTGACATTCATTTTCAATGTAATACCAATGCTAGCGCACATAGTATTGCACGATGCCATGTTATCTTGACAAAACGCATCTATAAATATGGTATTGTCATATTTTCGACCGTATACTGACCCGTGCCTACTGACAGGCACACCTTGCCAACAGATGTAGAATAGCAGAAGCGACGCGTGTCACCAACATGTTCTCAAATAAACAGGTGAAGGAAAGGGCATAGAACTGAAATGGCATCCCATCACCCATTTAGGCGATGGGGTGACTATGCTAACTTCTATAGTAAAAAGTTCAATACCTTTGTATTTTTTAGTATTGAACTTTTTTTTTTTGTTAAACCAAAAGCTCTTTAGTAGTAAACATACCTCAAATGTCAAGTCAGAGGCCCATGGGCGGCATCAAAACTCTGACACCAGGTTAGAACACTAACCACACGATAAAGAAAGAAGATCTCAAATGGATATTTTGGGGACAGAATAAAGTCTACTAGGGAACGGTGAAGGTAACCGGCATGTCCTAGGACTAGTGTCTCTGTTTGTGGCCGAAGGCGAAACTGCCACTTTTCACTCTTATGTTAGGACATAAAAAGTGAAAAGTGGCAGACTGGTCAGTGAACTCGGTGGTACCTTAGAGAGTGTCAGCAAGAACTGGGCTTTATGTATGTCACTTGATAAAGAAAACTAACTTGAGGGTGCACATGCATCCTACAAATTTGTAAACTGATGCGTCTTGACGCTGATCGATATATTTGATCATAATCAATGTATACTGTAGAAGTGAAACATTACCCAAACTTTGGTAGTGCACGTTTTATAATAAGATGAAAGCTTTTAATGTGAATGAAAATATAGGTACACAAGATATGTGCAGATTTTTTTTTTGCCGAATGTGGCTATATATTTCGACTGCTGGATCTCTCTTATGATTGCCTAGTCGGTATGAGTATTGATATAACCAGTAAAATGGCGACAAACAATTTTACACATAACTTTTGATCAAAGTGCCATAGGAATCGCATACTCATGATAAAATGGTGCACTATTGAAGATTATTATAAAATATACTACTTATTGAAAATATTTTTGTAGGATACATAATAAATAACGAATATATCAGTAGCCTTCCTATATTTATAATAAATTAGAATGACAGACTGGTTAATCCTTATCTATCGGAAGTATTTACTCTGCTTGTATCGTTCCTAACTATCAAATAAATAATAAAGTCTTGAATTATAATAATAATAATACGAATCATTTATATAGGGGTTCTGTATATTCACCCACTAATCAAATTCTCATTCACGCCATTATGGCGAAGAAATAAAGTATCTAGCAGTAGTATTGACTATAATATAGATAATATCTACTATTTTAATCCATAGAGTTTCATACATAACAACTAGTGCGTGCAAATTCACGCCACGCATTTGGTCTGCTTCGGCCTTTAATACACTGGGACACTTGGAGCATATAAGGCTGCACTGCAACAAAAAAAAAGTTTTATGGTGGGTATCTCACCAGGCTTTATTGCTTGCCCAACGAATCATACAATTTGTAGTGCCAGCATGGTTGCGCCCATGGAGTTCCAGTATAATATTGCCCTTAACCGCCTCCCATTTCGTTTCAAAACGCCTCCAAATGATTATTCTGCAATACTTTGCAATAACCCTGCCTGTATAACCTCCATACAATCCTCGTAGATTGTATGGAGGTTATACAGGCAGATTGCATTCACAATTTCAAACATATAAACTAGTGTCCTTGTATATAGTTTGTACACATACATAAGTGTATGTTAGGTCTAAAGTTTTGTAGATCCTAGTTTATCTTAATGCCAATGAGGCAAGGTTTATAGTGTTACATCCTACGATAATTCTCATGATAATTTATTTAAGGGTGATACCAATTTATATATGAGCAAATATTGTAGCTATTTAGAGAGTTAAACTAATCGGCACTGAATTGCGGGAATATCACCCTTTATTTCTTTAATAAATTGTCAAGATAATTATCACAGTTATTATGTTAATTTTTCTACCAATTCTTATGAAATATGTATCAACTTAAGCAAAAGCTTTAAATGGGTGTGGAGACACATTTTTATTTTCTTTTACTAGATAGCAAAGCTAATAGAACTTGTAAGTAACTTCAGGTTAGCTTGGCTATCTAGCGTATTTGCTGTCTCGATAAATGTCGTATACATTTAGAAAGTTTCATTCTAATGTAAAACCGTTATAAATAACAATTATGTATAACCAGCTTAGAACTCCAGGACAAGATGATACATAACATAACGGCTATAATACCCGAAATGGGTAAGCAGAGGTTTGGGGAATTTGTTTACGATTAATTGAAGACAAACCTGAGAAAAATACATTTTCCCTGATGTTATTATAAAGCGTGTTGGAGTTCTATGTTAATCTTTTGTATTTATTTATTGGTTGTGAGTCTGAGTCGTCGCTGTGTGAACAGAAGTTCTATTTTAAGGCCTTTTATGTATCATTTCGTTTGGTAGGCGTATTGAACAAAACAGAAAATCTTTAAGTTGAAGAATTTAAAAGATGCAACTTTAAGTCAGTAAACTCTGGACGTAACTTTCGATTAAAGACTTTATTTGCTCCAAAATAAATCTCATTTTTGTAACAAATGGACTCGTTTTAGATCAAATAATATGTTCGACTAGTACCACTTACCGGTAGTACTGCTTCAATATGTCTACTAAACTTTGAAGTTAGGGCTTCACGAATGCTGGCGACGTATCCACATGAATTTTACGGAAAAAAATTGAGTCCAAACATTATTTTTAGGGTAATCAGAAGCTTTGATTACATATTATCAGCCAAACCTCACAATATCATTACTGACAAGTTTCGATTGAGATTCAATCATTATGATAGCTCGTTTAATTTAATGGAAAATAGGTACCTTACCTATAATGTTATCACTTATCAATAAAGCATATATTGAATTACAGAAAATGTATTTGTACTGCAATTTATGTGCACAAATCATGTTCTATGAGAATATGATACATAATTTTACTTTAGTTTTAATTTTTACTTTGACCTACCTTAATAAGGTAACTGTATCGTCGCCTAGCCCGTTGCGCTTAACTTAAGCAGTCAATGTTAATTAGCTCTTAAGTCGTTTGCTTTAAGGTGACTTTTCGTTTAACTCTTAATTATAAGTAGGGTGTCATTTTCGTTTCTTAATTTACCTGAGTACAATAACTTAGAACTTAGTATTTTTTTCGTTCGTGTAAATACTCCTGTGTAAGATGCGTAATCTGTTAGTGAATAAAATAAAAATGATTTCAAAATACTGTGTTTTATTATCTATACAAATAAATAAAATTGAAGTGTCTATTTGTAATCAAAACTACAGCTTTTTACTAAATGCATATGAAAAAATATACGGCACTTATAACAAAAACTTAGGGTTCCGTGCCAAAAAATTAGAACCCTTAGAATTGGTAACAAAATCCGATTCAAAAAGGGAAGTAAGTAATATTTTTATAATAATTTCACGAGAACAAAGGTCGCGGGCAATAGCTAGTATGTATTTTATTGTTGTTAAAACTTGTTTTATATCCTAGCTGCTGCCGTAGTACCCACAGAATAAGAGCTATATTGGAAAAGAGCTGTGTCACAATTTTAGTTTACAATAAAGTATAATATTTTCTATCTAGCAATGGCTATAATTCCACCTAATTAGATATTAACTCGAGCACAAATCCTTAATTTGTTAACTGTGTAACAAATTAAGGATTTGTAATATTTAATTTTTATTATTTTACTAGCTATGCGTTGATGTGACTCAGGTTGGCTGGACAAATCTTCAAAATAACTTGCATTTAACTAGGTCATTAGGTCACTTTATGTGACGGCTAAACACCCTTATTTCAGAATTTGTGACGCTACAGAATCTTAGATAATCGATCGAAAACGTGTCCAGCCATCTTGAAAAACCACTTTTCGCTGGTCTCTCAATCTCGGTAACGGAAGTGATTTTGACGACTTTTTGCATATCAACGGGCGTCACATAAATTTGTGACGGGCACCGAGCTAAAAGTTTTGTGATAAGTACAGTGGTTAAGTAGAAAAATGCAAAAATCTGTGTCCAGCCATCTTGAATTTACGTATAAAACTTATGGCTGGCACTTCCGAATCTCAATAACGGGGGCGTTTTAGAATATGGTTCCTTTACTAATACTTGGTCACGCAATGTGTGACAGTAATAACGTTTGATTTATGGCGTCACATGTAAGGGTTTACGAGAAATCAATAAAAACTTAATGTCCAGCCAACCTGAGTTCAAGATGGCTGGACACATGTATCACCACTGCCTGATGATCTACGACCTTCGAAATGTGTTCAAAATGTTGTGACGGGGAACCTGAGTCACATGTATTTGTCTCCAGAAAGTTCATGATGTGCCTCAGGTTGGCTGGACAAATCTTCAAAATAGCTTGCATTTAACTAGGTCAATAGGTCACTTTATGTGACGGCTAAACACTCTTATTTCAGAATTTGTGACGCTACAGAATCTTAGATAATCGATCGAGAACGTGTCCAGCCATCTTGAAAAACCACTTTTCGCCGGTCTCTCAATCTCGGTAACGGAAGTGATTTTGACGACTTTTTGCATATCAACGGGCGTCACATAAATTTGTGACGGGCACCGAGCTAAAAGTTTTGTGATAAGTACAGTGGTTTAGTAGAAAAATGCAAAAATCTGTGTCCAGCCATCTTGAATTTACGTAAAAGACTTATGGCTGGCACTTCCGAATCTCAATAACGGGGGCGTTTTCGAATATGGTTCCTTTACTAATACTTGGTGACGCAATGTGTGACAGTAATAACGTTTGATTTATGGCGTCACATGTAAGGGTTTACGAGAAATTAATAAAAACTTAATGTCCAGCCAACCTGAGTTCAAGATGGCTGGACACCTGTATCTCCACTGCCTGATGATCTACGACCTTCGAAATGTGTTCAAAATGTTGTGACGGGGACGATAATGATAACCTGAAATTGTGACGGAGAAACTTTGCGTAGTTTCAAAGATATTGATCATTTAAATTTCCCCATACAAACACTGCAGCAACCAAAACCTACAATATTGGTTACCCTAGTAACCAATATTGTAGGTTTTATGTAGGACAAGTATATTTTAAGGTGTTTTCTTTCATGGACGAAAATCCGTGTATTGGTGATACTAATACGAACAACTGTAGATATTTAAATCAATAGAAGACAAGAATGTAGAAGTGAGGAAGGGGGGGGTGTAATTTTTAAATGTTATTGATTATTTACGTGCAGATATCTATTCTTTTTAGTAGGTATATATTACGTCAGGAGAACTAAACTAATGCTCTGAAGGTATTTAAATGAAAAAATAATGTTTGCTATAAATAAAATCACATTTATTTATTTGTACTTATACGGCGTTTCAAATGGCGAAAATGACGATGATCAACTCGCATTTGCACTTCCGTAACCCTCGCCTTGTACCACAACGTTGTTTGTCCTAAGGCCGCGTAGCGGACGACGGCGGGTGAGGGCGCGGCGGCGGGCGATCACGCGTGTAAACTGCTCCCTAGCCAAGTTGCAAACGATAAACGTGAACGCTTAGTAATCTCTAATAGATTTTCAACTTTATACCTAAGAGCATAAAGTTGAAAATCTATTAAAGACTACTGAGCGTTAGCAACCGGAACGAACGAAAACGCTATGTAATCTTCAATAGATTTTCAACTTTATATCCAATAGGCGACAATAACAAGTATGTATTTACATAATTATAACCATAAGAATCATCATACATATCTATAAGTTATTTGTTTCCGCGGACGAAAAAAATAACTGCAAAAAACTCAAGAAAAATTGAATTTCGCGGGCTACCACGAAAATGTCGGAGGACAAACTATACTGCCATGATATCTGATGTTGGTGTCGCCATCTATTGCTTAAAGTTGGTACTACTAGGACAACTGGTCGAATCTTAAATCTTATAAATTAGGTTGTCTTACCGCAGATTAATTAATAGTTACTAGTACTCTGATTAGTGATAACACTTCTAAAAGTACATACACTGCCGGCTGTCGAGTTTAGTTCTCATTTTCAGTTACATAAGATAATGAACTAAACGCGAAATACAAGTGGGCTCTCTCTTGCAGCGCTGGTGGTCAATTATTATTTTGAATTAACACATACTTACTTTTTTCACTGCAGGAAAACCTTTTATTCCCACAGGGAAATCAAATACAAAGCAGGCGTGGATGCTACCGGCCAATTAATCGATTAAAAAGAAATCCTTTATTTATGTAAAATTATGGTCACCTCACAATATTAATGGATGTTTGTATGGGAAAATTTAAATGGTCAATATCTTTGAAACTACGCAAAGTTTCTCCGTCACAATTTCAGGTTATCATTATCGTCCCCGTCACAACATTTTGAACACATTTCGAAGGTCGTAGATCATCAGGCAGTGGAGATACAGGTGTCCAGCCATCTTGAACTCAGGTTGGCTGGACATTAAGTTTTTATTAATTTCTCGTAAACCCTTACATGTGACGCCATAAATCAAACGTTATTACTGTCACACATTGCGTCACCAAGTATTAGTAAAGGAACCATATTCGAAAACGCCCCCGTTATTGAGATTCGGAAGTGCCAGCCATAAGTCTTTTACGTAAATTCAAGATGGCTGGACACAGATTTTTGCATTTTTCTACTAAACCACTGTACTTATCACAAAACTTTTAGCTCGGTGCCCGTCACAAATTTATGTGACGCCCGTTGATATGCAAAAAGTCGTCAAAATCACTTCCGTTACCGAGATTGAGAGACCGGCGAAAAGTGGTTTTTCAAGATGGCTCAGGATGGACACGTTCTCGATCGATTATCTAAGATTCTGTAGCGTCACAAATTCTGAAATAAGGGTGTTTAGCCGTCACATAAAGTGACCTATTGACCTAGTTAAATGCAAGCTATTTTGAAGATTTGTCCAGCCAACCTGAGGCACATAGTTCATGAGGCGTTTACTAATCAGACGTTCCAAGACTTTGGACATCGTAGGCAGGATCGAGATAGGCCTATAATTTGAAATGTAGTCTTTGTCTCCTCCTTTATGGATAGGTTTAACGAGAGCTATCTTCAGTGCCAGTGAAAAGGTACCAGTAGTAAATGCTAGGTTGCAGATGTGAGTAAGTGGAAGTGTAAGCTGTTTAACGTAGCGTTTTAAGATTTTGCCTGATATCTGATCGTCGCAGCGTAGAAGAAGGATGATTGAGTTTTGTATGTAGGTTGATAGCAATGTCAACACTTTCGTGATCAGTGACTGAAGATTCAACAACAAAGCAGGTGGCTTCCAATTTCCATAATATGATCCAGACAAGTGAGGCCATGAGTAGGTGTGGCATGAGCGGGAAGTATACAGTGACTAGCCAAAACGTTGAGGTATTCAAAGGAGCGCTTATGTGTATGAGTGTTAGGCCGCTGCCTCGAATTTTGCGGGCGGCGGCGCGGGAGCGGCAGGATCTTATGCATAAAATCAAATGGACCGCTTCTCGAAAACAGCGGCGCGGAGGCGGGCAACGAGCGCCGCCGCCGCCGCCGCCCCGCTGCCCGCAAAATTCAAGGCAGCGGCCTTAGGAGTTATGTCAATATTAACACATTCGCGTGCAGAACGTATGGATACGTAAAAAAATCGAGATTCGATGTCGCACAACGTATCGATACGTCAAATTTTATGTTTCTCTATCAGTCAGTACGTAAGGAAACGTCCGTTTCTCATATAATGATCCTATAGTGACGTCACAGTGCCACAACATATCAAAGTCTTGATTTCGTAGTGTCACACAGCATCGACATTTTAAGCGTTTTGTGGGTGCTTCTCACACATACAATGGCACCTACTCACAAACGCAGAACGTGCATAGTCGTCAACTAGAGTATGCGCCGCCATACTGTCAGTCGGGCTGTGCACCGTTACGCGACGCACGTGTACAGTGAAGTGAGCTCCCGAGTTATGAAACTTTTAAATCGTAAGTTGTCACATATTTTTACTGGATTTAAATAATAGAGTAAGTATTATTTAGAATACAATAATTATTTTCATATTTGAGCAACAAGAGTAGTTTGATTTTAGTTCCAATTATAGAAATTCCATTGTTTTAGATGATTAAAACAAAGCGAGCGAGAAGAAAGAAAAGCAATAAAAAAGGTGACAACACAAGTAAGGATCCATCACAACAGTCATAGCGTAGAACAAAATGCCCAAGTACAGGAAAATCAGCCAGAGTTGAGTACAGAACAACCAATGTCGACAGATCAAAACAATGTTGAACTTTCTGAAGTTCCACAGGAAACAGAATGAGGCACCCCAGCAAGGTAATGAGAATCAAGGTGAAGCAGTTGCAGATACTGCTAATGCAGAAACTGAAGAAGCGAAAGAAATAGAGACTAAAAAAGAAATAGAGACTAAAAAAGAACCAGATGAACAACAGAAAGAGGAGGAAGCTACATAAAATGCTGATGAAGGGCATTTCCTTCATCAGCATTTTATGTAGCTGTTGTTTGACCGAGTAAAGGAATTGATAGAGCAACGCGAATGATGTATACAAGTAGAGATTGATCTGTAGTTTAGGCTAAAATATCTAGATTTAGGAAGGAAAAGCATTGGTAGTCGGTATGAAAAACCAGCTTGTTATATTTATTTATTAATCTTTAATTCAGGTAGTTGACTCATAAAATTGTTAGAATTGCTGGAATATTTCTTGTCTTGGTTAAATTGACTATTAATGTAGTAGTTATGATCAAAGAGTTGCTTTTTTAAATTTTGATCAAATGCGAGTTATTAGACGATTTTAAATATTGTTATACTTTTTTGATAAAATTACATGCAAACAATATTAATATGATTCATATTACAAAAATTTTGATATTACTTTTAAATAGTAAGTACAAAAGAGCAGTTGCTCTGTATTTTTTTTAATCTCTTTCTTTATTTCAATAACAATAAATTCATACCTACGTAAGACAGTGTTTGTTTTAATGTATTACAGTCAACGTTGCGTGTAATATAATAGATTAGATGTGACAAAATGAAGCAAAACGCATCCATGCATCGACGTAATGACACGTTGCGAATAATACATATCAAGAAAGGTAAAATAAAATGAAGCGGGACGTTTCTTTACGTCGACGTAATCAGAAGTTGCGCGAGACATAGTAGGTAAAAAAAAATTAAGGGGTACAACGTATCCATACGTTGGCGTAGTAAGACGTTGCGTGTAGTGTGATAGATTAGGAGCTATATAATGTTACAGAACGTATATGTACGTCGACGTACAGATACGTTTTGTATAATGTAATACGTTTTTAAGGATAAAATATGGCAGAACGTAACTGCACGTCGACGTATCGAGACGTTGTGTTTAATTAAAAAAAAAAAATGATTATAATGTTGCGGAACGTCACCATACGTCGACGTATAATGTCGTTCTATTTATAGCTAATTACTCAAATAAATAGAGGTACCAATGAACGTTTATATACGTCAAAAAAAAATGTATGGGGGAAAACAGTGCTCTATCACAAGTTTCGAAAAAGTGAGCACCGCGCGCGAATGTGTTAATGTCTCAACAAATGATTATGTTCTTATAGTTGGATAACTTTCTAAGCACTGCATCCAATGAATTACAGAAGGCACGTGTGTTACATTAACAATTAGCATCAATCACATGATTGATGCTAATTGTCTTATATTAAAATTGAGCTTAATTGATGATTTGATGATTTCTCAACCAAAGCTTTATAACTGTTTTTATGATAGATGACAACACCTTCATTTTGTGTTTTATTAGCAGTCGTAGAGAGGTACAAGTATATTTATAGATTTAAGCCAGCACTCCGTCAAAATGAGTATATCCCACTCAACGTCTGTACGAGTCAATAATGTATTAAAACTAGGCATATTACATTTTATGCTCCTCATGTTTTGAGTTAGAATTTTTAGAGATTTGTTTGGTACAGGTATAATGGATTTAATGGGATCCTGCCGTTTTGCCGAAAAGATTTTGCCAAATTTTCATCACCCAAACAAATTTTAGCAACCTTTTTTTATACCAATGTAATATTTGGAATAATTTTAGTACGCACATTTTCATTTGGTCAAATGTTTACTTGGCAGATTATTACTAAGGATAATGTCATTAAGGCTTTTGGTCTTTAATCAAATGATTTATTACAGCAAACAAAATTAAGACAATAAACGTTTAGTCAAATGATTTGTTATGACAAAAAATATAAAGGCAAAAATTTTGGAATGAAGACAATATAACGTAATTGAAATTTAACAGATGCTGACAGAAACCCTAACCCTAGACGGTCGACGTCAGGGGCACCCCGAGGTTCGGTTAGTTAGGTTCCTGTAAACCTTGCAGACAGAAATAGGAGCCCCGCGCAGCGGGGATCCGTCGACCTGCTGACGGAAACGCTAACCCTAGACGGTCGACGTCAGGGGCACCCCGAGGTTCGGATAGTTAGGTTCCTGTAAACCTTGCAGACAGAAATAGGAGCCCCGCGCAGCGGGGATCCGTCGACCTGCTGACGGAAACGCTGACCCTAGACGGTCGACGTCAGGGGCACCCCGAGGTTCGGTTAGTTAGGTGCCTGTAAACCCTGCAGACAGAAATAGGAGCCCCAACCGAATCCAAATAGGAGATTCCAACTAGTTAATAGTGCTTTTGACTGAAATGGTAAGTTTAAAATTGACGACACCAAATATTTGGCTTATTTAATTTTGCGTAAAATATGTTATACCAACTGAAATATTTGACTAGATAAAAAATGGTAAAAGTACTAGTTGGTGAACAAGTTATTGTTCAAACGTTCACTTGCCAAACATAGGTTTTCGTAACAATTATTTGTAAAGAGATTTTTTGGTAAGTAATAATTTGGCAAATGAAATTATGCGAAAATTTGTTTGGGAAGTGATAATTTGGCAATTTCTTTTCGGTAAAACAAGGGAGACCCGGATTTAATATCTTCTGCCTCGCATGTCATAGAATTGGCCACTACTAAGGAATCGAGACTCTGGTGAATAGATTCAATACCAATGCTATCGAATTTTGAAAGGACATGAGATGTACAAAAAATACATCATGCTGTATACAACAGAAGAGTGTGAATCGGTTACAGTGATTGTAAATGGTGTTATTAAATGTAAGTAGAGATAAAGTAATAATTCGTAAGTATTCGTGTTTGATGAGAGTATGCCCAGAAGTAATTAAATTAAATATTAGGAAAAAAAAACAGTAAAAAATATTCAATATTTATTAACTAGCACTAATAAATAAATTACTAACTTACGTGAAACGATACTCTGTTATAAAGAACTGTTCAAACTGAGGCGAAACCGAAACGGGACGCAACTGTGCGCATCAATTATTTTGACGCCTAGGAAGGCGGCGCGAAGATTAGCGCTGGTATGAATACACACAGTAATTTGACGCAATCAGCAGAGGTTTGACTAGGGGGCAAGAGATGGAGTTAGACGCCCTGAATAGCTTTCTCTTTCGCACACTAGTACTATGCTATAAGAGATGGTGGTACAGGCCCTGAGTTTTAACTTAGTCCGCTTGCACGATATCTAATTTGCTCTTGAAGCTGTTGCGTCTCTTGGCCGCGCTGGCGCCGAGGTCTGGTCCCGGAGACTTCCTCTTGCCAGTCTCCTCGCCCGTAGCCTCAATCATAATGTCCTGGGTTGGTATCTCCAGCAGTAAGTGGTCGAAACTGCTGCTGTTTCTACCCAGCTCTTGTTTGTCATCTGCAGAAAATATTACGCTCACATTTTAGTAACATAACATCATGTATATAATTCCCGATGGGATAGACAGAGGATTTCGTAGCACGAGGCATCGTGACTACGACTTTCACACTATGACTATTTTTTTGGACTTTCAAGTAATGGGTAGCACAATACCAACATTTTGAAACCACTATACCTACATTTGATTGCGTGATGCCAACTAATTGACAAAAAAATCTTAATACATTATTCTAATCGCAGCATGTTTACTTGTAAAGTTACAACTTCCTACAAGTGCATAATGCCACTAATAAAATAAAATCTCCGAATCTTCTTCTTATACTCCTCTACCTATATCAAAACAATTTTTTTTATTTTTTAGTGTTTATTGTAAAATGAAATTTAGTAACACTGTAATTGTATGTCAGGAGGATTAATGTCTTTATTATTTTATTTAAAAATCATCGTTTATGCCAGTAACGTTAAATTGAGTTCCTACTTATGTCACTTTAGGTGGAAAAACTAATTTGGTAAGTAAACATTTTTCGTTAGACTGTACTAAAATAGACAATGCTATCGTCAGATTAAATTTTTCATAAAGTTGGCAAACTGCGATGTAACTGACACAAAAATTAAAAAGTAGGCATCGTGCGATCTAATGTATCGTGGTTTCAAATGTTAGCATCATGCTACCGATTAGGTACTTGAAAGTACAAAAAAGTAGTTAAAGCGCGAAATCAGGCAGAATTGTACCACAATTCGCCACTTATGTTTAACTCCCATTTAAAAGCGAGCCATCAGCCAGGCACGGCTTTTACTGAGAAATACCTAATGGAAAAATTCATAACACTGCACGACCTGTGAATTGACCCCAAGATCTTACGCTCAACATTAGCCCTTGCGACGTGTTCAATATTTACTGGTGTGACGGGGGTTGTTGGAACTCAAAACCTCGCTCTCGCCAGTCCATCTCAAAAATTGGCCTATCTGCTGAAACTATATTTTACCACTACATCCGACGTATATCCTGATAGAATACTTCTGATCTAGTACCAGTCTTTCATTCATACTTGTCTTGCAATTCTTATATTTTGATCCAAACAGGTACATACTGTGTTTTAGTTACATTAGAATTAAGGGTAAATAATAGTTTTGCAAAAATCTATCACCTCCATAGACAAACGCATGCTCTTGTATTCAAATAAGGGTGAAAAAGGATACAGGAAGTAAATAATTTAGAAAAAGTTTGATAGAGAAATCATTTAATTGAACAAAATATAAGTAAACTTATAAAACAGAGACACGAACTCACTATCAATTGTTATAAAAAAAAAATTGAAATAAGAAATAATAATAGTGTCAAAACAAAAAATGCCTACAGTTAAAACATACAATGTTTGATGCCTACCTACTTTAATACAGAAATATAATTATCAAAATTAATTTAGAAATAATGACTGCTAAGTGATAATTATAAAAAATATGTAACTACTAATATTATCGGGTCTTTATTTAAATAACCAATGGACAATGGTTTGATGGCAGATGGGGTAATGAATTTAAAATAACTGAGATGTTTTCCTAGGTACAATACAATGCTAGTGCGATATTACTGTTTATTCTTTATAAAGGACTTTATGCTGAACAGTGCGAATTTTCAACTAAGGTGTGGTTGTATTGTGGAGGTCCTACACACTTGTCCAGGGCGGCAGTATTAGTTGGAGAACCTAAACAAATAAATAAACAACAAACCCGAAGCGAAGTAATTACTACATACGGGGTGGAAGGGACACCGACGTGAAAACAGTTACCACGTACCAGTACACCATTCTGAGCCACATAGAAATTTTTATTGGTTATTAAAAAAAAATCTGCTGTTTCTTACAAAAGTGCAATACATTCACGGTCAAAATGTACGGAACAGATGTTTTTTTTCGTCGGTGTCCCTTCCACTCCATATATTCGGCTATTTCTGATCGGACTCCGTTTGGCATTCTATCATCGCTGAATCATGTTGGGTCGGGTCAGCACAATTCGGACTAAGCCGAATAGCTTTTTCCCGAACGTATATCTACTTTTATTTGATTTTGCTGTCACTTTGCGCCGAATCATGATGCCACGAACATGTCGGAGTACCCCCTTACATACTCGGTGGCAGCACTTGATCTACAAACGTAAACTGCCCTTATTCTAGGAAATAGAGGCACTATCGTTCTCACAATCCATGGACTTGTGGTTGACAGTAAACTGATCATTGAAAATTATTTACATAATATGAAAATTTCGCACCACTGCTTGATCAAGCATAAATGATCCTACTAATATTACTGTAATTATGTGGCAAAACTGCGACACATAAATCCTTAACTACTTAACTATTAAGATTTTGGTACTAATAATGTGTTTCTAACCGAGTCCTTGTTGCTTCATGAGTTGCTTCAGTCGGAACTCCTCCTGGGCTTGCCGCTGGCGCCGCTTCCGCTCCGCTCTTGCGTCTTCCTCGCTTAGCCCGTCCAGTGCCATCTTTGGTAGCTCCTGTTCAACAATTATTTGTTCATTCTCCAGGCGGATTGTTTTTGGCAGCTGTATGGATCGGAAATTGGTAAAATTATAAAATAATATGGGAAAGAAAAAATAAATTATAACCACAGTAATAAATGCCATAGTTCTGATGTTTTTATCAATGAAGCTAATGTGTAGAGTAAGTAATAATAGCCACTAAAAGGATGTAAAGAAATTGGACCTATAATGGAACAAAAAGGTAAACTGAGAAACCAAACTATCAATCAAACATTTTATAAATTCAAACAATTTTATTTCAATAAAAACAGTTATTTACCGTGTATATCTACACAGTAAAACTACATACATATATCTATGTACATTCGCAATTCCATTCATTTAATACCTAACTATGTAACATGGTCAAAACCCAATTCTTAATGTAATCATAAGAGGAAAAATATTAAAATTTCCTAAAGTTAAAAACGCTGAGTAAAATTTGACAGGTCATGCACAAATCCTTTTGATAAACTCTAGTAAAACCACCACACAAGTGTACATCAATAAAATTATAGGTAGATGTGCGAATTGTAATGTATTCTTACAAGAATACTAGATCAAGATAAAGGAGAAAGCAGACATTCAAAACACTCGGATACACCGACTTCTACCAACGAAGTGGCGACGAGAGACGCCTGACCGTCGACAACACTTACAACTACATACAACGAGGAAAAATTACATAAAAAATAGTTCACCATTTTTGAGATTTCAAACTTACCAATATACCTAACGTACCTATAATACATTTACTATTCTCAAAACTACTGCAATACTCGTGTGAGCAGGTGTGGCAAAAAACTTCCACAAGTGTATAAGAATAACTCGCTGATAAAATACTAGTGGCTAGTGAGCCGGGTGGCTAGGGGGCTAGGGGCTAGGGGCTAGGCCTTGTCGGGCGACGCCGAGGACGCCGCGCTCGAGTCCTCCGGGAACTGCTTCTCCACCTGCTCCGCCACCCACTTTTTGACCTTCTGCTCAGTCCAGAAGCCGTCGTAGAAGATGGTGGGCTTGATCCAGCAGCCCTGCGCAGGCGGCGGCGGGGCGAAGGCGACGTCGTCGGGTGGGCGGCACGGGCCGCGCCCGTTCACCACGAGGTTCTTGGGCGGCAAGTTGAAATTGAGGTTCACGTTGCCGGGTGGGCGCTCGTAGCTCTCATAGGCGAAGTGCCATCCGCCGCCGCCCGGGTATTCGTAGTACGCGTTGGGGAACACGTGCGGCGCCGGGCCCGCGCCGCGCGCTCCGTACAGAGGCGGCACTAGCGGCGTCATCACCGGCTGCAGCACGAAACTTACGTTGGAGTTGGGGCGCGGGTGCGGCGGCGGCACGGCGGGGCCCGGGGGGCGTGTTGGTCCTGGCGGGGGCCCGGTGAGCGGCGCGGGGCCAGGCGCCGGGGGCCGGTTGGCGGGCGGCATGCTGGCCAGCACGCGCGCCGCATTCTTGACGGCAGGCGGTGGCGCGAGGGGCCCGTTCTGCACGGGCGGGGGCGCGAGGGGCCCATTCTGCACGGGCGGGGGCGCGAGTGGCCCGTTCTGCACGGGCGGGGGCGCCAGCGGGGCGAGGGGCGAGCGCAGGTGCGGGGAGGTGCCGCTATCGTGCTCCTTGCGCGCGGCGCGCTCGAGCGTCACGTTCCTGGGCTCGGCGTGCTTGTTGGCGACGTTCTGGTTGTTCTCCGAGGAAGGTTCGGGCGCGTTAGCGGGCGCGTCCGCTCGGTGTGCCTCGATGAGCTCAGTGAGCTCTGTGGCCACGCTCCCGCCAAAGCTGAGCAACGTCTCGCGTAAAGCATTTGTTACTGCACACTGTAATTACATAAAAAAAATATATTTAAAACTGTTGTCAAGCAGCAAAATCACCAGATGTTCAGACTTGAACAACAACAAAACTGTACAGCACATTCATTTAGTTTTATTTATACCTTTCTAGATTTGTAAATGGCAAATCCCTTAGAGTTGGCAGTTGAGGTGGCATAGCCTATGTTCTCCCGATGTATGTCGAAGCTCTTCACTGTTATGGAGACAAAGGCAACCACACCTGCACAGTACTTGCCATTTAGGAAGTCAACAAAATCTGAAACATTCAAAATAAGCTCTTCATCATCATGTCGGAGAAAATCTAGTTCAAAATACATTAACTTTGGAATTCCAGCTAAACTTATAACTTTGCAGGACACAAAATGGGACTTCTCAATCACTCTTGGCACACAAATGATAAAACCTTTACAGTGAATTCCTACTGCATAATTTTAATATAGAGTTTAAAATAATTCAGTCAGTAGTGGTTTAGAAATATACCAAGAATGTTTGAGGACAGTTATTGTATTGTTAAAAGTGTTTAAGAGTAAAAATATTTTTATTTATAATACCTAGCTCTTGCTTGCTGACAGACCAGCTCCAGTTGTTGAAGCCCCACTGTGAGTGTCCAAAGTTAATCAGCTGCAGCCGACGTTGCTGCTGATCACTGTCCTCTTCATTTGTCAGTGGGTCTGGCATTACCGAGCAGTCCGGCTGAGGAAAATCACATGATATTTTATATAAATTAATAATGTCTAGATTGTTTGTGAAAATTCTGATGTAATAATTGAAATAATTTACACAATTAATTACCAAACCTAAATAAACACAAAAAAAAAAAAATAATAAAATACCCTACAGTAACAGCTAACCTATGAACATCTTAAAGAATTGAATAGTCAAGTCAGAGAATAATATAACAGTGGAATATTATTGCATATAATTACGGCCTACTGCAAGCCGCACAAGCGTCTACGACTATTAATACGAAAAACATTAGCGACAAAAGTGGAGGTACAAATTAAAAAAATAACAAAGTTCCTTTGGGCTGAAAATACAGTTTTTAAGGCACATGGAAATCTTAGTTACTCATATTCAATATGTGGCATTGTAGTCCACGTCATTAAATAATAAACATTATGTCTGTTTATTTACAATCAACAGTTATAGCTTTCGCGTACCTATGGTAAACAAGTACGCCACTCGAAAACGCGCTCAATTATTGACAGCCCAAACCACATCTAATATTGTAATTATTACGAAAATTGCTCGATAAGTGGTTTTAATGCACTTTCAAACTATGTGTACATAAAGACCGGCCAATTACCATTTTGATACTGCAATTAGCGATGGGGAATCCAGGTTTCCTTTGCATCATGAATTAGGCTAGCGCGCTTAGTAGTCAAGTTGCCATGTATGTTCCTAAATAAGGTACTTCTATATATGTGTAAATAATTCTCTTATTGAACAACTTAATGTAAGTTGTTCTCAAATAATTGGCAAAATAATTCCCCACAAAACAAGTATTGACATTTTGCGCGGAACTTCCGTTTACAATATCCAAAGACAAAAACCATTTTTTTTTATTAGAGGTGTCATAGACTGTCACATTATTCTAAATTGATTGATTTTTTACAATTAAATTTAAAAAAGTAAACTATTTTTTTTTTATATCTCGTCTAATCAGAACCAACTGGGGTGGTTGAATTCGTATGCGGATTGGTAGGTAGATATATATTAGGAATTAGGATGGTCGTTTATTTTATTTACGTTATAAAACGTAAATTGTTATTATAGGTGGATGATCTATGGCAAATCTCGTCTTTGACATATATATAGGATGTATGTACATACATTGAACGATAACCCATCTAAATAAACATATCAAGATATTTTAATGAACATAAATTGTATATTGAGAAATAATGATAAATAAAAATATAATTTTTAGTCGATTGTGATTTTTATAAAGTGGTATTCGTTCAGACTCAACATCGATTGGCGATAGCAGCAACTGTTGCGCTTATTTTGTAAACGACAACAAAATTATTACACAGTGCTGCTAGTTCTGAGACTTTTCCACGAAGATGGGTACTATGGAATAGAAGACTCGAGTTATTTAATAACAATGAAGCAATGTTATTTACTATGTTTATGATATCCAATAAAAATGACTAAAAAAGAAAACAACAGGTTCAATTTTTTGAAAACCTAGTCAAATACAAATACAAAAACTTTATTGCCAAAAATATTACAAAAAAGTTTTACATTTGCCCCAAGCTAGGCAAAGCCTGTATCTTGGGCACCAATACAGATCGAGGGTTTATTAAAGGAAAAAAATTAACATATTCGGTAGCGAAAACATTCTCTAAACGACAAATAAAAGAACAGGACACGGACGTTTAACAATCAAAATTAAAAGCAAGTAAACATAATCAAATAAAAACATTATATCGATAACTAGCTTAGTCGCATAGTCACCCAGCGGAGAACAACGGGTTTAACCCTACCTTAGACATTAAAGCGTAGAAAAGCTATATGATAACTAATTTTATATGCCAAAGCTATAAAGAGCGAAATGCCTTTCATCGGAACAATCTGTTTGAAATTATCTAGTGCCCAGCATGTCATAACTGTCCCGCACCACACTGCAGCTACTTCAAAAACAGCTTCAGTTGTGCTGTACCATAGTAGTCTTTGTGCTGTACGCAATTCACTTGCAACTAACGAAGTACCTATCGAAGATAACATGACGGTCGTCAACTCAAAGGGTGACACGACGTTTTCGATTGGGCGTAGTGTTAAAATGAAGGGAACATAGTTTATAATAAAAAATCAGGGAAATTTAGATAAAAGAGGGAAACACAGCGCCTTATCATTTATCATTATGACATTGACAGTTTGATTATCCGGCAACATTTGGGAGAAGTGCATTATTAGGACAATCTCAATCAAGAGTTCCGCATGTTTTTTTTTCAACCGTAGAGTTTTAATAAATTGCGAAATATTGCGATCACAATAAGGCGTGTGCCGCACAGATCAAAATGGCTAGGGCGACAGAATTTACTGAAATCGATGGGAGTGTTTTAGAAGGGGTAAATATCATATTTTTATTATATCTATTGTTGTTTGATGTTGAATTAAAATGTGAACGAAAATATTTGCAGGGTGGTCAAATAATTCGGACCGCGATTTCTCTAAGTGCTATTCTGGGAATACCTGTGCGGGTGACAAACATACGAGCTAATAGGAGCAAGCCGGGTTTAGCAGCGCAGCATCTCATAGGTAAACTTACAAATTATTATTTATAGACAGTCTAGCTGGGCGTTTCCCTAAAAATACTAAGAAAAATTTCATCGAAAATAATTATTTGCTTAATTTTTTACCCTACACTGGCCAGGCTAAACCATGGCTTAAAATAATGCAGCAATAGCCTTATATTTGAACTGCTGAATTGTTCCTGCTTTCTTAGTGCTACTTTACTTTGCCCTTCAGCTACTAGTTATGATATTCAGGTCTTCTGCGGTCTGATATAATAATCAAATAAAATGATCATGATGCAATTAAATATGAAAATGGTGTAATTTATTAATTGAGTTAATAAAGGTTCACTCCAGTCATGATAACAACTCTAAGTGACTAATATTAACACCATTTTACAAACCTTATTAGGAAATAGTGGGGTTTATTCACAAAAGTTAACCATACATTTTTTTTTAATTTCGCTCCGCTTTGTTCAGTGTAGATTAATAGTAGTAATTAAAAAAAAAAAATTCATTGCTTTTGTTATTCTGCCATTAATGTAGTATAGTTATCTACTTGAGATTTTTTCCTTATAAGCAAGGCAAATATTTATTTATGGTCCCACTGTAGAACAAACTTTTTTAATTTTAAAAGCACAGGCCCTTCTGAACTAATGTTGAAAAACAACTGCCATATATTACTAGTCACATCTTAGAAATATGTTTGGAGAGTCTAGATAAAGCCTAAATGTTTAAGAAATAAAGAAAGGAAAATATTTTTTGGAACATTCACAGAAATAAAAATAAGAAAGTGGCATTAAAAATTTTGGGCGTTTCCTTTCTAGGAAACACTTATGATTATAATCCTTGAGCTCCTATCAGCATTCTGTTCAATATTTTGCCATGCCATGCGGCACCATTCTGCCTGGTAAGAGACAACTTCTACAATCTACATCATCTGCATTAGTCAATCTACTTTTTTTTATAACAGCCACTGAGCCTGAATTTGTGCCCTGTTGATGGCAATAGGCTCGCTCCCTATTTACTGACTGGGACTAAAACACATCTAATGCTATGTGGGTGTACTATTAGGCACACCTCTGTGGCGGAGATTGTATGCCCGTACTGGCCGATGCCTTAGGGTTGTAGGGGCATGATGTTATCTACATGTTGTTTCTACACAATTGCGATTTCCAAATGCAAAACGCAATAGCAGTGAATATCTTTTGACGTCCAGGTATAAAGCTAGTCGCAGACATGTGCAGTGCGAAGCTTAGGGGAGACACCATCGGCTCCACCGAGATCCAGTTCATACCCGGGAAGCGGATCAAGCACGGACACTACGTCGCCGACACGCGCACTGCTGGGTGAGACACACGACTTAATTGTGCTTACAAGGTTATTATTTGCTTATAATTGTTTGTTTTGCACTGAAAATGATCGATCTCCTTTGTGAATTACCTTGTTTAGTGTAATTGCGTAGGTTGTGGGCAACCGGTATGCAAACCAACAAAAAGCGGTCTTGCGGATCTATAATAATCTTTATTTCACAAGGGGTTACAAATTGTGTGAAATTCAAGCCGCATACATATTTGAGATCTGAGCCCTTCAGATGAGGATTCATATCCCCATCTGAAGGGTTGTCTTTGCTACGGCCGTCTTGGGTTCGGAGTCTATTCAGAGATTTCCAAGTCTTAGCATTAAAAAGGGCTTTATTTATAATAACGATCAATTACCCTTGGAAGCCACTATAAGATGTTATAATCGTCTTTGGATTTGTTACTAGACAAAACAGAAATGAAGCGGACGTTTGCGTAGCATTAACCATCTGCCGAGCCTTTTCCCAACTATTTTTGAGTCGGCTTCCGGTCTAACCGGATGCAGCTGAATACTACTGGTATTCATATATGGTTTTATATGGAGCTGCCTAGCTGACTAATCAAGACTGGTTACTCGTACGTACCTAATGACTGTCAAGTAGGTATAATAGGTACCTATTTGCCGTGACCAACCGTTTCACGTGTTTCCCGGGGGCACGGAGACGACCCCATATATAAATGTAGATGGTCACATATCCACAGAATTCGAAAAGCCTTAAAAAAACAAATTAAAACCTGTAGGTAGAGGTACCGATCTGGCCGATTAGGTACCTATAATTGATTTATGTGCGATAGTTCATGACAAAATTACCTACACGCCTACCTTTGTACGAAATATTTCCATGGTAACTGTCTAGCTATTCTAATTAAACGTGCTTCTGTGTGGGAGTTACTTACAGTATCTTTTTTCTACAAGAAATCAATGTATCGTTGTTGCCCGCGACGGGATTACGAGACGCCCACGTCGCCCACCTACCTAGGTAGGTACCTACCTACTCGTCGAATCTTTGAACGCCGCAACGCCGACGGACAAATTATTTCTAGCTTTTGACCATATCTTGGCTCTCGTAATGGATGGCTATTATCCTACGGGGACTTTTAAATATAGCTAGCTCGGGAATAATGTAGGTAGTTTCCATTAGTGAAAGAATTTTCGGAACATCCAAACTTATACTTTAAATCTCTATAATAGGTATTATTTTTATTTGTAAGAAGTAGTAAGAACCTATGGAAAGTTATATAATCCAAATAAAAAAAAAACTGACTTAATAATTGAAAAAGACTCCATACACTGGGCTTTGAAAGATAATGTAGGTACACTTGAGCCAACTTATCTGTGCGGGCGGAAAAACATAGAACTAAAATAAATGTACAAAATTGAACATATCGATGCTTTTTTTCGTGACAAGCAGCGCCCACCTCGAACTGCACACTATACTGAAATATCAGTCAAAGTCCGGTGTCCGCAGCCTGTCCGAAGTCCGATTCGGTCATTTTGATCGCATCTTTATTAACAGCTATGTAGTAGGTATATATCATCTATGTGATGAATCATGAATCTCAGACAACTTATTGCCGCTTACTCAAAATTACCGTGCTTAAACTATCCAATACCTACTTTAGCGGTATTTAGTCAATTACATTTTTAAACCTATCAAATAAAAAGGTTCTGCAATGGATTTTAAACTTTGCTTTGATTAGCAATGTGCTTTGTGAACGTATTTATTTGTAAAGGTGCATTCACACCGTAGTTAACTTTTGTGGAGCAACACTGTGCCACACGGTAACATTAGGTAACTATCTGTAACTTTTGTGGCTACTTGTTACTATTTGTTGAATGTTACTCATCGCCACCACACCGCCAATAACATATAAATCAACAAAATTATATATAATTTATCAATTGTTACATATTGTCATTACTTATCATAATTATACTAACACGGCAACATATTCTAACAATAAATAACTTTTTGCTATCGGATGTTGCTCAGTAACACTAGGAAACGTTGTTCTTCAAATAGTAACTCCGGTGTGGATGCACCTTTAGGCTCAGAATTCGCTTCGAACAACTTTTTGCACAATGCCGTGTTTGCAAGGCTTCGTTCGTGAAAAACGTATTTTGCCTTTCTATACTTCTTAAGTTTTGCGTTATTTTTTCTTCTTCAGTTACGTCTGAAATTTGATGGGTGGAGAGAGAATGTTGATGGATGGAAGGGGAGAGGAAGGCCAAAAAAAAAATGGATCTATTGTGTGAAAACTGATATAAAAGAGAAAGGAGTACACGATGCCGTGACGACTGACAGGGTAAAATGGAAGTAGAAAACGTGTCCCCAAATAGAATGGGACAGGGACAGGAAGATGAGATGAGATGATGAGTTACCTCTGAAAGTTTAATTAATTTTCGCGTCTCATCTATTCATGTTTTTTTTTTATATAATCTGCCATACTTATTACATGAAATTTGTTCACATTATGAGCAATGAGCCGTGAGTTCGAGGTTTCAAACCCATGCTGGCATTGTACTTTGCGTGAATTAATTCATCCCCACTGCTCTCAAAACGGTGAACATTTATGACATTCATTAACTCGAAGTAAGTAAAAGTACGTCGTACTGGACCCGCGCGTGGTGGATTGCTCGTGCTCACTCCTTTTCACAGAGCGGAGGCCTGTGTCCCATTATACGGTTGAACCTCATCTGGTAGCACGGAGAAGCAGAGCGTGCTGCCGATAGTCGCCGATGCTGCCGATAGTCTCGCCGATGCTTCCGCGTGTGATAGCGTTCCCGATCGGTTTCTCGCTCTAGCAAATGAAGGTTCTGAGCGACAGAAAGGCGTAGGCATAGGTTGATTAACATTATTTTTGTCACTCTATTCTATGAGAGTCCTGGGCTCCATTCCCAAAGTGTTATTGGGTTTTTCTATGACTATCAGGAATTTCTCAGTAGCAGCCACGGAGTCTGGACTGGATTCGTGCCCGGTTCATGTTGGGTTCCCAGATCTAAAAAAAGGTATTCCAGAGGAAATTCCGGACATTTGAATAAAATTGCGGCCTTATCTTGCCTTATTTTTTTGTTCTGACCATACCTGAGAACCTTCTAGTTATTATGTAGATTCAATATTATGTAGTACTAGTAGAATGTGTACTCATCGACATTTTGCAACAGACAGAGATAGATGGGCCAGATAGTGTCTTTCAAAAATGGGTGCGTACCATTTGACATTATAACAAAAGTTCTAACGATCACATGACATAATTTCGTTTAATATAATTTTTGTTTAGTATAACGATGAAATGATATAATGAATTATTGATATAATTTCAGTTTACCTAATTTTATATGGTTTAATAAACATTTTCTATAATGCACATTTGAACAGATTTCATTTGATTCAGTTAGTATAATATTCAAATTCTGGGCACCCCGAGGTTCGGTTAGTTGGTAATAGAGCAATATACTAATTGAAAATTATATTAGATGAACGTTATAGGTACTAAATGTTATTAGAGCAAAAAAAGTTTATATGAAATGTAATATTAGATCACATGAAATTAGGTTATTTGTTTTTATAGCATAATGAAAATTATATCATGTGAACGTTATTTCAAGTGATAATATATTATCTGTTATTATGGTATATATTACACACCCTTCAAAAATATACAAAATAAGGAAGTCGACAGACGAGTCCATAATGATTGGAAGACTTTCTGATTCCTAAAAGAGCACATGAACCTTCTCTCTACTCATAACACCTCTACTACTACTACTAGACCTCTTCCCATAACATTAAAATAAAACCATCGACATGTGAATCCTGCTTGTTCTAACCTACGGTGCACAAAGTTGATCACTTACTAAACAACAAAAGTGTAAGCTAAAGATTTGCCAGCGGGCGATGGAGCGCAACATAATAAGTGCCAAGCGATCAGGTCGCGTTAGAAACACTACTCTGCGCTCCATAATTCAAGTAGCCGATTTTGGAATCAAAACAGCCAAAGTTGTAGGCTGGCCCGGATGCACCCGGAGAGGTGGGCATAGATCGTCACTTACTGGTCGCCTGAGGGTGGATATCGCCGACGTGGTCGACCGCGGCGAAGATGGGGTCACGAGCTGATCATGTGCGCGCGGTAAGCGTGGCCAGAAATTGTACAAAATAGAGATGTTTGGTGGGGGAAAGGGGAGGACTTTGCCCAGCAGTGGGACAAAATATAGGCAGCCAATCGTTCAGCAACTGCGTCATCCGTGTCGTCGTAAAAATTAATGACACAAAGGAATACGCCTGTCTGGGTTCGAACCCGCGACCTTCCAATTCGTCGGGGCCGTTACCACTGCGCCGCTAGGGCCAGGCGTGAATTGTGATGTAAGATGTTATGTTTAATGTTTCATAGTCATAACTTTTTGTCCTGTAGTTCGATCAGCCTGCTGATGCAGATAGCGCTGCCTTGCGCCCTGCTGTCTGACGGGAAAATAGTACTGGACCTGAAGGGAGGGACCAACGCTGACATGGCACCGCAGATCGAGTACATGACTGAGGTGTTCAGGAACACACTCAAACTCTTCGGAGCTAATTTTGAAATGAAGATGCATCGACGAGGGTAAGTATTCTTTGTAAAAATGATATCAGACGCTTCTGTCTAGTAAATTTTTACTTTTGTTTAGTTCCACGTTCACTTTTGGTAAATTTTGCATTCAGACATTTAATTTCGAATGGAAGAAAGAATGTTTGAAATCGGATGAGAAGTTTCAGAGATTATTCCTTACATACAAACTTTACTTGCGTGTATTATGAAATATTATTAGTGCAGATAATGTGTTACTTAAGTATGTGACATATCGAATGGCCACTCTGGCAAACGTTTTTTTTTTAGTTATCGTTTACATCTCTAATTTTGCGCTTGGGCGCTTGTCCATTAAACCTTTTGAACGCCATTGTCACTTACGTGATAAGCAAGCGCGTGCCCTGTACGCCAGACGACACAAATAGCTGACAAAATGGTAGGTACAATTGTGACTTGGCGTGGAGGACACGCGCGTGTGTTAATGCTCTAGTGTTCATAAGGTTAAGATTATAACAGGTTCAATTGTATTGTCTTAACTTATTAGCACGAGCGACATTGTGTTACCTTGGAAACCTTGGTTCTAGATACTACCCCAAGGGCGGTGGCTTCGTGACGGTGGACTGTCTGCCCGTGTACAGGTTCGCGGCCGCTAAAGTCTTGGACCGCGGCTTCGTCAGCAAGATCACTGGCTGGAGTTTCGTCGCGGGCACGCTGCCTATGCGGGTAGGTGGAATATGAACCTTATGCCAGAGACGAGTGGGCTTATACTTGTATGACACACAAGTTTTAAGCTAAAGTCTTGGACCGCGACTTCGTCAGCAAGATGGTCGGCTGGAGTTTCGTTGCTCAGACGTATAAAGTGTGGAAGTGTATTAGAATATTACGTCGAGGATTTATCTGGATTTAGGCGAAGAATTTCCAGAAATCTTTCCTAAGCATATTTACCTTTCGTTATATTTAGGTACAATAGTGCGAAATTTCAGCCTTTTAGACCCAGTTAGTTCATCTGTCAGTGAATAACTGAATATAAGAAGATTCTATCTTCTTTCAGCTGGCATCCCAGATGTCTGAAGGGTTCAGAGATAGCTTAAAGGACTTGAACCATCGCACCGAGATCACTGTGCTGAAGGAAGACCCTAACATAGCGCCCCACAACTGCAGTGGTATCATGTAAATACAATGTTTTACTATTTATTTAATTTATTTTGAGATAATACGACTTTTCACCAATTACTTACATTAGTTAACGGAAGGTGTATTAGACATGATTCATACATTCACATCTAACAAAACGAAACAATGCTGGTAGGTATTTACTAGGCTAGCCTCGTCTGCCGTGTACCAGGGCCCGGCAGAGGGGGCCAGCTCATTCAGATGAGAAGCCGTGAGCCAATATGTGGTACCCTGACACAAACAGACGCGGCATACCTCGTAGAAGACTCGGCGCGGTGGGGCGCGGCGTGATGTAATGTTATGTTATGTCGGTGTGTGTGTAGCGCGATCTGCGAGACGACGTCGGGCTGCCGGCTGGGCACGGCCGCGCTCGGCAAGCGCGGCGCGGACCCGCTGGAGGTGGGGCGCGGCGTGATGTAATGTTATGTTATGTCGGTGTGTGTGTAGCGCGATCTGCGAGACGACGTCGGGCTGCCGGCTGGGCACGGCCGCGCTCGGCAAGCGCGGCGCGGACCCGCTGGAGGTGGGGCGCGGTGTGATGTAATGTTATGTTATGTCGGTGTGTGTGTAGCGCGATCTGCGAGACGACGTCGGGCTGCCGGCTGGGCACGGCCGCGCTCGGCAAGCGCGGCGCGGACCCGCTGGAGGTGGGGCGCGGCGTGATGTAATGTTATGTTATGTCGGTGTGTGTGTAGCGCGATCTGCGAGACGACGTCGGGCTGCCGGCTGGGCACGGCCGCGCTCGGCAAGCGCGGCGCGGACCCGCTGGAGGTGGGGCGCGGCGTGATGTAATGTTATGTTATGTCGGTGTGTGTGTAGCGCGATCTGCGAGACGACGTCGGGCTGCCGGCTGGGCACGGCCGCGCTCGGCAAGCGCGGCGCGGACCCGCTGGAGGTGGGGCGCGGCGTGATGTAATGTTATGTTATGTCGGTGTGTGTGTAGCGCGATCTGCGAGACGACGTCGGGCTGCCGGCTGGGCACGGCCGCGCTCGGCAAGCGCGGCGCGGACCCGCTGGAGGTGGGGCGCGGCGTGATGTAATGTTATGTTATGTCGGTGTGTGTGTAGCGCGATCTGCGAGACGACGTCGGGCTGCCGGCTGGGCACGGCCGCGCTCGGCAAGCGCGGCGCGGACCCGCTGGAGGTGGGGCGCGGCGTGATGTAATGTTATGTTATGTCGGTGTGTGTGTAGCGCGATCTGCGAGACGACGTCGGGCTGCCGGCTGGGCACGGCCGCGCTCGGCAAGCGCGGCGCGGACCCGCTGGAGGTGGGGCGCGGCGTGATGTAATGTTATGTTATGTCGGTGTGTGTGTAGCGCGATCTGCGAGACGACGTCGGGCTGCCGGCTGGGCACGGCCGCGCTCGGCAAGCGCGGCGCGGACCCGCTGGAGGTGGGGCGCGGCGTGATGTAATGTTATGTTATGTCGGTGTGTGTGTAGCGCGATCTGCGAGACGACGTCGGGCTGCCGGCTGGGCACGGCCGCGCTCGGCAAGCGCGGCGCGGACCCGCTGGAGGTGGGGCGCGGCGTGATGTAATGTTATGTTATGTCGGTGTGTGTGTAGCGCGATCTGCGAGACGACGTCGGGCTGCCGGCTGGGCACGGCCGCGCTCGGCAAGCGCGGCGCGGACCCGCTGGAGGTGGGGCGCGGCGTGATGTAATGTTATGTTATGTCGGTGTGTGTGTAGCGCGATCTGCGAGACGACGTCGGGCTGCCGGCTGGGCACGGCCGCGCTCGGCAAGCGCGGCGCGGACCCGCTGGAGGTGGGGCGCGGCGTGATGTAATGTTATGTTATGTCGGTGTGTGTGTAGCGCGATCTGCGAGACGACGTCGGGCTGCCGGCTGGGCACGGCCGCGCTCGGCAAGCGCGGCGCGGACCCGCTGGAGGTGGGGCGCGGCGTGATGTAATGTTATGTTATGTCGGTGTGTGTGTAGCGCGATCTGCGAGACGACGTCGGGCTGCCGGCTGGGCACGGCCGCGCTCGGCAAGCGCGGCGCGGACCCGCTGGAGGTGGGGCGCGGCGTGATGTAATGTTATGTTATGTCGGTGTGTGTGTAGCGCGATCTGCGAGACGACGTCGGGCTGCCGGCTGGGCACGGCCGCGCTCGGCAAGCGCGGCGCGGACCCGCTGGAGGTGGGGCGCGGCGTGATGTAATGTTATGTTATGTCGGTGTGTGTGTAGCGCGATCTGCGAGACGACGTCGGGCTGCCGGCTGGGCACGGCCGCGCTCGGCAAGCGCGGCGCGGACCCGCTGGAGGTGGGGCGCGGCGTGATGTAATGTTATGTTATGTCGGTGTGTGTGTAGCGCGATCTGCGAGACGACGTCGGGCTGCCGGCTGGGCACGGCCGCGCTCGGCAAGCGCGGCGCGGACCCGCTGGAGGTGGGGCGCGGCGTGATGTAATGTTATGTTATGTCGGTGTGTGTGTAGCGCGATCTGCGAGACGACGTCGGGCTGCCGGCTGGGCACGGCCGCGCTCGGCAAGCGCGGCGCGGACCCGCTGGAGGTGGGGCGCGGCGTGATGTAATGTTATGTTATGTCGGTGTGTGTGTAGCGCGATCTGCGAGACGACGTCGGGCTGCCGGCTGGGCACGGCCGCGCTCGGCAAGCGCGGCGCGGACCCGCTGGAGGTGGGGCGCGGCGTGATGTAATGTTATGTTATGTCGGTGTGTGTGTAGCGCGATCTGCGAGACGACGTCGGGCTGCCGGCTGGGCACGGCCGCGCTCGGCAAGCGCGGCGCGGACCCGCTGGAGGTGGGGCGCGGCGTGATGTAATGTTATGTTATGTCGGTGTGTGTGTAGCGCGATCTGCGAGACGACGTCGGGCTGCCGGCTGGGCACGGCCGCGCTCGGCAAGCGCGGCGCGGACCCGCTGGAGGTGGGGCGCGGCGTGATGTAATGTTATGTTATGTCGGTGTGTGTGTAGCGCGATCTGCGAGACGACGTCGGGCTGCCGGCTGGGCACGGCCGCGCTCGGCAAGCGCGGCGCGGACCCGCTGGAGGTGGGGCGCGGCGTGATGTAATGTTATGTTATGTCGGTGTGTGTGTAGCGCGATCTGCGAGACGACGTCGGGCTGCCGGCTGGGCACGGCCGCGCTCGGCAAGCGCGGCGCGGACCCGCTGGAGGTGGGGCGCGGCGTGATGTAATGTTATGTTATGTCGGTGTGTGTGTAGCGCGATCTGCGAGACGACGTCGGGCTGCCGGCTGGGCACGGCCGCGCTCGGCAAGCGCGGCGCGGACCCGCTGGAGGTGGGGCGCGGCGTGATGTAATGTTATGTTATGTCGGTGTGTGTGTAGCGCGATCTGCGAGACGACGTCGGGCTGCCGGCTGGGCACGGCCGCGCTCGGCAAGCGCGGCGCGGACCCGCTGGAGGTGGGGCGCGGCGTGATGTAATGTTATGTTATGTCGGTGTGTGTGTAGCGCGATCTGCGAGACGACGTCGGGCTGCCGGCTGGGCACGGCCGCGCTCGGCAAGCGCGGCGCGGACCCGCTGGAGGTGGGGCGCGGCGTGATGTAATGTTATGTTATGTCGGTGTGTGTAGCGCGATCTGCGAGACGACGTCGGGCTGCCGGCTGGGCACGGCCGCGCTCGGCAAGCGCGGCGCGGACCCGCTGGAGGTGGGGCGCGGCGTGATGTAATGTTATGTTATGTCGGTGTGTGTAGCGCGATCTGCGAGACGACGTCGGGCTGCCGGCTGGGCACGGCCGCGCTCGGCAAGCGCGGCGCGGACCCGCTGGAGGTGGGGCGCGGGGCCGGCGCTGCGCTGCGCTCCGACATACTCTCGGGCTGCTGCCTCGATACACATCTGCAGGTAGCACATTTAAAAATTCTTACGATAGACGGGATGGAAGGTCCTTCAACGAGCTATGTAACAGGCCATGCTTGGAATCTTTATTATTTTTTACCGCGTTCTGGATTTGGCGTTCTTTCCGGGTAATTCGGTATAGAACCAAAGTTGTTAACGTAGCTCTCAGAATAGGCAAGCTAAAGAGATGACCGTGGGGGTCGGCGTGGGTGGTAGATCTCGCAAGGGGGTAGCGACGGGTCGCGCGTCGGACTAGTCGAGAGTCGACTTGAATGGCATGCGATTGGAGAGGCCGGTGGGGCTGATGACGATGTGACAGCTGGTTGATATCGGTACAAGTGTTACGTGGCAAACTTGGCTATTGGTCCCAATGTACAAATTTCTCCCTCTTTTAGTTGTTACCAAGTTACCATGCTGAATTACGAGAAAGCCTACTGACATAACTGTTGCAGGATCAAGTGATAATATACATGGCGCTGGCCGATGGCAAGTCCTCCATGCGAGTGGGCGACATCACAATGCACACCAAAACTGCTATCTTCATCGCTGAGCTGATCGCCAAGGTAAGTTCTTTAACCGATATTAGGCGGTTCACATATTGCGCGGCGGTTTCTTTTTTTTGTTATTT
The DNA here is from genome assembly GCA_950022335.1 of Eurois occulta. Lineage (NCBI taxonomy): Eukaryota > Metazoa > Arthropoda > Insecta > Lepidoptera > Noctuidae > Eurois > Eurois occulta. The sequence continues at coordinate 2,071,009 of OX465498.1, forward strand.
ATTCGGGATCTCCAACAAAGAATACACAGATATGTACAATAGAAGTCACAACGATACATCTATCACATAAATTTCCCTTTGGGCTTCGCCGCAATCAGTTAAAAATGTTCTTCTTCATTCATTTTGAAATCCTTTCTTTCGGCATTGTCACTCGAAGTGATGCTGCTGAGCAAAAGTAAATGCAGAAACATATACACAATACTTTCTTCAAACCCAGGTAAAGTTCGAGATAGTGGAAGACGGTGTTCAGAACGTGATCTCCTGCAACGGTTTGCGAGTTCTGAACCGTCACCATCACATGCACCAGGCGGCGGAGGTTCAGTACTAAACGAGGCATCACCTGACGCAACATCTCGCACGACCACTTCACACGCTGCCATGCATGGAAAGTAACTTGTAACTGGACGGACAAACAACATAAGCATACAATAATCAGGCTATAATGTTCCCACTGTTGGGACACAGGCCTCCTCTCTGTGACAGGGAGTGGGCTGTAATCCACCGAGCGGGCCCATTTATAGTAAAAACGAACAACACATGTCATAGACGAAGCTCTTCAGTTTCAACGATTCGTTTCAGAAATGGTTGGCTTGGCTTATTTTGTTAAACAAATGTGTGATTTGGCAAAGGAGTTTTAATACTCACACATAAAGTACAGTTTGCGTTACAAGTTAATTTTTTATATGCATTTTCAATAGACGTTCTAATATAATTTTATTTATCTAGTATTAAGTCAGAAATAAATTGGAAATAGCAAATATCTTAAAACATAACCACTGACCATGTATGGATGCCGCAAGTCACCGGCCTCATGTACAAGCGAAATATTCGCCACTTATTTACCAGAAGATACTTTATTTTATCAACTTGGTTTCTTCGGAGGCCAAAATATATCGAACTTATGTTAGTATTTTGAAGCACGGCTACCGTAGCTTCAGTAATCGTAAGGAAGGAATGTAAGTCTTGTGTAATGTAACTTAGAGTAAGGATATGGACTGAACTAAGAAACACTGGTTTTCTTAAGTCAAAAGTAAAGGAACTATCTGGAAGCTTGGCGAAGGAGAAAAAGGAATTGATTAGTATTCGAAGGTTAAAACCAGTATTTGGAGATAAGTGAAGTTTAGTCGGACTGCCATAGAGAGCAGAACTTCTACTCCTAAGCCGCGCGCACACAGTGCGCCCGACGTGTGGACGCGGCTTTACAATCATGTGCAATTTTCATGTGATATAAACCATATTATACGCATTTATATTTATTATGATGGACCATTACGCTTGTAATAGCGGTCATATTTATATAACTAATAATGAAACATAGTCTACTATACATATAGACTCATGTGAACTTATTTATGTGATGTTTTATACTGTATTCGCCTCCCGTTTTACCAACGAAAAACGGTATGAGTTCAAAACAACTATGTATTATGTATATCTACTTCAATACAGGAATATTGAGTGTCTAAATAACGTGTTTTTATTATGAATGTTGTAAGCTTTAACGTGTTTTTCGTGACAATGATAATATTCTAAAATATTGCCATCTTACGAATTCTAGTAATATTATATAATATGGCGCGGTAGATGCACATCGCGTCATATCGTCGACGAACTTAGATAAGTTCACCGGTTGACTGGTATTCGTCTCAACTCGTCTGCCGCTACCGTACGATATTCTAGGATTAACTAGTAATTATTAACTTATTCCATAGATAATAATCAATTATTATTAATAAATGTTAAAAAAATATTGGTGTGTTGTTTATTTATAGTGTAGCAACCTTCCCAAGTAGCAAAATAATGTCATATACCTAAATGGCACAAAACGTTTTTTATTTAACTTTCAGCCATATGAAAATGGTTTTATAATAGTTTTTTATACCTACCTACGTAAATATAACTCGGATTTGAGCGCAGATTATATATATAACATTTAAATCGTGTAAGGGTCATTTTCGCAGTCGCGTCAGCGACAATAACGTTGAGTAAGAATCACGTAAGTTTAACTAGTAAAGTTTGTAATAGGGTCTAGTAATATTCTTACAAAACTATCATCGTTATCGACGTTTTGTTAGGCTGGTGGTCGGTCAGCGATGCAAGCTAGACAATTTTGTATGACAATTTATTATGTTGTGATAAAGGTATTTAAGTCAAATGTTTTAATAATCATTATTATTTATTAATTTAATGTAAAGAAAGCTTATCGTTAGATGAAGAGCGGTGACTTATGCATGGGAGTTTAAAATTTTCGATGATATGTATGGGTGGTTATCTTTGTCAATAATTTAATGGGCCTTTATAATATTGGTGTTTCAATATTGTTTATAAAAATAAAATACTTTAATTGTCATCAATTATTTCGGCCATATTGCTAGTAGACATTGGGCGACTGCATTATGACATGTATAAGTATATAACTATTATTGGTCTTAAACATGTTTTTTTATACGATTTATGGCGTCCACCATGACGGTTGCAATTAGAGTTCTGTTGGAAAATAGAAAAACCTCTGTGTATAGTCATGGGAATACTTTTTCACTTTTTACAGGGATATCATGGTGATAGTTTGGGGTTGATAAGTTTGGCGACTGAGTTATATAAAAGATGCTAATTTTGTTATTGTTTAAATAATCAATTGACTTTTAAAAGTTATATTAGAATAATGTTGCAACCTAAAAGTTACTTAAAGGTGGAAATATACGACCTATTAAGACGATTTTATAATGGTTAACTATAAAATCATTAAATCACAGTTTGTTATTTAAGTATTGAATAAAGGGTTCTAAATTTACAAAACATGGTGTTCGGGTCATTGCGACACCGCGCTCTATGCCTTGAATATTTTATGTATTACAAGTAAAATAGTACGACTCGGACAGTGTATCGGGCGCGACTCAATCTCATCTCCTTCATCTCATTAGTTTTAATAGTTATCCCATTTGTATTAAGTACTAAAATATAGTTATCTTTATAATCTCCAGTCTTAGTTTATCTTTATCATACCCCAACCCCAAACACATGGGACTATCACTATTTTCTAACTGAAACGTTTATTCGACTAACGTTAAATGACCGTCATATAAATTATTGAGATGACGTTCACCAGATACATTCTTAAAACTTAAATTATATACACCGTGACTTTTTAGTCGTCTTACAACGGCAGCCCACTTCATGTAACCAATGACTACTAAACATTCACGAAAAAAAAAAATCGTATTTATGTGATTTTAATAATTTAAAAATAAAAATATTATTCAGTATTATGACGCATGACGTTGTTGAAACACCCTGTTGCGAGCGATGATCTACTCGACTCGTGTCCTCAGTGCTGGGTAGGTATGTTCTACCGTTTGACACAAACATTATTAACAGGATGTTTCATAATTCTAATGTAAGTATTATTTATTTTTCTTTGTACCTAATGTCATAATTATTAAAGGTTAAAAAAAATCGCGCCTATAGGTATTTTATGTCGGATACATTTAGTGTACCATCTTTGTAAGACGACTAAAAAGTCACAGTGTATAACTAATGCGTCGAACTGAATACTACTTACTTAACAACTGTTTAGTTGCTGAAAAACTGTCATTAACCCCTTACATGTCTGTTGGTTGTGTAATTCTAGTATTATACAACTTTTTGCTAGTTGGGTTGTTTGATTCCCGATAGTTTGAGCGGCCCAAAAGGTTGCGGGCAAGCGCGGGTGACGGATTTTCAAACGAAAATTTGTCAGCGGGCACCCTAAGGGGTTCAGGACCCCGCGATCCTTGCTACCACCTAGTTCCTGCCAGCGTCGTGGCTGTCGTCAACTAACAGGCGTGTGTATTGCAGATAGGCACTGCCCTCCTCATAAGATCCAATCAAACTATCTTTAACTATCACTACGGCACTACCCTACTTACCCATCATACTTATTAAAGTATGATAGTTTCATTGGACTTATGAGGTAGATAAGTAGTTCAGTACCTACCTGCAATGTTCGCGCCTGTCACCGTTGAGATCGTGGAGATTGGCACAAGAAAAGAATATATCCAGCAGTGGGTGGGTGGGTGGCTGTGGATGATGGTAAATCGCCTATCCCGTGCCCTTCTTAAATATTTTAGCTTTAGCAGCGAAAAAGCTCCGTTCCTGGGCCGGCAGTCTCGACATAGATACCGACAATGTCGCAAACTTTCGATCGCTTAATAATAACAGAAAAAAAACAACTTACATAACGTTGCTTGCGAGAAATGCAAGTCTCAACATCCAAGATGCGTTTCTCGCAAGCAACGTTATTGCAACCGATTTTTTCTGTTATTATTAAGCGATCGAAAGTTTGCGAAAGTGTCGGTATCTATGTCGAGACTGCCGGCCCTGGGGAGCTTTTTCGATTGGATATGGAATCCACAAACGAAGACTACATAAAAAACATCACGTCTGTAAACCTCCGCCCAAGCGGGGGTCATTTGATGATTTCCCATCCCAAAAATAAAGGTTAAGCAGAGGTGAACCCAATATTACACCCACATTTCGTCAGTCATCCCAGACCCTCCTCGTTCCTCTTTGGTCGTGGTCGCAATCGTGACTGCTGAGCATGAGGTCCAGATTTCGTTTCCGGGGTCGGGCAAATTGTTGTTGGGTTTTTCCATAAGGAGTTCTTGACGGAATCTGAATTTGTGCCCGGTTGATGGCAATAGGCTCGCCTCTTATTACATGGAACTTAAACGTAACTGGCGAAATATGTGTAGGGTACACCTCTGCCTAACCCTTCAGGGATAACTGGCGTGATGTTATACTAAGACAAATTTACAAAAACATAGGTACCTAGATACACACGTAATGGTGCTATCTACATAATAATTTGGGTTGACCAGATGCAAGCACGCTTAACAGGTGAATGAGTAATTTATATTGACGTCGAAGATTGGTTCAGAAATAAAACCCAGTACACTGATCTGATCTTTTTAATTACAGTTTAGTGTTCCACATTACCATCACATTTATTAAAGTTACATTCAAAATGTCTAACTGTACACGTCATGTTGCAATCTTTATTAAAAATAAATTGTTTGTTTTTATTAACTTACGGGGGAAGCTCGTAGCTCGCGAACTATTGTGTCGTCTTTTTATGACTATGTCTAGTTGCAGTTTAATAGCAGATAAATAGGAATCTATTAAGAATATTGTATAATTATATACCTATTTATCACGGTTAAATGTTTTACTGTTTGTTGTATGTTCCACGACAGGTTTCCGCGGAATTTTATCTAAAATGCCCTAGTATTTAATGCAAATATATAATCATGTAAATATGCATATTTTTAATAATTAATTATTATGTTGACAGTTCCCGGCAAATTGCTAAATGGAGATTTTAATAAAAAAAAACATTAAGTAATGCAATATGTAGGTACTACACTAAGTAGCCAAAGAATATTTTTACCTAAAATTTACTGAATAACAACTTTTGCTGAAAATGCCCCTTTTGAATGTATAACAAGTTTCCAAGCTCTTAAAGATTTTTGCCTTTAGTCTCGTTAATTTGTTGTAATGGCCTTACTAGGGCTTCTGCACTCTCCAACGTACACATAGTTTGTTATTAGTTTTGTATGAAGTCAAACTTAAAATTCTAATAGAAAGTACATTACTACGTACACTTCAAAATTCGGTCAGTGGTGGTAAATACCTACTATTATCGAAACTAAGTACTACCAAAAGGTGAAAGTAAAAATATCATCAAACCACGTTTATATTATATATTTATTGTACTTAACATAACTATGTTTAGAAAAAAGTAAAATGTTCAGAGAATACTTTTCGTCGGTAACTTTTGAAACAATTACAGATGTTAACAAAACATAAACTTATTAAATAAGTTTGACAGAAAACAAAAACATATAAAATGATTTTTCCATAAAAAAAAAATACCTTAACGAAAAATAGTATAAAATTATTTTATTCAATATAAAAAAATATAGAAATAAATTTAGTCGCAGTGTTGCTATAATTTAAACAATTTCTTATTATACTATACATCAATCTGGTATATCTAAAGGTTTGAATACAGTGGGACGATGAGGTCAGATGCTGGCTGGAATGTACGTGGTTTTTAGGGTTCCGTACCCAAAGGGTAAAAACGGGACCCTATTACTCAGACGACTATTACTAAGAAGTCCGTCCGTCTGTCTGTCACCAGGCTGTATCTCAAGAACCGCGATAGCTAGACAGTTGAAATTTTCACAAATTATGTATTTCTGTTGTCGCTATAACAACAAATACTAAAAACAAAATAAATATTTAAGGGAGGCTCTCATACAACAAACGCGACAACGCGTTTTTTTTGCTGTTTTTAATGATTACGGAACCCTTCGTGCGCGAGTCCGCCTCGCACTTGGCCGGTTTTACAATTCATTATCGAAACTAGGGCCATGATTCCCACCACATCAACTCATAAAGCTCAACTTCTTACGACGCATTGCGTTACTTTTCGTCGGTAACTTTTGAAACAATTACAGATGTTAACAAAACATAAACTTATTAAATAAGTTTGACAGAAAACAAAAACATATAAAATGATTTTTCCATAAAAAAAAATACCTTAACGAAAAATAGTATAAAATTATTTTATTCAATATAAAAAAATATAGAAATAAATTTAGTCGCAGTGTTGCTATAATTTAAACAATTTCTTATTATACTATACATCAATCTGGTATATCTAAAGGTTTGAATACAGTGGGACGATGAGGTCAGATGCTGGCTGGAATGTACGTGGTTTTTAGGGTTCCGTACCCAAAGGGTAAAAACGGGACCCTATTACTCAGACGACTATTACTAAGAAGTCCGTCCGTCTGTCTGTCACCAGGCTGTATCTCAAGAACCGCGATAGCTAGACAGTTGAAATTTTCACAAATTATGTATTTCTGTTGTCGCTATAACAACAAATACTAAAAACAAAATAAATATTTAAGGGAGGCTCTCATACAACAAACGCGACAACGCGTTTTTTTTGCTGTTTTTAATGATTACGGAACCCTTCGTGCGCGAGTCCGCCTCGCACTTGGCCGGTTTTACAATTCATTATCGAAACTAGGGCCATGATTCCCACCACATCAACTCATAAAGCTCAACTTCTTACGACGCATTGCGTTTCTTCACAAAATTTTGTCCAAAACAGCTTAGGTAGGTACTAAATAAATGCTGTCAAATTTTTATCCTCACGTGTGCTATGAGGAATAATATATTTTTTTTAACACACACTTTTTACTAGTAATTTTTAATCTGTGACGCGCTAGTCCTATATTTATTATTTAAACTTTTTTATTAGTCAACCTGACGTCATCGTCAACACATAAATACATTTAGTAGAATTTTTATTTTCTACGATACGAAACACCGATGGAAGATACAACGGAATTCTAAATTATATTACCCTTTTATTTTTTTTACAATAGCAACATTTACGTACATTTATTATACAAGACATCACATGATGCAGGACCGTTTACAAACCGTGCCGTGTTTAGGGAATATTTTTGATCGCAAGGTAAAGATAAAATTAAACCGGAAATTTTATTGATTTCAATGTTATAATTTAAAAGAGAATGATACATAGTTCCACATTTCGAGACTAATTTTATAACAATAAAAAAAGGAGCATGTAAGTAGACAATACATATTTAGAAATAGTCAATTTGAAACTCAAACTGAGGAAAAGAAAAAATAAACAGTAGTACACAACCAAAGAGAATACAGACGGTTTCAAAACGGTCTGTAGCTATCAAACAAGGTCAGACTTGGCCGGTAGTGGCCAGTGACGTCACCGGTCACCGCCACTGCCGCGGGGTAAAACATGAATGTACTTAAATGGTACCGGTGTGCTGTAGTTTGTGCTCTGGACATTGGCATAGTGTCTATTCAACCTTTTTTGACTTGCTCGTGTCTTCTACTGCGGCTTCGACTATCGCGGGCTGATCCTCGTAGCTGTGGACATGACAGATATTATGTTGGTAAAGAAATAACTGGTTACAACATAACATCCCGCCTGTATTGTAAGGTTATGTAAGGGTTAAGTAGAGGTTTACCCATTAATTCTAATACACCCACAGTCCCACATTTTAGCTGTTATGTAAATAAAGTTTAGTTGAGAAAAAAAGAAAAAGTATTTATTCTGACTCACGGAGTCTGGATTTGTGCCTGGTTGATGGTAATAGGCTCGCCCCCTGTTAAATGGAACTAAAAAGATCTAACTAGCCTAATGTGGTTGTACTATTAGATTCAACTAACCCTTGGTGTTACAGGCGTGATGTTCCGTTATGCCGTGTGTTGCAGCTGCTAGATGAAGGGGATGTAGTACTTACTTGAAGAGCGCGTTGATGTCGCCGCGCAGCAGCGCCAGCGAGAGCGGCGTGGCGAGGCAGGCGGGCACCAGGTACAGCAGCGCCGGCTGCGCGTGCTTGAACATGTGCATCACGAAGATCGTCGCCAGCAGACCGACCACGTACGCTGTGAAGGTCGCCCTGCACACACAAGTTCATTCATTATCAAAAAAAAATAAAAGAGTATGCTTTTCGATGGTTTGGTCATGTGGAGAGGATGAGTGAAAAGCGTCTAACAAAAGGTATTTGTAAAGGTCAGGTGCCTAGTACTCACCACTGGCGTGCGTGTGTGACCGGATGTATGAACGTGGACGAGGCAAAAGGAGTAAGGAAGGATCGTAGCAGTTGGCGTTCTGTGGTTTCTGCCTTAACTTTTTAACGATTTTATATTATTTACTGTCGTTACGAGTACATTTTTCCTATCGTTCATAGGACATTTTTTAAGTTGAATTGTCACGGAGACGATCACTCAGAAAGCTCGAGGCGCATCGCTTAACCGAGACGGCGAGGTAAGCTCCAGGCATAATCCCAGCCGAACTGTAAGCCAGCATTTACCTACACAACGGTGTTTTACAGGTTCATTTTTTAGGGTTCCGTACCCAAAGGGTAAACCGGCACCCTATTATTAAGACTCCGCTGTCTGTCTGTCCGTCGGTCACCAGGCTGTATCTCATGAACGGTGATAGTAAAACAGTTCAAATTTTCACAGATGATGTATTTATGTTGCCGCTATAACAACAAATAATAAAAATTGTGTTAAAATTAATTACTACGATGGTACGGAACCCTTCATGCGCGATTCCGGCTCGCACTTGGCCGGTTTTTTTTGTTATCTTTCACAGAATAATCGCTGTGTTGGTTATTTCTAATTTAAATAAAAATGTATACAATCCTATTAGCCTCTTTACAACAATAAAAGGACACGAGCGATAATGTATGGAGTCGTGGTCACTCCAACAATAGGCAGACTTGCAATAAGTTTAAATTGACAATTTCCTTTCACTTGCAAGGCAAAAATTAACAATACTGCCGACATCTAAATATAAACTTCATGTGGTTCAACTGTCCAACTACAAGTTCAAAAGAGCCAAAGTGTGAGCTAAGTGACTTTCATAAGTATCAACCCCAGAATTACATTACATAAAAACAATCCACCATGATGGGCAGATGTGTTATTGATCAGTGAGTATCCATATCAAAAGTTTATGAAAAAAATGAACTTTCGAACGCTACTCAAGGCGCGAAATTTATCCGATTACCGTGGGCAAACAAAGGACACAACAATTTAAGAAAAAAAATGAATGATGTACTGAATACGTGGTAACCAAACATACCTGAAGAATAAGAGTAGAGGAAGACCTAAAAAACGATGGATAGACTGTGTGAAGAGTGCATGATATGGCTAGAAAGGAGATGACTGCCGAGATGACGAGTAATAGAGAAGTATGGAAGAAGAAGACATGCTGCACCGACCCCAAATAAATTGGGATTAGGGCAGGAGAATGATGATGAAACATACCTGAAGTAAAACTCGCTGTTACGTTTGAGACTCTTGTCGAAGCGCAGCAGCAACGCGATGAAGATGCCGGGCACCACGATGTCGCCCAGACCCAGCATGGCGAAGTTGCTCGCGTCCAGACCGTTCACCAGCAGGTCTTGAGGGAACACCACTGCGGAGACAACAGTTTTGTAATATAGGGTGACAAAATAACTCGAACGAAAATCAGGGGGTTCATTCATAAACGCTGCGTTAACTAGAAAATACGATTAACTGACACGGGCCAGACGTGCACACAACATAAAATAAAACAACGGAAATCTCAATAAAAAAAAAGATAATAATTATGCATGCGGCTGCGGCAAATAGGCACAGTTCAGTAAAATGCCGGACAACCTTTGCCCGCACGCTGGTTTTCTAGATGTTAACGTAAAAATATGTACGGTTAGTAGTCGGTAGTCGCTAATCATTTCCTAACTTGAAATAGCGTTTATGAATAAACACACAATATACTACACCCCAGATAAAAAGGTTTAAAAACCATTTGGCCGAATAATCAGATTAAACCAATTTTTGGACGTCAAAATATATATTTTACTACGACAATTATTGTGCTTAAGCGCTAGGGACACATTTGTAGAGGGTGCGTGTGTGTGGCTTCAACCAACGGGCTTCATTTGATGGACAACATGTTTACCTTTGACATCAAAGAACTTATATCGCGCACTGGATTTTCACCTCTCGGCATTGAACCGAGCATTGAGAATCTAACGGTGCGTATCCCAGTGAGTCAAAAATGTGTGCGATTGAAATATTAGCCGCGTTAAAAATCACCCGAAATATCGTGCGAGTTGTTTAAAAGAACTTTCCTTTTCCCCAAGGCTCAACAATAGTCCCCTCATTTCTTAGCAAATAGCCGGTGACGTGCGTTCAAAGTTGATTTGAAAGAGGTTTTTTGTAAAATGTTTTCTTAACTTCCACAGTTTTTCTTTCAAAAGGAAACCTGTGAAAGTCAAGAAAACACTGCTAAAACTTTTACGCAACCAAACTGAAAATAAAATGAGACTGTTCTAAACAGTTGCGAAAGTTAAAAGTTTTTATAAAGGAAGCTGTTGAAAATTATGGAGTACTAATTGCTACGAAAAAATATTAACACTGAAAGGAATCACGTTGTTTAAATCCTTCGCGACTGTTACTTACGTAATGGTACACTGGGAATAAAGGGGTACTAATGGTATAGTAAGTAATAGGTGGTAAATAAGCATGAGGCCCATCAGATGGTAAGTGGAATATACACCAATGCCTGAGGCACCACATCACCTGCGATGCCTCTGGAATTGCAGATATTCATTAAATTAAGACCCTCTTTACAGACAGCTCTTTATGTTGGAATTTAAGCAAGTGATAAAATATTTCACAATAATGTGTGAGTTTTATTTAGAAAACAAAAGCGACAATGACATGAACATACACAAATACATTGCAAAAAAAAAGTATTTTCCTGTTTATGTTCCAGACGTCTTTGGCGGTGTTCCATTCCCATAAATAATTTTTGTACTGATCGATAAGATTAATTTGGACTCAGCAATTTTTATTTTATTTTATTAATCAATACACACTGTTACACTATTACAAAATGCAAACATACTACACAAACCATCGTTGGCTGCATTGGTTTTCCATGATTACGCTTTACACAGTTCCACATATCGTGGCGCTCCATATTATACCTATCTGACTACCTATACCTACCTTTCTTTCCACGTTTTGAAATTTTCTCGACCACATATTTTTTTCTAAACGTAACCGTATGTTTGAACCTGGTAGTGTCCTCATCTATTTTCTGTTTCCTCTAGGAAAACCCTACTTCCTTATTAGTAACGAGGGGTAGGGTACAAGCAGGGCTTCAGACTATCCATACATTGTTCGAGGATTAAGCTTGGCATAACTAGGCTCACACGTTTTTTTTCACCCAATCCCCTTTGCCAGAAGATTAAGATATCGCTCCCTCTTTCTACCCGACAAGGAAGGGTTATGTTTTTCGCGCGATCTTGTATGTTTGCAAATTTCTTTATTACCTGTATCTTCCAAGCGCCTGTTGTAGTCGGGTTTTTTGATACTTTTAATTAAATGTTACTTGTTTCATAACATTACTCACACCAGTACCTACATTGGTTTATTATGATCGTAACCATTCTACCACTCTACTACCATCATCATCTGCCAAGCCTTTTCCCCCAACTATGTTAAGGTCGGCTGGGGAATACCAGTATTTGACATGGAGCGACTGCCTATCCGATTTTCTAACATGTAGAATAAAGCCAGTAACGAACATAGTGAAAGGTAACAACTGACAAAGACAAACATTGACATAGACAAATAGACACGGTGCTAGAGTTAAAAACTATTTCGTGTTACATTTGTTTCACTACTACAGTCCCTTCTCACTTATTTTACCTCTGACTGCAGTCACCCAACAACAAGATTAATATAACCAGAATAAAATACAGAGTGGAAGGGCCACCGACGGTAAAACGGTTTTCACGTATACAGTACATCATTCTGAATCCGATGATTTTCTATATGGACATAGAAATTTATCATCGGTAATTAAAAAAAAAACTCTTCCATACGTTTGACCGTGTAGGTTTTGTAGGAAACAGCTGGTTTTTTTTTAAATAACCGACCAAAAATTTCTATGTGGGGGCTCACAATGATGTACTGAATACGTGGTACCCGTTTTGACGTCGTGTCCCTTCCACCCTGTATATCACTATGATTTTCACAGACTTGTCAGTGATGCGATATCTCACAGGTAAAATAACAGTCACAGGGCTGTACTACTCAATGGACAAATCACTCACGTTTGAGGGGAACGTCGAGATTTTTGGCGACGGTTTCCATGACATTCTCCTTATACATCTCGCGCCGAAAGAAATCGTTTTGTGTAAGTTCTTCGCTTCGTTGCGTTAAGTTAACTGTTGTCTTACGTAAGCAGCATAAAACGACTGAATTAAATATAAATAAACTTAAACAAATATCAACTTTAAACTAGCGTAACTAAGGATCACACATTGATCGATAATGAAAGAGAGCGCGTTCTTCACATCGCACTATGGAAAATAAAGGTCTGTTTCTGATTAAAAATCAATAACTTTTTTATTTCTGAATATTATGTTCTAAAATTTTGCAAAAATATAGAATAGTGTATCTTCAAATGGAATGTTATTTATTATGATTGAATTTAAAACCATACATTAAAAAATAAAGCAAATTCAAAATTATCAAAAATATCCAATATTAATTTTTAACAATGAATACTTACTATTATTTTAATGTTTACAAAAACCAAATATCATATAGTACATCAAAATATAAATCAATTTAATAATAAACACATTTTTTTTTTAATAAAAAATGTGATTAAAATCGAACACAGATTAATTAATTAATTGTAATGTTTACTAAATGTTATGTTATTTATACTTGATGAACTTCGGGATCTAAAATTAATTCGTTCACTTTCAAAAGATCTAAGGTGTCTTCATCAAGTTCCTTCACGTTCCTTTAGTATACGGTTTTCTAATGCTGGTTATGTAAGGATCTGAAGTATAAAGAAGAGTATGAAATACATCCTCGTTTGTAGCGGATCTTGAGCATTTTCTAGTATGATGTAGACGAATTTTTTTATAATCCTTGTTACGAGATTCTTGTGCATCTTCCAAAAGTTGAACAATAGGAAGTACTGCAAAATGCTTTATGACACGTTCTCCATGAATCAAAATTTTGTGAACTGAAGATGGCATGTAGTGCCATTCATAATTGCTCACACAGATCCTGGCAGTCTCCACAGCATACCTAACTGCCAAATTTTTCAGCATTTATCATTACACCCGATAAAAGAGCTTGCAGAATTAAGTAAAGTCGTTTAATCAAATTTATATCCACTCCTGTAATTTCAGCAGAGCAGCTTGCATTGTGAAAAAATCTTCTGAGCGAGAGCTTCTCTTGCTTTAGTCATTTCTTTTCTTCGCTAGTGGCTGACCATGTTTGGAAAGACAGATTATAGGAAATATGTAACATCATTTCCATACAACGAATCCAGGCGTGCAAAGTAGACATAAGAATCTTCATTTTCAGGCCTAGCAGTCATTTTAGTCAAATCGTTCATATGGCGTGGAGTAGTTCCACATATTGTACATGTGGAACCCGAAGGCGTATCTGTTACTACCTGAGCTACTTTGCCATCTCTCATTGTAAGAAAGAGGCCATGCTTCACTTGCACTCCCTCACCTTCTTTGTTGATTAATGATGGACCCAAATAATTTATTAGACCTTTTTTTTCCATCATCATCTAATTTATTTGGCCATTTCATCCACAACAGCTTTAGTTTTCTCGGGAGTTTCTTTGCAAAATTCTATTAATATAGGCCGGCAAAAACGAACAGATGAAGGTACCGGATTTTACCAGACAACATCACCTGTTAGCTCGTTAATTAAAGAAATAGGCACCAAAGAAGTGATCAGAAATTAGTTCAGACTCTTCTGGCAGTTTCTGTTTGTACTGACTTTGACAGGATGAGCCATCACAGCCCCATTTACTGTATAGAAGTAAGTTATTCAATTCATTCCTATACACCGAATCTATTATCAATATTCTAGCTGCAGTGTGATCTAATAAATCTTGAAGTCTTACTATTTTTGCACTTGTGTCTGTCATTTCTATAGCTGAAGATGGTGGATAGCAAGTAGTTTTAACCTCTTGCACTTTGTAATATGGTGGAAACACACAACATTTTCGTTCGTCAATTTCTCAAGTACAAATATTGTGCTTTCGTTAAATCCAAGTCAATAAATACGCTCAATGCTATCCGTTAACATTTTTGTCTGCGTCTTCCATGAGACTCGAGAATAAGGTCTTATTTTCACTGTCAGCAAACCTTAATGTTTCCACAAGTTTAGCTTCTGTTCCTTCTCCTATCGAACGTAACCCTTGAAGATATGCATTATAGACTTGTTCAAATCCATATTCATTAAGTAACATTGTATTTTTTCTTCTTTCACTGGATTCTGACAAGTCTGGATAAGATTGTAACGTCTTCAGAGTTCGGTAAAGTTACTGAATATTCTGATTCCAACCAATTACTGTTTTTCATTAAAAAAATATATCCTTTTTCCGTGAAGCTTCTGTCCATCGTTTATTAAAAGCGGGAATAATATGTCTTTGAAAATCACTGAGGAAGAAACATAAGTTGTCTTCAGATACATGATAATTTTCTTTTAAAACTGTTGATAATGCCTCCAATGATTTTCTTCCTTTGATATACGAAAGTATTATTTCACGTTTAGAGCACTTGAAAGTAGACATTTTGAAGAGTCAAAAAAACACGTAGTACAGTACAGTACATTCGTAACAATAACACTTCTGTTAATGCACCACTATTCTGTTATTTACAATGAAATTAAACAACTGTTTATATACTATATGAAATATGAAGGTAGTGTGCATCTTGTTGATTAATATGTTCACACGCAACATGAGTGCAAACAAAGATAAACGCCCTAATATCAATGCAAACTATTGAGGTGAACAGCGACATTTCAAACCGCAATGGATAACGAGTGGTTTTTCGTTTTCTGACTTTTATCACATTTTTACTAATTACTCCGAAAACCGCAAATATCCGCAGTTTTTTTTTTATTTGATTATGTTTATGGATAGCTAGGCTACAAATAAACATTAAATGTAAAGCAGGGGTAAACGTGGGCAACTGTCAAGTCTCGATGAACTTTAAAAAAACTTTTTTGATTTTACAATTATTTTAAGGTAAACGTTAACATAATACTAAATACATATATTAGTTGTTTCATATTATTCAAAAGATGAGGTTTCCAGAAATAAGATATAATACATTATACCTTTTCCTGTAACGTATAACAATAGAATCAATTTGAAAGTGATGAAGTGAACGGACTTAAAATGTAAATAATCATTTCATATAATATGTATAATTTTTTGATATTATAGTCTAGTTTGGCCCTTAAACTATTGAGTAAAATAAAAAAGCATGCCATGCCAAGCACGACATTGACTAAAATCATTTTTAATCAGCAGTTGTTCTACGATTTTCCACAGTGGCGTCGATGAGAAAGGCGTCCCATACTTTGTGCTATTTTTGTATGGAAAACCGTCGAACGCCGTCGATCAATGTGTCGTGACCTTAAAACTAGTACGTACTAGTATTAAACTAAACTTTAGACGATGAACAATTTGTCCGCCGTACAGAAATGGCCGCTGAAACAAATCCTGTCCATTGGTTGGGCCTGCAAATTGTGAGTGGAAAAATTGACCATCGTCTGCTCAGCGCTTGACAGTGAAGAATACAGCACTTACGTTTGATAGGAGCCTCGAAGGACTTGGCAACGGTGACCATGACATTGGTGCCGAAAACCCAGAAGATGTCGTAGATGAAGAGGCCGCACAGCAGGATGCAGCCCGTCACCACGTTGTTGAGGTGCAGCAGCTCCACGCCGTTCACCGCGAACGCGATGCCGAACAGGTTGTTGGCTATCCAATGCTGGATGGACGGAAGTAAAGTATTGTTGGTTTAAAATTTTAGAGGTGTTATTTACTTACCTATGTACTGGTAGTCGTATTAGGGTCGCACTTATCGACGCGCTATGAGCTTGGCCCGAAAGAGGGCTTGGGCAGGGAAATGGCTTTGCAATCAAAGAGCAAATGAAGTCTCTTAAGTCATTTGTCTCGTTTCAGTTCGGTCAATTAAATGCGCTAAACGTTATAAGTGATCGGTTCAAGCGGATTCCGCGTCGATAAATTGTTTTTACATATGTTATGTGGTTATGTCACAACACAACACGTGTTTTAGAAGATCGAGGGATGCTAAATCCGCACTTTATCAGGCCGCTATGATATTATCAACTTGAACAATTGGTTTAATTGAATAATAGAACGGAGAGAGCAAATGTGTCACTTGTGCACTAACTGCTAACTAAAGTCTGTTCTTTAATCTCAGACTAAATTGACATTACGTGGGTTGCCAGTTTTTTTGCAATTATTAAATAGTGATGAGCCGCTACCGTAAATTGCCGTTATTAAAATCAAGTAGTATCGTTTTTTGTTATAAGTTATCCTGAATAAAAGGTGTAGGTAGTTATTTAAAACGAAATAATTCAAAAGTAGGTATAGTGAAACATACATTTTTAATTAATTAATTACAGGTAATCATTAATCATGCATTCATGACTTTTTACTTTAAATCTATGTAGGTATAAATTAAACTATTATTGCATGAAATGCTAAGCTTTTTTATATATTCTTAATCAGATTCCGATAATGCCTTCATATCTGAATCATCAGAATCGCCACCTACTTCTATATTAAATCGATCAGAAATGTAGTCGACTATATGGACCAGATGACACATTTCATCTTCAATTTTAATAACATGTTACACGAACCACACAGTCTTTCCACCGCTGCGGGGTCACTTGACAAAGCCTTTCTTCAAAAAGGCTTCGTACTTCAATCAATTTGAATGTTTTATTATTTTTAATGACATC
The DNA here is from genome assembly GCA_950022335.1 of Eurois occulta. Taxonomy (NCBI): domain Eukaryota; kingdom Metazoa; phylum Arthropoda; class Insecta; order Lepidoptera; family Noctuidae; genus Eurois; species Eurois occulta. Next base: position 2,088,448 of record OX465498.1, read on the forward strand.
TGTAATTTTTTTTCTAATCGTCTAATAAATATAAAAAGTTACGATTAAACAAACCGGTATTGTAGGCACAACACTACACAAAAGAGCAGGCAACATTATTTGTAAGTTTGACATTTGCATGTGTCAATTTAGTTTCTGAGATTAAAAAACAGACTTTAGTCTCCGTTAAGATTGGCCGCCGTGAGCGAAACCTGGGTGTCAAGATCTTTTTTTACTAGCCTATACTGTCCCACTGATGGGTAAAGGCCTCGCTCAAGTCCTACCAGGAACTCTTTTCACTCGTCACCTCAAGCCAGAAGAACTATCGTTCGCTGATATAATAACTATAACAAAAATATCGGTCCTCACCTTCTTAAGCAGATACCAGCCTCCCATGCCGAGCGAGATGATAATGCAGATGATGTCGTAAGAGGTAAACTTGTAGTTGATGATGTCTGAGCGCGTCTCACCCTCGCCCCGCGTGAAGTGAATGTGGTACGACACGTTGGGCACCGATGCTGGCACCATGAATGAAATTACTGGGCTGCGGGTGGTAAATAAAGAAAAAAAATTAGAATAATGTCGTGTGCCTAGACTTTTCCCTGACGTTCCAAGAGTTTTAAGGGCTATCTTAAGAAATAGAACTAGAAACGCGGAAACCATCGTTACTGGTATGAAATTAAGGCGCTGTCAGACAATTGTTATCATGGATGTGCAGTTGCCCTTATAAAATAACAGAAACGCAAACAAATTACAATAAAATTAAATATTTGAAATACACATGATTTATTAGATTTGAGACAAGACCTTGAGTACGTATTAGTCTTGCCGTAGTTCGAGACATAGGAGCCGTTTCAGACTAGCGTAAGTATTTTGTCGTCAACGTTGTTCGCGTGGGGACAGCGGGCGCGCGCGGAGGCGTCTCTCGCGGCTCAAGCTTGTATGAGCTTATAAGAGCATTAACGCTCGTACGAGTTAAAGTAAAGGCTCGAGAGTATGCGCGTACCCGCGCTTCCAAAAACGAGTATATATGTGTCGAAAATTCGCTAGTCTGTAACCGCCCTAAGAATCAAGCCATACAATTATGACCATTGTTACTAGTGACTCCGTCTTAAGAGTTGCTGGTCGTGGGTACAAAACCAGCCAGGCATTTTGGTTTCTGCAATTTATTTAATTATGTATCTCAATACGGTGGTAGATACCGGCCCACTCTCTCTCACTGAGAGGCCATATATGTATAGTTACGCTATACAATGATGAAAGGTCTTACCTAAGAAGATGGCTCAAGGCAAGAACTCCGAGGAAGAAGAAGTATCCAGTGAGCAGTAGATTGATGTACTCCTTAGAGAAGAACTGGAAGAAGATGTACAGTCCAAACAGTGCGGCGGAGGCGATCAGAGGGAACATCAGCGCGTCCTTGTTTGACATGGTCTCGGCACGCTCGCCTGATTCCTGGAGACAAGATAATATGTATAATTCAGGGAGTTGAAATTCTAGCGTTTGTGGAGCAGATTCTACTCTAAATGACAGACTGCTGGTCTAGTAACGCGAGCACCACTGCTGAGCATGAGGTTGTGGGTTTAATTCCCAGGTTGGGTACTGTTGCTGGGTTTTTCCATCTGGAATTTATTCGACGACAAATTCTGGATTTGTGCCCGATTGAAGGCAATAAGCTCGCCCCCTATTACATGGGACTTAACATAACTCAATTTTATTCACAAACAATTTACATTGTGTTTGAAATAACCTAAAATAACACGGTAATAATAATAATAGAAAAAGAAAAAAAACATTCTGCATGTAACACAATTAAAAATTAACAACATAATTATTAAGTATCTCACATCAAATCCAATTTCAACTAAATATCATGATCAAAAAAAATACAATAAAATTATTCAATGTCAACTAAAATTGTGAAAAAGTAATAATAATAATATTAAAAAAAAAAACATTAACACAATAACAAACACAACAAAAAAAAACAATAACAGCGAATTGTGGGTGTACTATTACGTACATCTCTGCTTAGGTCTTCGGAGATTACAGGAGTGAGTGTAGATTTCAACTAAGAATAGACTTCTGGTCAAAGACTTCCACGCAGCACGTGTAAATCTTTAATGACGATGTAGCGGCACTATAAAAACTACTACAGCAACATAGAACAAAAAGTATTACAGCGCCATCTATGACGCAGAGGATAAACTAAACATCGAAATACATCTAAATCCTGCATCGCGCAAGTAAAGTTATTCGCGACTTAAGACTATACAGGGTTATTTGTAAAACACCAGCAACCTCTTAAGAGGTCATTGTACTCATCATTATGAACAACTTTTACTATGGGACCAAACCTGAAATCGCGAAAAAAAAACTGTTGTTCCCTACATTTTGACGAGTTAATCGATCATAAAATGTAGGCAACAGCTGATTTTTATTTCGCGATTTCAGGTATGGTCCCATAGTAAAAGTTTTTCATAATGACGAGTACAATGACCTCTTAAGAGGTTGCTGGTGTTTTACAAATAACGCTGTATAGAAGAACCCGACAACAACTGTCGGGCAGGCAGACATAACACCCGTCTGGTCGGAGGATCCTCCCTTTTCTATGAGGGTTGAAGTACTTTACACCCTGTTCTTTATACGCCAAAACAATGTACTAGCTTTTGCCCGCGGCTTAGCCCGCGTAGATGTCGAAAAATATCCGACGGGAACGTATTACCGGGATTAAAAAGTAACCTATAGGTTAATCCAGGTTACGGTAACAAGCATAGTTACATAACTTCCTTTTTAACCCTTTTGGGGTAGAATTATCAAAAACGCTGGCAGGCTGAGACACATATAAATAAATTTTCAATAGGCAGCCTAAACACAAACTTTGAAGATCCTAACTTCAAAACTGACAGACTTTCATAAACTTCCATCGCCTATTAAAATAGGGGATGGAAGACAAACGTTCTCCAAGTTTCATGTCTCTAGGACCAGCGGTTTGGGCTGTGTGTTGATATATCACCCAGTCAAAGTTTACCATTTTATATACATATACATATCTTGACTCCGTAATTCTCTGTATTTCTTCAATATTTTTATTTTCTGGGCCGTAAGCTTTTTTGCCGACGTCATCACACAAAAACTTTCATCTATTTTTACCCCCTTTAGAGTAAAATTTTTACAAACTTTGAATGTCGTATTTATTTATATCTAATCAAAAGCCTAAAAATAAGATTCAAGCTTCTAGCTTTAAAAATGACGTAATTTCCATACAAACTCTCATCCCCTATATCAACCCTTTACAGCCCTTTTTTCGCATTAAAAAGTAGCCTATGTCCTTTCTCAGGCTCTAGACTATCTCTGTACCAAATTTCAATTAAATCGGTTCAGTAATTTAGGCGTGATTGCGTAACACACAAACACACAGAGTTACTTTTGCATTTATAATATTATACACTAGCTGTGCGTTGCAATGCATGTTTTCCTACCTACTAGTTTCACTACCCTACCTAATTTTTTCATTTTTTCTCTCCGTAAGAAACATCCTCGTACTTCAAGCAATATTCCAAAAAAAGAATTAGCGAAATCGGTCCAGCCGTTCACGCGTGATGCCGTGGAAAATAGGGATTCATTTTTATATTTTTAGACGTTTTATAGTGACTTCACGGAAACGCTGTCGAACGGGATAAAAAGTATCCTATGTCCGTTTCCTGGTTCTAAGCTACCTCACCACCAATTTTCAGCCAAATCGATTCAGCCGTTCTCGAGTTATAAATAGTGTAACTAACAAGACTTTCTTTTATATACACTTCTCATCAAAAAAATCGAAACACCTCGCAGTTTATGATTTGATAAGGATTATCAGAAAAATGTGTATATTTAGGAATAAATGTAAAATGTCATTTAATAGTGAGTAGTATGAGGTTTTTAAATCCTAATGTTATTGTTCTAAATTCAAATGAAGTCTTCATAGGTTTCGTATTTTGTATAATGAGTAATTTTTACCCTGTATGGAATATGAAGGAAATGGGTAAAACAACACGCGTAAATGAAAAAAAAATGTAAGAAACGTTTATTTAATAACTTGTATTCCCTCCGCGAGCTCTTATTACTGCTTCCATACGGTTCTTCATCGATCGGATGAGAGTCACGATCACATGTTGTGGTATATTATCCCATTCCTCTTGGATTGCATTTTGCAGCTGGCTAAGTGTTTCTGGGGCTGGATCTCTTGCTCGAATTCGTCTCTTTAATTCATCCCATAGATGTTCAATGGGATTCATGTCCGGGCTTCTTGCTGGCCATACCATAATGGAGATACCGACTTCGGTAAGATAATCTCGTACGACGCCCGCGGTGTGAGCTCTAGCATTGTCGTGCATGAATATGAAGTCGTTGCCAATAAAATGTGCATAGGGCATCACATGAGGTTCAAGACACTGTTCGATGTACCGATGAGAGTTTAGTGCAGGCAGCCGTGGCCCAGACACAAAGGCAAGTTCTGTCTTACCGTCGGCGCTGATTCCTCCCCAAACCGTCCACGAACCGCCACCATAGCTGACCTTTTCTTCAATGCAGCATTGTGCAAAGCGTTCTCCATCTCTTCTGTAGACCTTGTTCCTTCCGTCGTTACCATACAGCATAATTTTACACTCATCAGAAAACAGTACTTTGCTCCACTGAAGGTATGACCAAGTTAGGTGCTCGCGTGCAAAGTTAAGGCGCGCTCTTCGATGGTCTGCAGTTAATTTCGGCCCATTCGCTGGCTTATGCGGTGCCAATCCGCGTTCCTTCAACCTTCTTCTTATTGTAGAGTCACTTACAGCTACTCTTCGTACAACGCGAAGCTGCTGCTGCAGTTGAAAAGCGTTAAGGCGTCGATTTCGTAAAGAAGTTGTTACAATAAATCGATCATCTCGCTCAGAAGTGACCCGATTCCTGCCAGATCCTGAACGGCGCGTGAACGAACCAGTCTCCTGATAGCGTTTGTAGACTCTATGAACAGATGATAAGCTTAGATGCAATCTTGCAGCCACAACACGCTGACTAAGTCCAGAATCCAGCAATGCCACCACTTGGGCGGCTTCTGCGGGCGAAGTATCCATATGTTTTAGAAAAAAAAGTTTTTTCAGACGTCCCAGTCACAGTAAATGAAATAAGAAACAAAAAGTTTAAAGACAAGCGCTAATTTTTAGTTTTTAAACGAGAAACGTACTCCAACCCTAAATACACATTTGTCTCAAAACAGTGATTAATTTCATTTATAGGATAAACAAATGAAATTCTAATTTCGAATTTTGATTTTTTTCTTCTTACTGTAATGACCAAACTGCCAGCTACACAATAATGTTTTTTTTTTCATGGAATTAATTCTCTTTTGTAAAAAATTAGGACAAAAACAATAAAAACGAGTGTTTCGATTTTTTTGATGAGAAGTGTATATAGATTATTTCCCTTTTTTAATGGATTTTGTTACTAATTTCAAGGTTTTATTTTTTCTGCATGGATCCCTAGTTTTTTTCAAAAATAAATTAGCATATATTGGACCTTATGAGAATAGCTGGAACAAACAGACAGACAAACAAAAATTGAAAAAAAAAAAATGTTTTTGTTATAAGTGCCGTATTTCATACGCATTCAGTAAAAAGCTGTTATTTTGATATTACAAACAGACACTTCAATTTTATTTCTTTGTATAGATAGGTTCAGGTTTCCTTGCAATGTTTTCTTATGTTGACTTCAGTGATGATTCTATTCAACCTCTTTGCATATTTCTATTAAAACATGAGGTAAGGTATGTAAATTATTTCCTGAATAAATAATACCAGTACCTAATCATTTATTGTCACATTATCATCCCACAAAAAATAAATTGGTACCTTATCAACAAGTCAAAGTCTAGCTTGATTCAGCAAATTACTTTTTATATAAAATAAACAGTAAAAATCATGCTACAGACTTTATGGTTAAAAAAGCGTACTATTCCATTGGTGAATTCTTAACAGACAATTCAAGTAAATAATAATTAGATATGTCGTTGTGTGAGTCAAATGTCTGACTTATTTAATAAGCTAAACTCTATTTAATGGTAAATTTAATTTGAATAATTAATAGTGCATAATTAATTTTAATAATACAATGCATGTTTTTTTTTTCTCAATTAGTGTATCCAAAATTTGTATGCCTATTAGGTTAAACATAGCGATCCTGACATCCGAATTAGACCTTATTATATTGTACCTATGTTTCACAAATAAATAATTTGAATTTGAATTTGAAAAACCGGCCAAGTGCGAGTCGGACTCGCGCACGAAGGGTTCCGTACCATTATCTATAAAAACGGCAAAAAAATCATATCTGTTGTATGGGAGCCCCCCTTAATATTTAATTTTTTGTATTTGTTGTTATAGCGGCATACATCATTTATACATCATTTGTGAAAATTATACATCATTTATACATCATTTGTGAAAATTTTATACATAATTTGTGAAAATTTCAGCTTTCTAGCTATCACAGTTTATGAGATACAGCCTGGAGACAGACAGACAGACAGACAGCGAAGTCTTAGTAATAGGGTCCCGTTTTACCCTTTGGGTACGGAACCCTAAAAAGTGAGAATTCTAGTGACCTCATGAAAAAAAACTATTCTTAGTTACTTCTAAGTTACAAATCTTTGATATGCCTAAATTTGTGACATTTTAACACTATTTTCAGATACATCAAATTGATTTGCATAATTTGAAGGCTGAGGACTGTGTAAATAGTGTTTGTGCATGACATAAAATTATTCTATTATTTTAATTTATACTAGCTGTTGTAAAATGTTACTTCCCTTTTTTAATCTAATTTTGTTACCAATTTCAAGGGTTTAATTATTTTTGCATGGAGGGTCCGTGAATCTTATAACATCAGCTATCTGCCAGTAATAAATGTTTTTTACTGTACAATTTACATTAAAGACTTGCTCATTTTGAATATTTTGCTGGTCACACGTCTTTCCAATTATTTACTAATCTTCTTCTTTTTTTTTCCATTACTTGAAAAAGAAATGTAAGGGAAGATTTTTTTTTTACAATTTTCAACGCATATAAAAGTATAATCATACTATGTTTAAATTCACACGTAAAGTCTGTTTTTTAATCTCAGAGACTAAATTGACATTATGTGGGTTGTCAGTTTTTTGCGATTATTAAATAGTGATGAGCCGCTACCATAAATTGCTGTTATTAAAATCAAGTAGTATCATTTTTTATTATAAGTTATCCTGAATAAAAGGTGTAGGCAGTTATTTAAAACGAAATAATACAAAAGTAGGTATAGATATATATATTTTGTGAAACATACATTTTTAATGAATTAAGTACAGGTATTCATTAATCATGCATTCATGACTTTTTACTTTAAATGTATGTATATTTTAAACTATTAATGCATGAAATAGCTTTTTTTTATTATTAATCAGATTCTGATAATGACTTCATGTCTGAATCTTCAGAATCGCCACCTACTTCTATATTAAATCAACCAGAAATGTCGTCGACTATATGGATCAGATGACACATTTCATCTTCAATTTTAATAACATGTTACATGAACCACACAGTCTTTCCACCGCTGCGGGGTCACTTGACGAAGCCCTTCTTCAAAAAGGCTTCGTACTTTATTTAATTTGAATGTTTTATTATTTTTAATGACATCTGTAATTTTTTTTTCTAATCATCTAATAAATATAAAAAGTTACAATTCAACAAACCATTATCGTAGGCACAACACTACACAAAAGAGCAGGCAACATTATTTGTAAGTTTGACATTTGCATGTGTCAATTTAGTCTCTGAGATTAAAAACAGACTTTAGTTGGTAAATAATTCATCTTGAGATTTCAAGCATATAAATGTATTTATAAAAATACAAGCCAAAGTTAAAAGCATAAATAAACTTGAAGTTCTTGAGGAAGTACCTAGATAATTATTAAGGAAAAAGAATGTGATGTAAATCAGAATTTTCCTCAATATAGGTACCTACTGCAATAATTTTATGATACATTTATTTAGTAAAAAACATGTAAAATGTTCAATGATAGTGGCAGAATTTTAACAAAGATTTATCAGTGACCACCGACAATGTAGTCATTAACTACATTGATTCATTCATTAATTAGAACCGAGAACTTAATGTTATGTTTTGAACTTCTTCGCAAGTTCGCAGCAAGGTCCTATGTATAAGATTTGACAGGCAACATATCGCCGTCCCCGGAGAATAAAATGATAACTGCCATTATCTTAGTTTTAGTGTTATGTCATTTTTGGGATCTGTGGGTGGTAATACATCTGCTCAATTTTTTCGAAATTTTTATACAGTTATTTGACGAAGTTACAAAATTTTACAATAGTATTCAAAGTTTTAACACAGGCCTTAAATTACGAGAATAAAGTGTTAATATAATATTATCGAAATGTTTTCCTACTTGTTAATATGACAAACAGTCTTACAATTATATTCTCGTGAAAAATATTCGACTGGATAATGATAAAAGCAGTTATCGTTTTATTCTCGTTCAAAATCAACCAGTCGCTTCGTATAAAGATGTGTTAGTAAAACGACTTTTATGGTTTTGAACAGTAAGACATATTGTCATCATCATTTGAACCCTCTCAGCGCACTGCTGGAGGGTTCAGGTCTAGGATATCGGTTGAGGAGAGGTGGTCAGGTCATATAATATCACCTTCTTTACAAGGATGATCTAAAACTCTTTGCCCCCCATAAATTGCAACTGACAAAACTACTGAAGGTAACAGAAACTTTCAGCAACGCCATCAGAATGGAATTTGGTGTGGACAAATGTGAAGCGAAGGGAGATTATGGAATCCTAGGGAACTCAATCCTCGGATTCCATACACCTTAGATCCCTCTCCTCAACAGAAACCTACAAGTGTTTAGGTATGTCGAAAGCATTAAGCATCAATACAGCCGACATGAAACAATCGTTACTGGTTACTGCCGACATGAACAATCGTTGAGGGAGCGCTTCATTGGCCACCTGAATAAGGTGCTAACAACAACAACAACATCCATTTATTTTCAGGCTACTTTGACCCATAGATATATGTATACCTTACAGACTAACGTACATAATGATATAATACAAATTGTGTTAGTAAATAGAACCTTAAAACTATATTAGTAACACTTCACTTGTGCACTGTGCCACTAAGTTCATGTGGCACTTGCTCGTGGAAGCGACGATCCTAAAGTCCTCGTCCAAGACGAGGTGCTGATAACAAGAATTGTTGACTTTACGGCACGACATAAGCAGTTACACTCTCGCTACCTACTTGGTCTTCTGACGCAAGTACTCAACGATGTCCTCCACCGTAGTGGTGTAGTGTAGGCGGGAGATGTACACCGGAGTGTTTGGCTTCGCGGCACGAATAGGCACTAGGCACGTTGGGCTCCGATGGAGCCGTACCGCAGCGGTGCTTATTGGTACGTTGACGGTGCTTCCTATTCAATACTGTCACAAAATGATCACCAACCTGTTACAGTGCCTTTTCAGGCACGCAGCGCTTAAACAGGCTTTTGTTAGGCGGAAACAAGGTGTGCGCCTTCAACGGTTGGGTCATGCCGATTTTGATGTATTCTTTCGGCATACTCAAATGAACTCAGACGCAACTTGATGCCCGGAATAGGAGGGTCCGTGCACTGGCTGACCGCAAATCGGATGCAACACCCTCGTTCGTTGGTAATGAGACTGTATATCCCACGGAAGTGTGCGGCATAGCTTCTTAAATGCTAACTAATAAACTAACCGTGAGGTATCGCGTCCGTGCACAACCGTGAGGTATACAGTCTCTCGGAATACTTCCTAGAAGCCAACGTGGGGATGCACCAAGGTTTGGTTTCAGTGGACAAGGGCCTCACCCTCCCTGGCTAACGAGAACTGGCGCAAGCCTATAGTATTAGACACTAATGACTGCCCTGCATGGGCCCGATGTAGACTTCTTAGCATCCGTATCGTGGATTTGCTTCGGTGACCTCTTCGGCGAAACCGAAGGTTTTGTCTGTGCAATAATGGACGAAGCTATGATGGCGAACAACTACCGGAATTACATCGTGAAGGATGGCACGGTTGACATTATGTCGGGCATGCCACCGTCCGGTAGAATCGATCCGACACATTATTTCTGGCTGTCTTCGTCTGTCTAACGGAGAACTTGCATAAACACAACCTCGTTGCCAGGATTATCCACCAGCAACTTGCTTTGAAGTACAACCTTGTGGAATCAGAAGTGCCATACTATAAGTATGCGCCTGACCCAGTTCTAGACAGTGGTAATATCACGTTGTGTTGGGATCGATCTGTCATCACTGACTGGACTATTGTTGTCAATAAGCCTGACATTGTGGAGATAGATCGATTGGAGCGTCACACAATGATGATCCAGAGAAAAATGAAAGCAGAGAAAGATAAGCAGTTCAAGTGTCTCTTCTGAATCTGGCTCGCGAGGTTTTCGACATGTGGGATGTGAGTACAGCAGTCATTCTGCCGATTGCTGTGTCGGCCATTGGCTTAATAGCCAAAGGCCTCGACCAACATCTGAGGACGCTTTCGCTTGATTCAGAAAGCAGAACTTCTGGACACGGCTATTGTTAGTAAATTCCTCTCTCAAGAGCTGCTCCTTATGCCGGTGGGTGGACTACTTTTTTAAAATATTTTTTATAGGAATACTTAAAAATGTATTAAATGTGTATTAGAACAAATAAATGAAATAATTCAATAATATAAGATCATATAGCTGACTTTGATTAATACCAAATAGTTTTTTTCACTATTGATTTGATTGTTTTTTTCATGTATTTATTTTTGAGGAGTGAGAACCTAGTTTTTTGCTATAGAACGATTTGGAAGACATTTGTTACAAAGTTAATTTTCAAACACTAGAATTTAATTGATTACCGTATCATAGTTTTATTTTGAAACCAAATTTAAAGTCCATAACAGAAAAAAAGTTTCACAATATTTACGAGAATAAGACGATATTAAAGTATTATCATCATCACTTGCACCCTAAAAACCCGTAGAATAAAATGATAAGTAATGAGTGCAATATTTGATTCTGATCAGGCTGTACGGAGAATAAAATGATAATCGACATTATACAACTTAGACGATGACTGATTTTGACTAACTTCTTATTTTTTTAATAATATCTCTATTTTAATAATTAGGCGTATTTCACTAAAACATTTCAAACACACAAAAAATAACTTCTTTTCAAAGCTAGGAATCATCAGTCTACGTCCAGTATTTAAGGAGCAATCGAAGAAAACATGTTTTTTATTTTTCCTGAAAAGTTGCGTTTTTGTAATTATCATTTTATTCTCCGGGGACGGCGATATGCCACGATGTATAACGTGTATCTTTCTCATTGGAACCGACCAAATTCAACAAGTATGTGATAAAATGACATCCTAGAATCAGAAAACTGTGTTCGGTCTTACCTTTTGCTCCTTCAGGTATTTCACTGACCGAAAAGCCCCAAAGAATATCGGTAATACAGCCATAATCACTAAACTCAAATAGGCAATCGCGATGCCTTCAATGCTCGTCGGCGGCTTTTCTGTAACATTTTGTACAGTTTCCCTGACAGCCTCTTCAATGTTCACTATGGGGATCTCCGTCGCTGATTCTGCCATTTCGTATGAGTTATTTGCCGAAATGCGTGGCGAGATGGCTTTCGCACTACGGCGGACCAAGTTTGACAAGAAAATGACAAGTGTACAGTTAGGTTTATAAAGTTGGTCAATTGTAATCGGTCTAGAGTGGAATCTCGATTCTCGAGTAATCATAAAAACCGTCAAATTTTAGAAGAAGTAGTATTACAAGTAAGTAGTATTTATTTATTTCTAATAATCTTGATTATTTTCTACGATGGCTATGGCAATTTTCATCAAATATTTTTCTTGTGTAGGTAAAACAAAATATGAAAATTGCCTTTACGTAAAATGTGTGAGTAAAGCTTGATTTTACCGGTTTTTGTCATGTTCTTATTAGTTTTTATTATATTGGTATCACATTCCATTCCTTCCATACCATATGTCAAAATAAGTCAAACACAGGACACTTTTGTTTTTAATTTTTCGCTCGTAATAAATTATTTTTTTCGTAATTGTCATGCCTACGTGCTCAAATAATTGCAGTTTTCAAGATATATCTTAAGCAGTGTTATTTTACTTATTAAAATGGAAGTGTCGGGTGGCGCAGAAGAAGGTTTTGTCAGGGAATGGGCCCCTTGTTCGCATATTTTAAATTTAATTCCGCCTAGGATACAAACTGGGATATTTTCTAACGAGCTTTGCTTAACATGCGTGGATGCGGTGAGCGAGTACATAGCTTTGGGCACGAACGTGGGGCTGGTGTACTGGTACGATCGGAAGAAGGGAAACATTCAGAGACTGCGATGCGAGGTAAGACTCTCACTAAGTTCAGTGTGTCAGGGACGGGGTTTCCCCACTCCTAACAATGTTCGTGCCCTTGCAAGCACCCAAAACCTGACGCAGCTTTCTAAGGATATTGTTAATATTTAAAAATAACTGGTGCTAGTTGTAGGTGTAATATTGTTTCACTTTTTCTATAGAATAGTGTTAGATCAACACAGTTTCAAAATACAATTTAAATGAATTCTAAGAGACCCTAAGACTCATCAGGTTTTTTCCATTTCAACCATTAAAATGCTATCTCAAGTTTATTTTATAGTATAGTTGTTATCAGTATTCTTTTAATTTATTAAGAATATTTATAATCTATATATAATTTCATCCGGTTACTTCCTGTCCCTAACACACAAAATGTCAGTATACAACCTCATTTTGTCTACTGACAAAGAAGTTGTTTGGCAACCAACAGTACTAAACCAATTTAAGAAAGAGTCCTGCCTTTATTGAAAAGTGTGCCTCTGACTTCTAATAAACTGAGCAACCAGACCTTAGGCTCTAATTATATGATGACATATGTACAGATGCCAGCATATCAAGCTACCCGAAATTGTAAAATTTTCCCAATTAACCTTGAATCAAAAAATTTTGTGATAAAGTGGAAAATCTATTAAAGAAATTTGAGAGATTGTGGTAGATTGATGTGCTGGCGTCTGTACATATATACATAAACTCACACCTTGTTCCCATGCGGGAGACAGATTGAAACAACAGAAAATTTTGAAGACTTAATAGACACTATACTCCATCGGTTTAGGTAGTTAACTAAAGGTAAACAATCTTGATATGTCTTTTTATGTAAAATAAATCGTATAAAAGACATACAAAGATTATTTAAATGAAGTTAATTACCTAACATCTATTTAAGTAAATACCTAATTGTAAACATTTTTAGATACAATTTTTAGTCATTTTTTTAGATAAAAGACATGCTAAGATTGTTTACATTTAGTTAACTACCTAAACCGATGGAGTATAATGACTGTTTTCCCTAACATTAGGCAACACTTAATGGATGTCTAGACACTTTTGCAGCTTAACAAATGTCTAGTAAAAAGTAAATTGATGGGTTTCCAATGCTTGGTGCCTCACTGAGGGTTGAAATTCCAACAATGCAATTAATATATAATTTTAATTTACAATTGTATAATTTACAAGAATTTTATATCATAGTTTAGGATTTGACCATCCACACCTACTTGTAAAATGCACCCTGTATATTCATTCAATTTTTTTTTTTTTGTGTTAGTTTAAACAGGCATTAGATATTTTTAATTAACATATTTCTGCACAACAAACTTGTGGTGTAAACATTATGAGTCAACAAGATAATGAAAACTGACTAAAAGATAAGATTTGTTTGATTTCTTTGTGAATGTGGTTTAATTATTTTACAAAAAAATATTGCTTATCTAAATACTTTCAACATTGCTTTTTATGAATCATACATTTTTGCATTTCGTTAATTATTCATGAAAAATATAATGAAAATAATAATATTGAATGAAAGAAGCAAGAACCATATAGGTACACTTCCGAATGTGACCGCAAACCGAAGCAACAATGCCACCTAATCTTAACAACTCCTACAATATACCTGGTTTCTATGTATCTCAATTGATAAACGCTTCCTTAGATGGCGACATTGCCGCCTGACGCGGTGGGTCGCTGCGGTCGATCGCAGACCACAAACCAGTGGCGAAAAGATTTTTTTTTTCTATTCAAATGACTATTGTGAAACTGAAGAAGAGAAATCCTGCTGCCGTCTATGTTGTGACGCCGCGTTTAGAATTAAAATCGTACCTTAATGTCGTTGCTTGCTGGGCTCTGTCGTTGCGTGACATTGCTGCTGCTGTTTGCGGTTGCGGTCTACTCAGAGGAGCACTTTTAGTGTTTCTTTATTGAGTTTTTTTTCTGACATGTTGGTCATGGGTTCGATGCCCAGGTTAGGTAAAGCTCCATGCGCCGGGTTGATGACAATAGGCTAACCTCCCATCACATGGGCCTTAACCACTCGTATGCCGAGTATATAGACACAATTAAAAAGCTATTGTGTCTCGTGTAGATCTACGTTCCGGCACACGAAAGGTTAAACATAAGTGGAAAAATGTGGATATACTAATAGGTACCCGTCTGCCTACCTCGGGGTTACAGGCGTGATGCTATGTTATGTGTTTTTTAGATGTACAATGATAGTATTCCTTAAATAAAAGATTGTTTTAATCCCCAATTCCTTTTCAGGCGTCCACATCTCCGATAACATACGTAAAGATAGTGAGTACAGTTGACTACATGGTGGGGGCCGGCAACGCCGCCGGCCAGGTCACCGTGTTCCAAATACCCAAAGAGCATCCGGAGAATGTGCCCGACACCTTCAAGCCTAAAGTGGAGCCCAAAGTTGAAAGGTGAGAATTAACTTATCTGAAACGCAGGCTATGGCAATTTTTCATCAATTTATCTTGTAAATTCGGAAACCATACATACATATTGTTGCGACTCGAGTAATATGTATGTAAGTATGGTTTGCCAATTTTCAAGATACATTTTTGCAGCTTTTGTGTGACCACGTTTCCATTATCGTTTAGAGAATTATTTATCCTGGAAGATTTATGTGTGTGTGCATTCATGTTAAACAAACAGTATAAAATAAATCTGCTGTCCAGTTGTAAAAACCGCGCGCCTAGATCATGTACCTCGATTGAAGCAGGGGCGGGTAGCTATAGCTAGTTAGATATAACATACGTATGTATAGACACAGCAGGTTCACGTCAAGAGTTGTTGTCCTGTGTGCTCAGCGTATATTGTAAACAATAGTAAAACCTTGGTGATATTCTGATATTTTATTCTGTTGTGGTCATGTAATACTCCTGACCTCAGTGAAACCACAACTTCGCACGGTTCAACAACAATAACAATATTATCAAAACAGTTTAAAGATTCTAGAAGTCAAATCTTTCCTAGAAAGATTTGATCGATTCGCAACTTCGTTACAATTCTTCATGCACTAAGGCAAAAGGACGACCTGGATAAAGAAAAGAGAGAAAGTAGCACAGAATCGTGACCGTTGGAGGGAATGGAGGGAGGCCTTTGCCCAGCAGTGGGACAATATGGGCTGGCTATAATAATAAGGCAAAAGTTGCGTCAGGTATTGCGACTTCATTTGTTGATCATTTATGTCATCATCATCTGGGTAGCATTTTTCCAACTATGTTGGTTAGATCAGACTGGAAGCCGACTCCAACGTAGTTGGGAAAAGGCTCGGCAGATGATGATATTGTGCTGTATTTCCAGATATACAATAGGAGAGTTACACAAAAGTAAAATCACAGCAATAGAATGGTCCAAAAACGGCATGAGACTGTTCTCGGGTGATAAGAACGGCGTTATCATAATGACTGAAATCGACTTCTATATGGTAAGTTTCCGCTATTATGTGCCCAATCTAATAAGACAACTGCGCTGTGTTCGGTGTTTATTTGTGCACTTATTTAGATTCCAAACAAGTCAACAAATACGAGGTTTTGGAAAAATAAATATTGTACATCAAGTCATTCTAAAATCAAATTAATTTTCACCGGTATAAAGTTCATATTTGTTTAAGTGGCAAAAGAAAATAAGTTCAATTAGAAACAGGGCTTTGAATGAGAAGATCTCTTCAAACCTTTGTTTTCTATTAAGGCTTTTCTAAGGTGAAATTTGGTCCACTCGGACATTTGGAGCCTAATTTACCGCGTATATCTGCACCAACACAACGCTAATATTGTAAAGAGACTAGTTGTGCTCGGCATACTTAATTTTTTCTGTCATAAGAACATTCTCCTGACAATAACAATAAAAAAAGAATTAGCGCATTCGGTCGAGCCGTTCACGCGTGATGTCGTGACCAAAGGAAATAGGGATTGATTTTTATATGTATAGATAAAGTTTGAAAGTGGCGAGACCAGTCCGAAAAATTATTTTAATAATGAGAACTTACATTATCTCCAATTTTAATATTGCGTATGACACATAGGTACGCAATATTAAAAAAACAGTATGTTCCCGTGGTATCATTTGCGACCAAAATACGAGTAAAGCCGCAGGCAAAAGCTTGTAGTCAATAATTTGCAGATGATGATTTTAATTGAAGATTTTTGTACAGATGAATTATTTAAACCTATTACGCTAATCTGTTGATACTAGTGTTGTTTTAAAAAGGTTGCTCTTTTACGAAAGAGACCGGTATTCGTCGGATTAATAATATTCGATAATACTATTAATCTTATTTAGAAAGTCGTTTAACAAGTGTGCTTAAAATATGTAGCTAAAAATAAATGTTAAACTAACGAAACCTACTCACTCAACTATACTTCTTTATGGAAGTATCATAAGATGCAGTATTAATAAAAAAGGGGGCTTCCCATGGGGTTAAGCAAAAACCACAGAACGCCACCTGTGACGATCCTTACATACTCCTTTTACCTCGTCCACGTTCATACATCTGGTTAATTCCAATCCATCCAAGTTAATTCCATTCCCCATTTTTATCGAATTCTTTGATACATTTTACACAAAGAGGTCTTTAAACGGCAGATAACAGAACCCTGTTTACGCTAAACTTTCCTTTTCCTCGTCGGGAAGATCCTGAGTAATACAAATAATTAAAAATACGTTTTTATCATCAGTAGTAATTACGTTTAATAATGATATTGAGCGGAAACAATGATAACATTGTGGACAATGCTCCGGCAAGGTTGATTGGTTTAAGGTTTGATTTTATAGGTCACGATTGTGAGTTACTAGTTGTGTCCAGCGCTTACACCCGCCGTTTTGCATTTTGCTTGGGTCCTGAGAGTCGTAGCGTGATGTTAAATAAAGTAAATCCTGTCTCAAGAATTGGGCTATCATGAAATGCAAAAAGAATTTTTCAAATCCGACTAATTCAGAGAGAGATTATCGCGTTTAAATAACAAACTCTTCAGCTTTATTATATTCAGTACAGATAATAATATGCCAATCGTGAAGTTTATGAAAAAAGTGTATACTTTAAATGGGAACTTGAAATCTTACCCTAAACAACTTTAAAAATAATCAAAGTGTCTAAAGTTGTTTAGGATAAGATCTTAAATACATGAGAGGCGGTGATTTTGCCGAGTAAGTGACGACACTTGTCGACGCGAAATCGATCTTTATACCGCGAATATTCGCTTATATTGCTTGTACTCGTAGATAACGTTAAACGTTATGAAAGTACTGCCACTGCCTTAATGCTCGGTAACATCGCCACCATTGTTTGTGAACATATCCAAATTCGAATAAGCTAAAGCAAATATGATACTAATTTATAAACTAATCCCACAGCATCTCTGCAAATCAATGGAGATTGTAAACGAAGAACACGAGATCGTTCAGATGAGTTACTATCAGAACACGCTGCTAGTGTCGAGTGTGTATCGCAGCATCGTGTGCGAGCGACGCGACGCGCGCTGGCACGTCAACCAGCTGGGCAAGAAGGAGCGCAAGAGGTGAGCTCGTAGCCTGTGACAGATACATATGTCTAGTGTTTAAAGGGTGAGATATAGGCAATCAAACTGTACAACTTTCTCAATAGGTCACACATGGTTATCGCGGAAAAATTGGCCGCTTATAATGTCGGAACTTACAATGACTTTCAAGCGCCAAAAACCATACTGCACTATTTTATTTATTAAGGGTTAATAAGCAATTACAACATACCTAGGCTGCACTAAAAGTATCGGGAATGGAATATTTCCACTGTTCCTGTCATATTAAAATCTTTTTAATTGAAAACTCCTTGGTTTTAAAAATCGAATACCATTTATTTATTTAAAAAAAGATTCTCGGTCTTGTCACAAGGTTTTGTCAAACTTGTTTAGTCGTTGAGAAAATGGAATTGACTCGAGAAAATTCAAGAGCGATGATTTATTATGACTTTCAAAGTGGTTTAACACAAAAACAGTGTGTTGACCGGATGATTTCTGCATTTGGTGATGAAGCCCCATCCAAAACCACAATTTATCGCTGGTTTGCTGAATTTCAACGTGGACGTGTCAAGCTCAGTGATGATCCCCGTCAAGGTCGTCCAAAAACTGCAGTCACCCAAGAAAACGTTGATGCCGTAGACAGATTATACTATAGACACCGGCAAAGCGTGTCGCAAAAAGAGACAAAAAATAAATACGTCACGAATTTAGGGTTACCGGGTGAGGAAAAATTTACCCCACAATTTATGAGAATTGGAAATTAGTACGTAAGACAAAGCCTGAATATGCCAATGACATTATCCGTTACCATCGGTACGCAAAGGCATGCGATGCGGAGAAGACATGCTGCCGAACTCAAATTAATTGCGATGAGGGCAGGAGTGACGATGGATGATGATGATGTGGTTCTAAATTACTGCCATTTCTGATGTTATAAGTAGTAGGTTCTGGGTTTGTGGGTAAATAATAGAACATGTTTATTTTTAATAAGCTTTTATTGATTTAACACATTATTGTCCTTTAAATAAAACAAGCTTCGTATGTTTCTAATTTTTTGCTTAGGTTCAAATCCTTTTGTTGCGTGATGTATACGCAGTTCAAAATAGTGCATGGCAATTGCCTTAATAAGTAAAACTTTGTGGTTTCCAATAAAAGGTTGACTTTCAAAATGATTATTTATGAATTCTTCTTTCTAATTAACTTATATTCTTCTTTTTAATTCTCAAAATGTTTGCTGCAAATTTTTGATGACGGTTTTGGTGTCCAATCTGTTCGTCCTGTAGCTACAATCCAATTCTGACGTAAATTATCAGGTTCAGGGAAACTGCAAAAAGTCATTAAATTAAATATTTCAGATATTTAATTAATACTCACTGCAGAAGCCATCATATTATTATTTCCCATAATAGTGGGTAATAATTTATAGAAAAGTTGGCAACACTAACGTTTTTAGGTTAGAATTTATAATTGAATAATAATTGTTATTTTTGTGCTTTTTAAGGATGAATCGTACGTCTAGCGTACATTATACACAATATATGAACATAATAAAATGTTACTGAATGCCTAGAACTGATAAAGAGTGGCATACTTACGAATGAAAAGACAATCCTGGGATTTTCGTTCCACTATCACTTTTACACCCTTTAACGCTACACCACACCATTTTATTGTATAAATGGTTGAAATAGTAAGTCTAAATTGTTCAAAACAAAATATAACATAAATTACTTAACATATAACACGTAAAAACTGTATTTTAAAGGTAGACGATGGCTAGCTGCACGTCAGCTGTCAAACTTTGTTTAGCAAACTAGTGTGCTGACCTTGAAAAAACGTGGCACGCTCGATGAAACAAAAAATTGTATCGTTCTGTTTCATTTCTTTACACGACATCGGCATAAGTTGTTCTTTTTCTTGTGTGAATGCGACAAAACATATCAATTAGTCTATAGCATTCTCTGTCTACGGTTGATGCTGTGTGTAAGCTGATTGAGGAAGATCGACATGTGACATACCGCGAAATTCAGGCAACTTTAGACATTGGCATGAGTCAAATACAAATAATCTTGCATGAACCGTTAGGTGTAAAAAAGTTGTTTTCCCTATGGATACCGCATTCGCTCTGTGAAGAGCAAAAAGCGGCTCGCGTTACTTGGTGCGTCAGAACTCTCGAAACATTCCACGCAGGATCCTCAAATGCTGTATACAACATCGTATCAGGTGACGAATCCTGGATATACGCGTACGAACCCGAAACAAAAAACCAATCACGAGTTTGGGTGTTCGAAAATGAGTTAAAGCCAAAAAAAATTGTTCGTTCACGGAGTGTTGCAAAAAAAATGGTGGCCACGTTTGTCTCAAAAACCGGCCATTTTGCGACTATTCCTCTTGAGGGACAAAGAACGGTTAATGCAGAATGGTATGCTAGCATTCGTTTGCCACGGGTCGTTTCTGAACTCCGTAAAGAGAAATGCAACCGCCGCATCATCCTCCATCACGACAATGCGAGTTCTCACACCGCGCTCAGAACAAAACAGTTTTTAGAGCAAGAAAACATAGAATTATTAGACCATCCGCCGTAGAGCCCTGACCTAAGCCCTAATGATTTCTATACTTTCCCTAAAATAAAGAATAAATTGCGTGGTCAGAGATTTTCATCACTTGAAAAAGCTGTGGACGCCTACAAAACGGCCATTTTGGAGACCCCAACTTCCGAATGGAATGGTTGCTTCAATGATTGGTTCCTCGTGTAGAAAAATGTGTCAAATTTCGCGGAGAATACTTCGAAAAGCAATAAATACATTTTTAAATAGTAATGTTGTGTCACTTCCTTGATTCCCGAAATTTTCAGTGCCGCCCTCGAATAATAAGGTTAACAAAACTTTAAGTATTACAGTTCACTGCATTATTTATTTTATTTTATTTATTATCCGCAGACTATTACTATTATGTGCATTAACAGTCATTTGGGTCGTTTGCGACTCTAACATTTTTTCGTTTTGTGTCACGTTCCGCATACTTTCGGCAGCCTGTGCGCGCTGGGCGCGGTGTTCCAGCACTCGTACGCGCGCGGCGGGGCGGCCGCGGCCTACTGCGCGCGGCCCGGCCTGCGCCTGTGGCGGGCCGACGCGCACGGGAATGTGCTGCAGACCTTGTTGTTCAAGGTACGTGATAAACAAATAGAGAAAAAACATTTATCAAAATGAATAAGTAGGCGGAAAATATACGCCATACCCACACAAAACGGCCAATAATGCTGTGACACCATGCTGATCTGTGTCCACTCGTCGTCAAATTTGCTTTATTGAATTTTGAGTATGGACTCTGAACATGTGAGACCAAAGCATTAATATTCCCAGTAGTCAGCCAAAAACATCTGATGTTGCCATACTGAAAAAACACGTTCAATTAAAAACTAGTGTTTTTCTTCATTTTTTGAATACAGAAAAATATAGGTTTTTCATTACCCATACTCTGAAAGTAGGTCTGAAGTTGCCTGAGGACCAGGATGGAAGTAATACTTTTCATCCCTAGGGAGAATCGCTTTCAACTGACAGCTGTCAAATTATTAAAAAAGAATTAGTTCTATTTTCACATATCTATTGAACCATGTTCCAACTTTCTATACAGCCACGATGTAAATTTAAATAAAATAAACTATTGATTAAATAATATATATTTTTTAAATAACTTTATTGTAATTTAGTTTCAACAATTTCTTTAAAATGACATAGATTTGGGCAAAATATTTACCATTTTTTCAATGATGAAAATGAAAAATGACTGAATAGCTGGCCGGCCACAGAAAAAAAAAACAAAATAGGCGGGAAACGGGAAAGCGGCAATCCGATCTTCATTTGTTTTGTCGAGTTTTAGAGTTTTGTTTCCGTATAGCAGAGATTTGTATAAAATGAGTTCATCTGATTCAGATATGCATTTAACGCCTGATTTTATAAGAGAAGAGGCTAAAGCGATAGTGGAAATAAAATTATCTCACCAAATCACCAAAGTTGTTGATTTATTTAAAATAAAATTTACTCATTTTTTCTTTAGCTAATTCATGTTTTTATTTTTACTTTTCTTGTATTCGTAATGAAAAGCACAGTGTTTACCTCGGGTTAAAGACTTATTTAAAACCCCGTCTCGGGACTAAATAAGTTACTTTCACCCCTAGGGTAACAATGTACTATTTTATACCTTCTACCTGTTTTCCAATTCCAGGAGGCGATATCAAACCCGCTAACAATAGCGGAGCTCCTAAACCCGAGCCAGCACAAACACTCTCACAGCCAACACGAGTACAACCTGGGCCCACTACATGTGTTCCGCGAACACTTCCTGGTGTCGCACAACGAACACATGCTGTACATACTGGACCCGCGCTCGCTCACTGCGGTGGCCGTCGTCGATGATCTGAGAAGGTAACTTAAAAAAATTTTTTTTTTTTTACTTAGCCTCTATTGTCCCACTGCTGGGCATAGCCTTTCCACTCTTCTCTCCGCCAACACGCACTAGACCAGCGCGGCGGGATATGGTCCAAACCCGAAGTTGTGACAACTTTTTTGAAAATATTTGAAAATATTGTGTTGTGATTTGCAGGAATCAAGTAATTGGGTTGTTAAGGCATCGATTATTATATCTATCTCTGTAGCTTGTGAGGTCCCACTGCTGGGCAAACGACCTCCCTATTTTCACTCTTCCAAAGAACTACATGTTCGCGTAAAATGTTAATGCACAAAATTTTTGCGGTTTCTGGGGAAAATTTCACAAAACTTGTTTAAAATGATCAGTACAATATTACTCAAACTCAAAGCATTTATTTCAATTAGATCACAACAGGCACTTTTGACTGTCAGAAAAACAAAGAAAGCGAAGTTACAGTCACAGACACAAGGCATAATAACTTGTGAAAGTACTGTAGTTGCCCATTCCAAGCGTAGATCTCTATGGAGAAGATTCAATATATTGTTACAAGGTTCATTCATGTTCAGATTATACATATAATGTGAGAACGATGTAGAAAGACGTGCACATGCAAAACTATATTGTATTATACTATACAGAATAATACAATATAGTTTTATGATTTTTATATAATTTCATGCTTTGCGTAACTGAAGACCAGAACCTTGCTGGCGAGTTTGTTCCGCCTCTTCTTCGAGCGAGCGTTTTGAGACACTGTCTTAGGTAATTCTGACGTTCAAAAGGTAGTGCTTCTCTTGCGCCTAATTTGAATAAATGACTGTTGATGTCGATTTTTGGTTTTGGGTTTGATAAGGGATCTATACACCTTGTAAGATGACTACAACATAACCTTCCTCACAGGATCCTGTCAGTGTCAGTGAACAAGGACGAGATCTTCGTGCTGGAGGGCCCGCGCTCGCTGCTGCGCCTGGCGCACGCGCCCGAGCCCGCCGCGCTGGCCGCAGGTCTGTTCAGCAAACTTCACTAGCCATCACACTAGGGCACGTAGGCTGGGTGACGCGTCTAATACTAACTTTACTGTACTATAATAATATGACTTATGTTGCTGTCAAAAAAACGAATGGCTGACAGCTGTCACAGATGATAAAAAAATGGAGTGCTCAGTTCTTCTTCCTCTTAGCGTGTCGGTGGCAATCCCTAAGTCGGCTCAGAACTAAGCTACAAATTTAGCGCTATCACTAGCCTACCAATTCCTGTAACGTGCAGGTATCAGGACACGCTGAATACGAAATAATATGTACCATTGTTAGTGGAACAGCACCACATTTGCTCTCCAGACTAGAATCGTCTAAAAATATCAGATTTTCCTTACCTCGACCAACCTGTTTCCGCAATCTGCTCAATAGAACTGCTCAGTTCTGTCTGATGAGGTATTCAGGTGACACAGAGTTACCATCTTTAACATAACATAACATCAACCCCTTCCCTGTTAACAGTTTAAATAGCCAAACTCCTAACCAAATTTCGGCCATGGAGGTCAAACTCTGGGAAATCCGAAAAAGACATTATAGGTGCATAAAGGTGTGCGCAAACACAGGTACACGCTCTCTTCTACCAAAATCAATATTAGGTGTCGTCGAAGTCATATAAATGAAGAGTTTCCTCAATGCTATCCTAATTGAAGAAAAACAGTATGCCGAACTAATTACAATGAGCACTCCATTTGTTGTCAAATCTGTGACGGTTTTTACATTCTTACGATGTTATATGATGTGCCTTCCAGTTTATATGCTCTATATGAATGTATTGTACTTATTTGCGCACGTTTTAAAACTTATGGAATGATTCACTATCACTGAATGCAGGTTAATTTAATTGTAATTTGTTAGAAGATGGACTGTTTTTATTTAGTTTATCAGGCCTGTATTTTAGAACGATACTCAAGCACTTATCATAAGTACATTTTTAGTCAACATTTGTCTGAAATCTTTTAAACAAAATGCATGCTTGATCATCCTTCTAAAATATGGGATATAGTCATTAATAGATCACATTAGATGTAAGATTATTGATTTAGTTAAGATATGTTTAGAAAATAAGCAGGTTTGAGCGTCTGGATGAGTAGTTTTTACAACCTGTAATATACTAAAAAAGCAAAGATTAAAATGCACAAATTTTCAATATGTGTCACAGTGCTTATACAACTTAAATAAATCTCTACGAAGAGTGAGCTCGATTATCCCGCGTCAAACGATAGATACGGCGGGTGTTCACAATCTAACGATTTATTTTATTGCTGAAAAGTCGTAAGAAATATCCTTCTGCTATACTCTAGCTCGAATCACATATTTCAGTAACTTCTATAAAAAACACAGCACAGAATTATTATACAGTATACATAATATTTATGAATTTATTGTTCAGATACATAACCTATTTGTATTGTCTATTCCCTTCAGTATTTTGCCAAGCGTAACTCAAGTGTTGTTAAATTTTCATAGCCTGTCGACTCGCCGATATGACATCAATAAGTAAAATTTGAAGTTGAATTTTACACAGTTCGGGTCGGCACGGCACATAATCACATTTATTAAACAACAAACCCGACCCGAATCAATTACTACACTCAGTTCTTTTTCTGAAGCTTGCGATAGAGAATTTCGGCTTCTATCATCGCTTAATAATAAATAAATCCGCGGATCCGAAACATGTATGTTCCCCTCACAGTTAGAAGTCGACAGGCACGATAGTATTAAATCGGTTGTTATTATTATATATAATGTAATGTGTTCAAGACAACGTTGTGTACTGCAAGTATTATGAACATATTTCCGTCCGCTTTCAAGCATGCATTTATATATTATACAGTTATACATCGTATTTTCACACACGGTTTATATGAAACGGTGCAAATGTTAACATGAATATGTCACACAAATCTTAAAAACAGGCGCTGGGAAAACTTTTTTTTTAATTAATAAATAAATAATTAAAACCCGCTTGTACAAATCACCAAATGTGTTTAATGCATAGTTTATTTAGAACATCACTCTGTCTTTGTCATATTAACGTTTTATTCAATACGTTTAAGCTTTAACGCATTAGCGAGTTGTACAAGTGTACAGTCACAAGCACCAATGTATACACTTTCCTGAATTTAAAAGCAATTTTAACGAGAAATAACGATTGTAACTTAGATAGGATCTTTTTCATAAAATTATGAGTTGCAAAATACTATGTTCGTAACAACATGAAATTTTAATCAGAACAGTAAGAGAAAAACACTTTAAAGTTGCTAAGAACATTACCTCAACTCGATTACAACTTAACTGCTAATAGCGCGTTGATCAAATCTCAGATCATGGCATGCTAAGACAGACCCCAGGAGGTCTAATTGTGTGCTTTGTTTAAATAAATAGTACTTGTAATTTATAAAATAAATAAATAATAATAATAAGTGTTTACATGTTGGTGCTCGTGACTGTACCTAAGAATGAAGTAAACTTATTGTTTCCGAACAATAATAAAAGTAAGTTCAATGTACTTAGTGAGTAATGCTGCAAGTAGGCCTAAAAATTCGTCGTTATGAAATAACTTAATAATTATTAAAACTGCAATTTACTTTTTAGTCAATTATAAAGGTGCCTTTAGAATGAAAATATTAAATTAAATAACTCTTGTACTAACATATCATTATATACCTACGCCATATGTAAGTATAGTGCCATCATTTACAATTTTAGGATATCATTTTCATTTATTTTTCAATGTAAGTATAGTGTGAATGAATTTTTAACCGAATGAACAAACATGGGGACATCAATGACTGTTTTAACTAAAATTAGGCGATAGCTAAAAGAATGAGCAATTAATATTTAGGCAACAACTTAGGTATCCCTCAGGGTAAGTGAAAACGAGCACGCATTTCGGCTACTTTAAGTTTTTCTTTGGTAAATATGTATACATGGTTTAAATACCAGTATTTTCTTACATAGTGGGTTAAAATAAAATAAAATACTATACCTTGTACCTTAGGTGGTGGGGATAAGATTCATTTCAGTTCACATTTTTGTTTCTTCTTATTTAAATGACAAGTTCAAAAAAATTGGATATTCTCGCCATTAAATATAGCTCTGGCAATGTCATCGTTATCAGTACCTGGCCGTTAAGAAGGGTCATAGAGTTTGAAAAAGTTCAGCTTTGCAATGTCGTCACTGTCACTCATATCATAACTTACAGTGATACAAGTATATTCTGTCTCTCAAATGACGTTGCCAGAGGGTATAAAATGTTAATATATCACAAAATGTTAACCACTAGTGAGTGGTTAACATTTTGTGATATATTTTGAATAAACGATCAGACAGCGCGGCGGTGTGAGTTCCGATTTTAGCAACGCTTCTAAACAGCCTTGTACAGATTTAGGTACTGTGTGATAGTCTCGTTATAAAAGTTAGGGTTGCGCCACATCATCAGCACGGAATCTTTTTCCATACATTTTTTTTTTCGTCATTTGCTAAACAGAGACACAGAGTGACAGTGCTATCGCACCCAGCATCATCGCTCGGCAGCACGAATCCGTGCTGATAGATGAGATTCAACCTTGAATGTGTCTTAAAGTATAAATAAAAACTATATTCAGTTCAGAAAAACGAACCCACATCATGTGACAGACAGACATACATACATGATTACAATATTGCTTATGAAGTGTTATTTTTTTGTTAAATAAAGTTGTGAGATTATGATATAGAAATAAGATTAATAATAATAATAAAAATAAAGAAAGTTAAGTTTAGAAAGTGCC
Organism: Eurois occulta; assembly: GCA_950022335.1. Taxonomy (NCBI): domain Eukaryota; kingdom Metazoa; phylum Arthropoda; class Insecta; order Lepidoptera; family Noctuidae; genus Eurois; species Eurois occulta. Next base: position 2,115,634 of record OX465498.1, read on the forward strand.
TTAATCATACCAAATCGCGACCAATGTATTTCATATATCTTTAGTATATAGACAATAATGTATTGATGATTATATCATGTGCTAAAAGTAGATAGGATTTTATATTTAGCAGTAATCAGTAGTTAGGTAGGACTCTCTTTTTCGCCAACTAATATGAAATTGATTTACTGAAGTATTTATTCCTACATTTTAACTAAAAGACAGGGTGGGAAAAGGACAGTGTTGACTGACAGCTCTTGTCTCTTTCTTATTTCATCTGCCAGAACAATATTCTAAAGTCCGCTTTTTCAATGGTTAGATATCTTTTACCTAAAGAATAATATTACGGATTTAACAGCATTTTTAACAGAAAATATGTCATATTGACAATCCGCTGCATTTGGGTCCAAGTGGTGGTTTGAAGCCCACTCCCTTTTCCAGAGAGAAGACCTGAATCCGGTAGGACTATTATGGGCTACTCATGCTGCATTTATTCTAAATATAAAAGTTATACTGTGACGACTGAAAAACCAACCCTAACATTAACTTAAGTTGGTGCAAAAGAGATCAATTTATTTTTATATTTTTGTAATAACATGTGACTACCATTTATGATAATGAAAATAACTTAAATTTCAATCTTAAATTGGGATCTTAAAAGTATTTATTATAGTGCAAAATACTTATGTCTAGTTTAGATAATATCACGTACTTAAACTGACTATATATATCTATCTAGATCTACTTATATACATTCCTATTATAAATTGTATGAGTCATTTCAGTTGTTTTAGCTCTGACAGGAGGAACCGATTATCAGCCTTATTTTAACGGTTGTAAAAGTCACTGTGATTTTGACAGTAACCCAAAGTCAGAGGTAAAATAAATGTGAATGGAGTGTAACTGTCATGTGATATCATTATTATAAGTATATATAAGCATTACGGTGCTTGTGAAATTGGCTATAAGTATCAACTATTTTACTAGAATTTAAGATTGGCGCAGAATTAATGTTAAGATTTGAAACATAAAAATTAAATATACTTAAGTTTCTATTCATGCTATGTATCGCAAAAAATAATTTAAAATATGAGCTAGTTCTTTGAAAAAGGCATTTAGATACTGTTAAGATTTTTATTAAGATCGGACTTTATCATTGATATTTTATTTTTGTAAAACTTTTTGTAAAAATTAAGTTTGAAACCGACACATTTATTTCTGTTGTATATCTTTTAAAATATTACAATATAATGTAGATTAGATCTGTCGCTTATTTAAAGCTTCGTATACAGGGTGTACCTTTTGGGCTTGTTAAAAGTAATGTATTTGCAGGGTAGAAAATTTTAAGTAGTACTTATACACATCCTGTATCTAGTTACCCGCTGTAGTGGGATGATTGACAACGATTTTGTTTTATTTAAGTATTTTCTTTGTATACTTGCTTGCAAAAACAATATTACACTAGTTTTTTACCACTACTCGATTTGTGTACTAGTTTTTATTTAATTTAAGTAAAACACAAATGGTTTTATGCCACATTATCAAGACTACCAAAATGCTTAACTAGTTTATATACTTTTTATTAAAATTATGCATGTTTGTAAGAATATTTTTGCAAGCAATTGTATATAGATGTGTTGTCTCGATGTCAGCATGGCCATTGACTTGTATATAAATATACACATGCACAACATACATATGCATTTTTATTTTATATCCAATCACCTTTCGCTTTTGTCTATGTATGTAATGTATACGAGCAATGGCTTTGTTTGTCTGCTTGTTTGCTGCTAGAGTATGCTAATAACCCTGCTAATTGCATTTATGCTAACTTTTACGGTTCGGACAAACCGGTGCGGACAAGTTGCAGATCGGCTGTGGATACCGGAGTTTAGCCCGGCTTACCCTACTTATATATGCTGTCAGAGTCCGGTGTCTGGAGTTCGCGTCGCTATCTGTCCTCTGTCTCATATTTATTTCTATACAGTATTTGAAAGACATTCTTACAAAGTTGTAAGATTATTTCCTGCCACCATTATTGTGGGTTCGATTCCTGCTAATTTTTATTTTTTTATTTTTTCAAAATTTATAAAATACGTTTGTTGTTTGAAGATATTTGATGTGTATCGATGGTAAGGTGTAAACAGCGCTGATTGGGACGAACTGTATATGAATACTGTATGTAACATTTTGCATGGCATATTTATGTATACAGACTGAATTTTCCAAGTGGGCGTGGATGGCCAAATTCGAAACTATGAGGAATAGTGAAAAATGCTCAATTCCTTCCTTTAGTTTGGCGTGTCATTATTTCCTAAAATTTGATCCTTAGTAGCGACACTATCGTATTGTGCATTTTTTTTTTCGAAATCAATGGGTTCGATTCCTGACTAGGAATATAGATTTTTCAAAAATCGAATAATGCTGTTTTAGTTTTCATCAAAATCGGGCTCGAGACTCGTTTGAGCATTTTTCGGTATTCCTCATAGTTTCGGATTTGGCCATTGACGCCCACTTGAAAAATTCACCCTTTATAATTATTTTTTAGAAAAGCTTGCAGAGTAAGATGATTTATATTATTTCTGTTTTTTTTAAAGATTATTAATATCAAAGTAATCGAAAGAATCCTACCAAATGAAGTATGTTTTCCAACAGAGGAACCGATGAACCTGATGACGAAGTCCCTCACGTCGTCTATCCAGCAAGCGGTGAACTCGGTCCGCGACTTCACGCACATCGACCAAACGGTGCCGTACATCTCCAGCGTGCTGGAGCAACCCATCTCCATGTTCACCAAGAACGAGCTCATAGAAACAGGCACCGTCGCTAGCGCAGAGGAGTGCTTCGAATTACCCCCCATCAAACATTTACCCCTAGATCTCTCCGAGAATGTTCTAGAATCCATTGTGAACGAGTTCCGAGATGTCTCCAGCGATGCAGAGGAGATAAGGAGGGTGAAAACAGAAGAGTTGCAGAGAAAGTTAAAATTGTATAACAGTATAATGGAGAAGAAGTACGATGGGGAGCTGATTCATAGTAGCAGACGGACTCGGCGGCGGGAGGGAGGGTCGGGGGGCAGTACCCCTCGGATGGCTACCCCGGTCAGGAAGCCAGCTGACAATGTGAGCTATACCAGCCCCTGTGTCATGAATGTCAGCGTTTATGGGTGAGTAACAACTTACTTGTCAGCGGCTGTGTACCTTCGCCCAACGTAACCACGCTTCAGCATCGATACAAAATGTATTTGTGTGCGAAGGGCCTAAGTCCGTAATCTCTGTTTTTTACAAAATATTCGTGAATCAACAATCGTATTTTTAAATTCCAGAGCCATACCCCAACAAAACGACGAACTACTCGAGAAGCAAATAGAAGAGAAAGAGAAGATCCTCGCCAAGATGTTGAACTTGGAGTCGCTCAGCATAGACAGCCCCAAGCTTGACAGTCAGACCCCCCCGGACCCCGTGCCTACCTTCAGACACGTCGACATCCTACCACCACCAGAGGTAACAACAATCACGGCTAAACCTGTTCAGAAACCAGCAAAAACTCCCATTAAAGACCCCAGTCCCATGGACTTAGTACCTAAAGTACTCCAACTACCTAACACCTGGAACTTAGAGAATATTGAACTGAAGCTAGACACGAAACATAACGGGTTTAAAGACAGGTCCCTGCTGTCGCCCGACGACCACTTGGACAGTGAGTGGGAAATAATCTGATACAAAATGATGACGGAATCTGGTTTGTTTTATACGTTATGAAGATTGATGAAGACGCCAGATTTTTGGTTGTACAATCCAAACAAGAGTATTTTTTTAACAAAGAGTATAACTTTATACAACAAGTAGTGAATTATCCAAGGTTTAGAATAATCACAGTAGTTTAAGATCCACAAAAAAATCGTAGCATTAACATTCGGTACCTTCATATTTACTCGACTGAGGCGGAGCCCAAAAGGAGAGTAATGTTTTATTTATTTATTGAGAAATCATGGATTGTACAACCCCAAAATGAACCAATTTCGACGACTTATGATAAATGTAAGTATTTCTTAAGTGTTGCAATTTGTAGCTTTCTGATTTGATACCAAAATCAATTGAATGGCAATTACAGTGAGATGCAATCGGTGTGTTTATGCACCTCACACACACATCACATTACAAATACGTGTGTAATATAATTTATTATGAATTATGCAACTGTACGATAATGTAATCGAAATACGTAGATCATTGAACCTTTCCTAAATATTTATTTGAAATGGTAACTAGGCATAACAATGCTAATTGTTGGCAACTTTCTCACAAAAAAATAAAATGGTTTATGGTCTTAAAAAAAACATTTCTAAAGTGGCAGTTTACACTAAATAGGATAGTTTTATAATCTCATACATGAATAGTCAATAGTGTGTAATGGACTAAGAACAAGTAGTATTCGTTTGCAAGACGTTGCGTTTAGTTTAGGGGCTTAGGGTAACAGTTAGTAGTATAAGTTATAGTGCCCTCGGTTTATGATTTATGGCAGGCTAGAACATTTAATGTGTGCAATAGTGTGTAAGCTTCTTAAGATACATTTTTTAACAGTAACAGCCAAGGTACGATTTTGAAGATGACTTCAACCGCTAATGAATTGCAATTAAACACACTCCTGTTTTCTATATAACTGTATGGGAGTACCTCCTTAGTTAGCGAAATTTCCGCCTTTTGCCGCATTCCGAACTCGACCGCAGCGAAAGCAATCTGTCTCGCTGCGGTCTGTCGTAGCGATTTGGCTTCCTTGCCGCTGCGGTTTGTAGTTACGGTCGTCTTCGGAATTATACACTCATTGTCTGAAAAAGAAGAGTAGGTTTTGGTCTAGAAAACGTGTACCTACCTGCAAAAATGTTTCCTTGTTGGCATATTGTTGTCTTCTTTAGATAGTGGAACTCTTCATAATTTGAATACAAGATGAGAATAAAATATTAATATGTGTAAGTATAAAGTGTCCTGAGACCGCATTTAATTTATTATAAGAAGAACAATAGCGAGATTTTGACAAAAGATTTCGCAAATGGAGCGAGGGATTGAACTATTATTATGAATTTATTGTATTTGACCAATTAAGGGTGTGTGCGCATAGTATAAGTGATCAGTTTTAGTGAATTTTACCACTTCAGAAGGGAAAATATTATTATGTCGTTTTGTGCTCTAAGCTCTCTTCCTCGTCTCAGTTTGAAAAGTTCACCAACATTGTGAGTCAGACGATTACAATATTGTGTCCTATTTTTTTAACATATTTTTTTTTCTTTTCACGCTTATCTGACAACTAAAGTAAATCTAAGGGATGTAAGGAATATGATCAGACTTTTTTTTTAATTTTCAAACGAGAGAGAACGAATAAATCTTATGTCTAGTGAAAATTTATCATTCATTTTACATATCGATGTTCAGAAGCTTGAAAAAGATTATGGAAGGAGTCTATGACCTTTCAAGTCACAAATCGGACGTTGGATTCGAAAATTTGATCAGTATTTGATTTAACAAAAGTATTATTGTCACAAAATTCAAAGAATCTAAATTTATTTTAAGTTTACTTCGTCGTTCGGAAAACAAGCCTGACGAACTCGAAGTAATGAAACGATAAATTAATTTATAATTATGTACTGCCCACTGAAAAGTAGTGGCTATGAATACGTACTATAGATCTCTACGCACATTATAACATTTTCTATAATATAGCGTTTGTACACATCTATGCACGTGTGTGCAGTTAGCAGCATAAGTAGATACTAAGCCACGATTTAAAAACCGATTTTTGTTTATTACCTCGAATATCATGAGTTGAGGCTGAACCTAGTCGATGATTAAAAATATTTCACAATGTAATGAAGATGATAATTTATGTGATCAAAAAACTCAAAACTGGCACTTGACTTAATTGACATAATAATCACGTTACTTCGTTACAATATATACCCTATTTTTATTAAATGAATTTCATTGCAAACGAAATAACGCGAATATTGTGTAAATAGGCCAAGTACAATAACATCACTATTTAATTTTATTCACTGTTAAAAGTAGTCATTTAATAGCATAATGGATAAAGTTCCTTGCATAAAAAAAAACATAATTATGTATTACCTAATACCTAAGGAATACCACATGATACACGAATGCTTTTAAATGCAATGCAACACAAAATACTGCCTTAATGCAGTTAAAATAATGAGTAAGTACTTAGTTATCCGTCTAATATTTAAGATCAATTTATTTTTATAATTTCTAATCAGTGTTATAAATCGACTTCTATTTATTTATCTACAAGGAAATTTTCAATATATACGTTTTACTAGTTTCTTATTTCTTTATACAAATAATCTCGTATTCAGCGAAAATGGCTGCTAAATAATAAGTGCAACAACAATTAAGCTAGAAATGTATAAATTGTGATATTATGTATTTTGTTTTTGGCTGAAAAATAAAGTATTTGATAATTAATTTTTTTTTTAATAGATCAAACTACCTTTTACACTTAGCGTGTTAAACTAAGACGCTAAGTGTAAAAGGTAGTGTGACCACATTATCTCGATTTCGGGTGACTTGTGGGTTGGAACGTTTCTGCATAACTACGTCCAATTATTCATTTTATGACGTAGGTCTGGCGATCACAGGGTCTTCGACCAATCTACATGCCTTTGTTTAGTTTTTTTTTTTAAATTGAAAATAAACAAACAGAAATCAAAGGGATGAATATAGAGTAGGTATATTATAGTAAAGAAATATTTGCTCATGTTTTAATTTCCAGGAAGAAAATGGAAATAAGTTCGTATGGGCTAAGCGCCGCTAGCCTTTCCCATTAATCCTCTCGTTCAGAAATGTTTGGGCCCCTCTAGCTGGAGCGCGGCGGCCGGAAGTTGGCTTATGAGTCCATTTGAATAGGTATGCCGTAGGCCTCATCGATCTATGGCTGAAACAGTACCTACAGTATCGTCTATCGATATAATCAACCGATATGTCTTCTTGGTTTGTTGGTATGTATGGGGGAATCTTTACACAGTCAAAAATAAAACACAAGTTGCACATACAAACTTTATTTGCATAACACGATGCAATGTTACTTATCGACATTTCGCAGTACAATAAATAAACGCGAAAAAAAATACAATTTGGTCCATTACCGAATTCCGAACTAGCTGTCTAATATACAAATAAAAAATACTGTCTTCAACAATGATTTTATACATTCGTTGTTTAGAGCTCTCGAGTTTACCAGATAATCACACAAATAGCTGCCATTTGGAACTGGGTCCGAAACAATAATTTAGACAAAATCAGATAAGGGTTTCAACAATTAATATTAATTGCCCCCAGTTCACATCGACACACATCCAATACTGACAACAAATAAGTCACGATTCAAACTATATATAGAAGTACAATTCTATAACATTAACATAAGAGCTCTATCAATCAAACGAAAACAAAAAAAAAAGAAAAATATCAAGAAAAATGGTAACAAATTGTGATCAAGCAAAGCGAAAGAATATAATATATTCTCATGATATTCATACATTGAGAAACAGAACAACAAAATTATAATACTTTCGATACTTATAAAAATAAACAAACGCGTAAAGACTTCTTAATTTATTCAAATTGGATAATTGTTGCGATTGCAATTACAAGGGCACGAGAAACAATCGATGCTTAATGAAATTGCTATTGCCTTACACTTCGCCCACTGCGACTGTTTGTAGCGATGTGCTATCGTCGCCTGTTTCGTAAACGCGCGTTTGCACCGCTACTAGTGCGCGTTGGTCTCATTTGAAACTCGTGTCATCAGCGGTACTGTATCGATGCAAACATGCACTGTTTCTAACGACATCGAGAGAACGAAGAGTGGAGTACGAAGGGAGGGTGTCGCACGATTGCATCGCAACTGTAGCGTGACACTAGCGATACAGAATCGTGGTTACGTGGGCGAAGGTAAACATTCCGAGACTGCATCGCTGCAAAAAACTAGGTGGGCGAGGGCCCTTAGAGAACAGTAAAGGGGTTCTGGCAAAAATCAGTCAGTGTTTCTAACGTAACTTTCACTGTTTGACCTTGTATAATTTGCAATTATGAAACAATTTAATTTATTAAAGAATGCTTTCTCCGATAGATTGCTGTCGCGATTCAGTCTCACAACTTTTCTCCGTTTTAAAGTTTTTTTTTAGAACTAACATTATAAATCATTCCGAAAATGGCTAAGGGCACACGGCAATGGTTCACGCAAACGATGTTCTGGAGCTGTCAGTGTCAATATTCTACAGCGATTATGACTCTGACAGCTCTTGAACGCGGTTTACATGTGCTGATCGCGTTCAGTTCCTTTAGCAAAATCGTTCTTAGTTGTGCTGTGTGCCAAAATGTCAATGTTCATTATTTTTTTATTATTAAGTGTCATAAGTTTAAGTACAACTACAGCTAGATACAAAATTGGTCAGTGCGTGTGTTGATATGGACGCGACCTACTAACTATACTAAACTAGACTATGGCGGTCACCCACGATTCTGAGTAAATTTTTCTACCTAATCAACCCACCCTGTTGGCCTGTTCCCAAGAGACGCATCGATTTCGAAAAATCTTCAATCATAGCATTAAAACCTTTTCTATTGTAACATCTACAAAATCGGAATGTAAGGGGATGCCCACACTTGTCGATGAGAATCGGCTTGAACTGATCATTTTTCGCATTTAGTTCGGTGCGGTGCGGTGTTGACTCGCGTCGTTCGAACCGAAACGATGCGAATGATGTTTTTTGTTTTCGCTTTAATTACATAGCTCAAGCAAATGCCGCGGCCGCGTTGATGAGGTTATTCTCTTAAAATCTAATTAAAAAGTAGATTTTTAATTATTATTCGCAGGATTATTGCAGTTACGAATTCTGACAGTGTCAATTGTCTTCAGTAATGCAACTATGGCGAGAGCAGCTCAGCCCATTGCACAAAACTTCAAAATAAAAGAACATTTTTTAGTTTCGGCATAACACTAGAAGTGTTCTTTTCTATTGAACGTTATTTTAAGATCTATAGCCTAGCGAAAACATAAAGACATCTGAGCTTTCTTTACAAAGTGTGAACTTCTATCACTATGTTTAGAAAAAAAAAAATGACAGCGCTCTTAGGTTATCTGTATAAATGAGTCACAATTTGAGAAATCTGTCAAAATATAGCTCTTATTTCACTTTCTCAAAACATGGCAATAACAGCCTTAGAACTTTATACTACATCCTTAACCTTTTAATACCTAATCATATCGAACTGTGGGTGACGCCAACGAAATAAGCTATACAATTAAGCTAAACATTAATAAAGATCAGCTGAATACTGCTTTTTGACTAAACACACAAACAGGCGCCGCGCATCGAACATTGCGCAGCAACGCGATATATAGAAATAGGTATAACCAACAGAAGCCTTCAAGCTTATAGAAACGTTTTAACAAGTTATTAGCATTAAATATCACAACATATAGCAAAGTAAGCCGTATACACATAAAAGCGGGACATAAGTTACGCGACACTGAGGTGACCAAGTTCTTTAAACACATCGTGGTAGCAGTCTCATAAATTAAATTAATATATTCGAACCGAATATAAATGTTTCTCCAACGCCCTGGACGGAATTTGGCAGTTCTAATAATACAAACTATGCTTTTAATTTCAAATATCAAGTAAACTAACTAGGTATTGCATACATAAATTGTATTATAACTCATATTTGTATGTATTTAAATAAGTTTTAATGACCAAAATAAACTTCATCTGGGTATAAAGACACAATTACAAGCAAGTGCTGTCAAGTTTCAAATGTTTTATGATCTCAAACGTATAGGTTGTTACGAACGACGTATGGTGCTGCAATAGGCTCGTCCGCTATACATGGACTTGTTCCAACTCCTCTAGGGAATTCGGTCGTGAGGCTATGTTATATGATGCAGACTGACTGTATTATTATGACTGAATCTTTTTGATATATTGTTATGAGAATCTTTCCTCAGCATTTTGCATTCACATGATATGATGAAAATAAATAATAAATCGACTTAAAACTATCGAAGTCTTTAAAATCAGTACACAACTCGGTCCCTGAGTGCCGCGAACAGTGCCCTTACAACAATACCGTACAGACGCACTCGCCAACACTCCTCATCCGATAATACTGACCTCATGAAGTAAAATATCTTCAAAATACGCTAGTCTTGTGCCTCAGTCTTTAGTTTTGATGACCGAACGATATTATTTACCAACACCTTTAAATCTGCGGCTTGAGTATATATGGCCCAAATATGTACCACATTTGAGTAGTCTTATATGGTAATAATGTGTTTCTTCTTCCTACAAATCAGTAGTGGTGACGATTTTGAAGTAACTTCAAAAATTTTAAATACAAACAACAATTTTGTATTGTTTGCAATAGCTGCCCCTAAGTTTCGATATTTTCAGCACAACCACCGGTTCACTCAGTACTAGGAGTTTGTCATGGCTACCATCCCATATTCGAGCTCCAAAATTAGTTTCATTTCTATATGAAACAAAAACCGTTTTACTATAATATTGGAACTTTATCGAAAGACGCTGCGAATTGCACACAGGCAACACTTTCCATACAATTACGTATCTTGAAGCCTCCAGTCCTCAACAATAATTTAATATTTAAATATAAACACACTAAGCGAATTTTATTCCTCAAATACTCAACAGTATTTGGGACCTAGGACTCTCCCAAACATTATAACACTTTCGTAAAGAAAGTAGCCCTCAAGCCGCTCCCTACGCCTCTTAAACTTAATTTTTTGGCAGTATTCGACGTACCAACATATACAAACAATCATATCTAGTTACTTTCTATATTACCGTCGTAATTGCCATCTGTAAATGTATTAACATCGTCTCTTTACATCGAGGTTGTCTTTATTCCAAAAAGCCTTTGCTTTTTCTATAGTCCATGGTACACTCAACGAAATAAGTAAGTAACCAGGCCAACTAAACCAACTTTTATGTTTAAAACATGTTGTGCGTCTGCTCAGTAATCAAATATGTTTTATTATTTCTTCGTGCTACGATGATAGTATGCTGGTTACTTACGTCTTTTGTTGACTTCACATTCAACAACGTTTTTATTACTTCGTTCTTGAAGAAATTCTTCGAATACACAGGGTGGAAGAGACATCGACGCAGAATCGGTTACCATTAATCTAGAGCCCCAGCGCCGAAATTTTTCGTCGGTAATAAAAAAAAAAAAACTGTTTCCTACAAAAGTGCAATACCTACACGGTCAAATGAAAACAAATAGTTAATTTTTCATGTGTTAAAATGATGGTAACCGTTTGTGCGTGGCTGACCCGTCCACCCTGTATGTTTTTAATATATTATGCGTAACTGCAAAATAACAAAATTATTACGTTACACATTTTAATGAGAAGTTTACTCAACTTTTATGCTTTATAAGAAACCTATTATGTGAAAAGCAATCTTTTTTTTTGGTACTTTACAAGATAATTTTAATTGTGAGTGTAAGTGCTTTTCATGTAAGATGTGATTAAAAGTTTTAAGTTATGGTGCATCCACACCGAAGTTACTTTTGTGCGGATCAACTGTTGCGAATGTTAATGGCTAAGAGCGGTAAACAATAAAAATATAGCAAAAGCCCTACTTTATAGAAAGCTACTTAATGTTATCATGTTGCTTTACAAAAAGTTATTTCGGTGTGGCTGTACTATTGGAAAGTTAATATATTTTTTTTTTCACAAAATGAGGTTGCTTACCTGTCATTATCAAAAATAGTTACATTTTCTATTACAAATTTCTTGAGGCCTTATTAATACGGAAGATTATTTTGAGGTAAAGGATTTTAACTATACTTTCAAGAAAATGTTTAAGCTTTTTATTCATTGGGTGAATTTGAGAAACATAAAATGTTTCTGGTCTATTGTAAATTATTTTGTTATGTATTACCGCGCTCACTGACGTTCGAACACTTTTCAACCTTGTTTCTGAGGTCCTATGGGTGAAAAACGACCGTCAGTGAGGATGGTAGTACATTCGTAAAATGAAAAGGATCAGAAGTCCATGTCAACTCATCACGCTAAAAGAAAGGAAGGCTTCTCTCCCTCCTATCTTTTCGCTCCGCGAATGTACGTTAGCCGTTAGCTAGTAACACCTCGATTGATAAAAATATAGACAGCCTAAAAACCAAAATCCATATAAAGTAATATACTGTATATTTTTCAAAATATGTAAGAAAAAATCTGCAGGTTTCATGATTTTCATTTTTAGAGAGCTTTATTGTACCAGTAATAATTTAATTTAAAGGCCGTTATTTTTTTAAATTTAAGCTGCTGTTCTGTCGTACGCCGTGGTTACATTGTGTATTGTCACATTTATATGAGACCTGACATAAATGTCATGCGCTAGTCTTTTTTACGTATGTTTTAAAAGGACGAAGGTATTACCTATCCTAATATACTATTCAGATCTATAAACAGTCTATCAGAACACAGTTGTCTTGAGATTCAAAGACAAACTGAAAAGTCTCTTAAATGATTCGATATGTCTGACGAATCAGTTCGATAAAATGTCTTTTTTATCAATTATCGATAAATCTATCGACCATCACTACACTATCGGTATATCACTTACTGTCATGCCTATTACGGGCAACTTTGATGATTATGTAAGCAATGTGAGCATTATACGAGCAATATCAACATTCGAGATATTTTGTATTAAAAAGCATGAGCATGTCGATATCCAGCTTAAATGACATAGTCATGCGTAAAGTTTTTAAGTATTTGCAATCAATTTCATCTGCACTGAAGAATAAATTAAAGTTTATTACTGTTGTTATAGACAGAGGACAAATTGTGTGCACAAAAATAGACTTGTATCAAAACTCAATCTCTCAAAGAATGGTCTTTGGTCAAACCATATCCGCACATGATTACAAAACATATACATATGAAAATTGTCAACATGTCCATACTTACGGCTTAACTAACTTATAGGATAGGCGACTAGTTCAGGCGATATTGGTCCTCGGCGACATGACGATGTAGTGGTGTTCCATGGGCGGCGGCGGTATGATGGGTGACATTGGCATGTAGTCGTTTTCGATCTCATCTTTTAGGCGTACTTTGCTCATTTGCTCGTGTCCTAGGAGGAGGTCGACGATCTGTTGTGGGAGCGAAAGAGCGGCTACATTATCCTCTGAGAACTCTATAGAGAGGTCCGCTTCGAAGTTGAAATCGTTCTCAAGACACTCGACGGATTTGGAACAGCGGTTAGTCTGGACATGTTCCGTGTCGTCCAGAAACTCGCAGCTTTTCGTCTCGCCTTTAGACAAGTTCCCTGTAGTGATCTTCAAGTTCTTCATCTTGCGACTGACCTTGAAACTCTTGAATATGTCGCGTGTTGGTGTGAAGTCGAACTTCTTCTTTTTAGTTTCGACGTCTTTGTTTTCTTTTGATGTTTCGGATTTCTGTGAGCCGGTAATGCGAGAGTCGCTTTTGAGCCGCTTTCTGTAAATGCCCAAAAAATAAATCTAAAAACTGAGCACGCAAATAGGTTTGGTTGTCGGGTAAAAACTAACTGGGAACAATCAGATCTGGTAGAAAAGCAATATTTTCCTTAGTAGAATCCTTTTCTAGACCAGAATTTAAGATTCGCGCGTAAAAAATTCAACTGCAAGGAGGAGACTTAGAACTGACCGCATTTGGGACGAAAGTTAACGTTTAGTATAGATAACCTCGTTGTGTCTGGGCGAGTTTAGATACTTAGTATACATGATCGGCACAACCTAGAAAAGTGTGAAGTTAATTTTCAATTTTATTCTATAGTAACATTTTAATTTGACATTTTTCAATATTAATTAATGTATAATTAATTACTAACTGTGACATCTTAATTTGTAACTCTATTTTTGTACTCTTAACAATTTTTATAAATTTTGTGTGCCTGTTTCCAGTGTCCACCTGTATTTTCGTATTATGTAACCTACATTCGTTGCAAATAAATGATTTGATTGATTGAAGTCGGGCTGTGGATGATGACGATGGTGACATGCTACGGCAGTGTGGCCATGTTCACGTTGCTAGTTACCTGAACACACTGAAGGGTTGTCTCTTGGGCAGCGTGTTGGTGTGCGTGGTCGTCAGCGGCAGCGTGTTGCTGCAGCGCGGCAGGGAGCCCAGCGACGAGTGGCGTGTAACGTTGCCTTCGCGAGGGGTCTTGGAGCGACGGCCCCAGGTGTCGCCTGCTTTTAGTGTGCTGTAATGGAACAGTGAATATTATACACAAGTTCAGAAGCAGCTCAAAGTATAAACGAAGCGAGTTGAGCCAGTTGCCAGGGCGCATATGCAATACTTGGTCCCGCCGTGGCTGGGGAGCCGCCGCGTCCCCGGTAGTGTTCGTCCATGCGCCGCCCCGGACGTCGCTCATTTTATGCTGATCAGTGGATCAGACATTTTGTTTATTTGTACAGATTGACCTAGGACGCCTAGTCCCCTATTGTTTCGAAGCCTAAATCCTGCACAGCGACAAAGCCAAAACAGATGGCGCTTATTATACGGCTTCAGTTCACTTATATTTAGCTTTTTGTAGATGTTATGTTATGTATTTTTAGTGTGGTGATAGTGTCGTGAAGATTAAAATAGTAAATTAACTAATTATTTGACAAATCAGTTTTTTTTGGCGTTGGAATGATATTGTTAGGAGGGAGCTTTGGTAAACATTTGTAAAAAATGTCTATGGAAATGTAAGGTTGTATATCTGTAAAAAAAAATTACTAGTCATATTCACCTTCTCAAACTATTCAAAATAGATAAAAAATTAGCAGAAACTTTTATATATTGATTGTTAAGCTTTAGGTACCTGAAGGGATGTCGTGGCGGCAGCGGCGGCGGGCGGCGCCGGCGCATGGTGGCGTACACGCACTCGCCGACGCACTCGTACGTCGGCTCCTCGCACAGCTGCGCACACGCACACACATGCATGTATTATTACTATCTTAATTAGGAATGTAAGAGGAATACAACTTTCGTAGATCGATGGTTGTAAATGTGAAAATAAGATATCGCTTATTGAACAAATTATACAGGGTGGAAGGGACACCGACGCGAAAAGGGGGACTCAGAATGATGTACTGAATACGTGGTAACCATTTTCACGTCGGTGTACCTTCCACCCCTATTTAGTATTTACAAAAATATTTTAAAAAATGTTGTGAGTTCTGCCTAAAAAGAATTCGATTTTGAATTACGGAACCCAATCGCCATTTATATTTTTCTGTAAAGTTGCAGGGTTCAAAGACACTGGTATACAGAATTATATTAAATTAGCTAGCGAAACTTTACAGAAATGTTGGATATCGATATCAAAACTCGACAAATTAACGAAAAAATAAACGAAGTGTTTTTAAGGCTAAGTTAGCATTCCTGTTAAGATATCGATACCCATAACGACTGCGACGTTTTGCTAGCTAATTCGAGATGTTCAATGCTAAATCTCACTTAATAAGATCTCAACATCAAGATATTTTTAGCAATTAGATGAAATGGTCCCATTACCGTGAACACTCCATCAGGCACATCGCAGGACGTGTAACTGCACAGCGTGTTAGTGTTGGTTCCCTCGGGTAGGTCGGGGATCTCCTCGTAGATGCCCGACGCGACCGACAGCAGGGACCGACGATCCGATGCGCTGTGCAAAACATATCACCATGAACAAAAGTTGCGCCACAATGTTTCGGCAACATGTGTTTGTGTTGCCGGAAACAATTTTCTTGATAGAAGAATGGTCATTTTTTTGCTGAGACAAACAGCAAGTCTAGAACAAGAGGTATATATACCAAAAAAGACAAAAGTTTATTACATTTAAAGAAAAATTATCCAAATACACAAAAGAAATAGGATGATGATTTTTGAAGTTTCACATGGTTTTGCCTTTAATACAGACACTTTCATCCCATTTAATTTCGATTGATACAAAATAAATACTCTTTTCTGTAAACCATAGAGACCACCAATTCCACACATAATAAAGAAAGAAAATGCATCTGTCGAAACTACTACCGATGTGCTTACACTAGTACCTGTCATGCGGTGACAGAGTGTACATACCTGTCATCGAAGGAGGTCACAGAGTGCGTGTTGAAGGGTAGCGCCAGCGCAGCCGTGGACAAC
Source organism: Eurois occulta (assembly GCA_950022335.1). Lineage (NCBI taxonomy): Eukaryota > Metazoa > Arthropoda > Insecta > Lepidoptera > Noctuidae > Eurois > Eurois occulta. The sequence goes on from OX465498.1 coordinate 2,131,819, forward strand.
AGCTGTCCCGCGCCGCTGTAGCGAGACAGCTGACCCGTCGGGATGTGCTTAGACTCCTGATGACAATGCAATACAACATTTTTACACGAAACATCACGCCTGTAAACACCGAAGGGTTAGACAGAAATGTGTCTCAGGAGATACACCCACATTTCACCTATAGCAATCAACCGGGCACAAATCTAGACTGTGGGCTACTACTGAGAGATTCCAATTTCATGGAATCACCCTATAATACTTTGCCCGTCCTGGGAATCGAAACCCGGACCTCATTCTCAACAGTAACGCTTGCGACCACTAGATCAGCGAGGCAACTAATACAAAAATAATAAAAGAACAACCGTTAAACTATGAACGATTATCAGCAATACATGATGTCTATTATCTTTTTAATTGTGCAAGTAAACTATTTGATACGTGTTAATCTTTTTGCACACCGCCCAGATACCTTTCAGTTTCACATAAACTCACTCTCACCTTGGACATGACGAGATCTATATCATCCAGAGATACTTCCGAGGGCCCGCTGTACCAACTGCTGCGACGGACATCACCTGTAACAAACACATATTTTGTAACTAACCTCCTAGCCCCCAATATTTTGGGCACACGTAACGCATGCCTCGAAATGAACAAGATTTTGGAAGGAGAGTTAGCGTAACCAATCCAAACACGATGGATGTACGCCTCTTGGACACATATTCTAATCAATTAATGAAACTTGCATATTGTTTGAATATTACTTTGAGTAGTAGTAATGATTTGTATGATTTCAGTTGCTCCACGTAAAATACTGGTATTCAGCTGCATCCGGTTAGCCGGTTAGATTGGAAGCCTACCCAAAATAGTTGGGAAAAGGCTAGGCAGATGATGATGATGATGATGAGTAGAGGAAGACCAAAGAAACGATGGATGGACTGTGTGAAGGGTGATGTGGCTAGAAAGGAGGTGACTGCTGAGATGGCGAGTAATAGAGAAGTATGGAAGAAGAAGACATGCTGCGCCGACCCCAAATAAATGGGATAAGGGCAGGAGAATGAAGATAAGTTATGATTAGTGTAACTAGTGGCGTACCCATATCTGTGTCGCTACACTTAGGTGCTCGCAGGTCTCCCTCACTCTTGCTGAGCTTATGTCCTGCCCGCACGCCGCCCCCACTCAGCGCTGCGCGAAGTGCGCGCGCCAGCGAGCCGGCTAACGGTGACGAAAACTTCAGCTCCCCACCGCCGTGGCTGAACTCACTGAAAAAAAAAAACCTATATTAAAATCGGTTCATCCGGTTGGGAGCTACGATCCCACAGATAGATACACACCTTAAACTTATAACCTCTCGTTTTATCGTTGGGATTAAAGAGTACATAATCAGCGATAAGACCATAACCCACCCATATAATTAAGAAGTAAATAATAATAAATGCTGTGATGATAAAGGGTCAAATGCCCCAAAATCTGCTACACGAACTTCACTCCAATTGTTATACATATAATATCGTCGTATGCATTCAGAAAAAAAGCTGTTATTTTGAAATTACAAACAGACAATACAATTTTACTATTTATATAGATGTATAGACTTGAATTAATGGATAGATTTTGAAAAAAAAAATTGACACGCAAAAAAAAAGGAACAACTTAAATAATCTAAATAAAAAATAGCATATAGCTTTAATTACTTTTTTGCAAGGGACTTAAACATAACTGGCGAAATGCGGGTGTACTATTAGATACACCTCTGCCTAACCCTTTGGGGATTACAGGCATGATGTTATGTTGTGTTAACTTAGCTAACGAGAATTCACAGATGTGATATCGATAAATTTACACGAAAACTTCAATGAAAAAAAGATGTTCGTGAAATGCTATTAAACACTAATTTTACTGTCTCAAGATTACCTAGTACTACACAAGGACACACCCGACTTGATACGAAAACAAAATACGTATTATTGAAGTTGTTTATGCCTTAAAAAGAGGAAAATATAACTTGTAAATATTGTATTTTCCACACATCTGGCTTAGTCAATTGAATCAGTTGACGTCAATGTGTTGACAAATAAACGGTAGTAAGAAGTTGTTTACTACTCATACATTTCGAAAACAAATGTTCATTATAGTACTTTAGCTGTGTTATGAGTCTACCTAAAAATGTTTCGAGTACAAATATAATTAGCCTATAAAGTATAAAGTTCCCACCGCGCGCGCCGGGACCAATAAAACCGCTCATTGTCTCTTTCTTTTTTTTCTTTGCTCCACTCCATAATTTCTCCTGTTTCGGGGATGTGTTTACAAAAAAAATTACTCACATGCACATAGAGCCAGATGCGGAACAACTATCTGTAGACCATATGAATATTTGTTCCGTGCGGGAATCGAACCCGCGACACAGCAGTCAATCGCTCAGCCACAGCGCCAACCGTGCCGTCAAAATCATAAGTCATTAATGTCTAGACAAATCTTGCCACCTAAGGCGCGGTTTATACAGAAGAGACGTGGCGAGGACGCGGATAATCCAGGAAACGTAAAACGAACCTAATAGTTATGTCGCATAGCGTCGTTATTGTCGGAGAGATTTGCGTCGGCGCTTCCTGGCGACGCGCGACGCGACGTCAGCGCCACCAGGTGACTCGCCCGAAAAAACGACGCGGTGCGACATAACTAGGTTCATTTTAGGTTTCTATGAATATCAGCGTCCTCGCCACGTCTCTTCTGTATAACCCGCGCCTAAGCCTAACTTAGGTCATGGTTTATCTGCTCCGAATTTCATCAGTCGGTTAAGCCTTTTCAGGCTACTATTCTATTTACCCAGAAATTATTTACAACGACAATAATTTTCGGTAGATATCTAATAAAAAATTAAATCGTATTCCAAAACGCAAATCCAATAAATCGCTTCGACAACAATTTAATAAACGGACAGTTTGAAAGCGTCAAAGCCTTTCTAAATTTCAACAGCACGGCTCTGGGAATCAGTTCATTGTGCATTGTGTGAGTTTTAAACACCACTCACTGGGCGTTATGCAATTTTATTTTTACCATTTGCTTGTTAACTATGACCGGAGTCCTATGCGCCCGGTGAGAATAGGTTCATCCCCTTTCGCAAACACAGGTGCGCTATTGTCACTCACTTTCTTCGTTAGAACGGCAATCCGACACGATCGGAGAAAGCAGGACCAACGGTTAACGTGCTTTCCGTTGCACGCGGGTATCACACTGCGTATTTCGTAATTCTAGGCTACTACTGAGAGGTTCCCAATGGGTGTAAAACCCAATAACACCTTGAAACCGATTCCAGTACTCCACGCTCAAAAGTCCACGAGACCACCGGGCGTGGAACTTAAACATAGTTGGCGGCATGTGGGTTCTAATCTAACCTTATACTTCGACAACTCTTTCCTATCGGAGTGAACAAAAAATTTTGTAGGCATCCTACCCCAAACTGTCTTTACCCAATGAACCTTAACTTGAAATTTGTCAGATTGTAGTAGCTTGATGTGTTGACGTCTGTACATCGGTTCATTCGCCAGTCTCGAAATACTTTTGCAAAGTCACGTTAGACGTTTCTTATTAAGTCGTGTGGCTGTGTACATTATGTTTGTTTCGTAAATCTTCGTGGGAAAATAAAGTGTTACAGCATGATGTCTCAACCAGTTACCGTTTGAACTTTGCACTGTATTCAGTTTCCGTATTATTGTGTTTTGTATTTGATTAAAGTTAGCAGTAATCTAACTTAGCAGTTGGATTTTACCACCAAGATATCAATTACCAAGTTTCGTAGAGGCTAGTGAGTTCCTCTTATCTATATTTTTCAAATTTATATTTTAAACAAAAAATGAAAGCAGATAAGACCTTTGCATAATGTGTGTCGCATTATGACGAGACCATGAGTAGATATGCAACAGATACCAAATTTCATACAAATAATCGCTCTGATGGGCGTACACGTTTTGCTTCGAAAATTGCAATGACTGTTACGCTATGCCTCTGCTGCATATCACTCACTGTGTGTGAACTAAGCCCCAAACATACCGAATACAAAGTTGCGCAACATTGTTTCAGTAACATGTTTATGTCTAGCGAATGTTACTGGCCAATCTGGCCATGTGCGTAGAATGTTACAGTGTTGCTGCCAAGATGATTAATCCTGTAAAACAAAACGCACTGCAACATCAAACGTTGCGAATTGTTGCTCAATTTTTTTCCGGGATATAATGTAATATGTATGCATATTTTATTCGTTATGACTCGTTGTACAGTACACACAGTAGACAATTTAAGAAAATCGCATTTCAAGATTTGAGTACAATGGTACTGCTTATTTCTTGAGAAATGTCTTCCAGCAGACCTGCGAAAGGAGAAATTGAAAAAGAAACGTTTAATAAAACACCAACCCGTCAACATTAAGAACACAAGTTCTGTTCTTATCGTCGTCAGCGAGGCGCACATCCCTGATATGTTTCCACTGCAAAAAGGTGGCGAGTTGTGCGCGCGCTACGACCACGCCGCCCGAAGACAGCGTGACCACGGTGTCCGCGCTCAGCCCGCACTTGCGGGACAACTCCGTCGGGATCACGCTCACCGAGTATGAGTCTTTGAGCAATGGTTCCGTGTCTGAAAGATGAGCAAGCATGAATGTGAGGGGCGTTTTGCATTGACAATTGAAGCAAGATTTAAAAAGTTCTATGTTGGTGTGTGCATAGTCAGCACTGATTTTAATTAAGTTTATATGAGTATGTAAGATTATGTTACCACAACTTAGGATTTGTTTTTATTTATTGCATTGTGTGTGTTTTACTTGTATGTAACACACATCCAATTTAAATCCTATTTTCAAAAAAAAAATATTAAAAAAAAATTTATGCAAAAATACCCTCAAAATACATCAAACAAACAGCCAAATGAAATGTAATTAGTATGACAATGCTCTGATGTACCTACATGATGTGTTATCCAATGAGTTTATGGCATTGAGGTATAGTAGACGACTTATCTACCACAACAATCATACAACACAGTGTTACACATTACCCGGACATTATCAACAGTAGAATATAATGGTTTAAATGTCACTGCGCGTTGTGTGGTAGAGATACAAGATTTGTATAGGAAAAAGATTACTAAGAACGTAAAAAAACTTTCAAAGAAAATTAGTTTGAATAAGATTATTTTGATGTTTAGTTTTTGAGATATGGGACTTTTCATCAAACTGCAGCAGTAACTTTGTTTTTCATTAACATACTATGAAAAACAAATTTAGTTTTGCTGTTGAATGTAATACAACATGAATGAGCCTTCAAAATATTTTTACTATGTTGTTTGGTGCTACGGAACCCTGTGTGTGTGTGTGAGTACGACTCGCACTTGTTTTATGCGAATATTTCGCCAGAGCGAATGCTCAGTAAGTAATATCCAGTGAGTGCTGGCATTAAACATGCGGTCAATTACTCAGTTTGGCAACAATGAGGAAAATAATATTTAACTAATAACAGTGAAAGCTTTGAACATAACCAGATTTTCTTAGTTTGTGTACTTCTTAGTCACAAATGTTGGGTCATTTTAGTTTTAAAAGTTCTGTCTTCATCATTTAATAATTATGATAGTGAAAAGGGGTATTTCCTATAAATTAGGGAGATGAATAATAATGCCCAGTTGATACAGTGGAGTACAGTCTCCATATCAATTTTAGGATTTACTGACCTACACCTTTTGAGGTGTGTGGTCTTCCAAAAGTAACATTGAAGTTAATAGGTAGATTAGGTGTTCATGTTAATGACGGATCGTGTATGCTACTGTGTACTCCAGCTGAGTTTTTCTAAAATTATCTAAAATGTGCTTACTCATACAAGTAAAGCTAAACCGTTTTGGTCAAGGTGAGTCCTATTATAAAGTTGACTACACAGTATTGAAGTCTACAAGCTATAATGGGCATGCCAAGGCCTTGGCCCATTTCAATTGTACTGAAATGTTACAAATGATGTCTTGTTTAAATGCAGAGTAAATGTGTGTGTACACAATAGACGCAGAGTTAAAGGTAGCATCACACTGAGGCGTATCAAGACCGAATTTGCGGGCGGACGTTCAACTACCAGGAGCCGAAGTATGGATGAAGGTAGGATTTACAATTAAGAAATTCGAGAAGTCCTGACAAAAAAAACCCTGTCCTGTCCTGGTAGCATGCCTAAGGCATTAAGTCTGCCTTTGTACAGTTTTTACTTGTGCATAAAGTTTTAATAAATAAATAAATAGGTAAATAAAAATCCAAACATAAGCAAAGTTCACACATTTTAACTCTTTTTTTAAGAAATCATTTACTTTGTTGACTCTTTTAAGAAAACCTTTATAGTCTAGCAGTCCAGAGGGTAACAAGGCTGGACAAAGTCAAGACGGAGAGCCAAAAAACGATGGCAGCCCTATGCAGGAATTTGGCGCGGTTTGAACCTCTGTCATTCGAACACCGAATAGATTATTGTGTAGGTATTACAATTTTAAATGGGTTTTGTGCGTATTTGCATTGAATGTTGTGACGTCAATGGCGTCAATGCAAATTTCAGGCCATGGACGGGGCGTACTGTTGGCGCATGTGATATGAATTCGGACTGTACGAAAGTGTCCTTATTTTATTTTGATGACGTAAATTAAAAGCAACTTGTGTAATTTTAGGTAGGTAATCTAATAAAATTCTAGTGACTGTCCTGATAATTTTAGGTTTCAATTAGTCCAAGCAATAGATTGCAGTTACAGAAAGTTACAAGAAAAGTCCTAATAAACCTTACATTCATACTAAGTCTAGTAATTTGTCCTTCTCTAACTGTTGAGTCACAATAAAACAGAAGATTGTAGTCCCAGAACTAAATTAAAATTACTCCATCAAGGTGTTCGACCTTGCCTTCATCTGCATACAATGCAGAAATACAAATATATCTCATAACAACATTCAAAGGTTCCATTGTGATTCCACATGAGTAAGGGTTTGTTGACTTATGTTGAAAGTAATTATTTGTGAAAATGATAGTTTAAACCCAAAATGCATAAATTTTAATGCTTTTTAAATATCATAGATACCAATAATAGTTTTAGTTTTAATAATTTTGAGAAGTGATGTCTTTCAGCAATGTTGTTCTGTTATTTCAAATCAAATATCATTTACCAAATAAGGCTGAAAATGAGCATTTATTGAAAATTTTAATAACAAAATGATTAAAATATTTATATGAAAGATTTTTTTTTCTTGCTCTTTGCACTTCTCATTTTCTTCTTTACAAAATGGCACCTGTGGGAAGCTGGGGCAGGTTGCTAGTTATAAATACAATTTAGTTTGACTTTTAGAAAACTATGACCATGAAAATACTAGTACCTGGATACTTGTATGTGCTAAGATGTCTTTGTTATTCTGAAAAACTATTAACCAAGAGTTCCAAAAACTAAATGGTGTGTCAGTCCCTTGATTTTTTTTCTGTACTCAAGATCTTTACATATGTATATGAAAATTGTACACATAGAAAAATAAGTGAAGCAATGTATATTTTTCAGTTTATCTATTGATTGCTATTCTGTAGTATTTATTCATAGTAATTATGAAGTTAGACCAGTAGTGCTTACATAAGCAACAGGTAAGACACATACATACATATTATTATGAACCATTTGCAGGTTTCCTAAGTACAGTGTATTTAGGTCACTATACAATACTAATGTATGTATGTATAGACCTAAATGTTCCTATTAATTTCTGAAAGTATATTATCTATTTTCCTTTGAATAGGGTGAAACAGGTAGGTATTTTAAAATTTGCGTTTCATGGATGATTGAATCACATTGAAATGATTTTTCAGTTATTTTTTTATAATAAATAGTTTGTTTGTATAAACATTGTTAGTGGGTGTTCATGATACATTATATCTCACAATAACGATGAAAGAAATGAAAGAAGTGCTATGAGTCATAGTGTTACAAAGGACACATTTTGGAAGAAAATGTCAAAATTAGGTTTCACATTTCTGGCAATTTGGGTAATCTGATATTTCTTATAGATTTCCATCATATTTTTGATTAAATAGGTATTTAAGTTCATGCATACATTTAATTTCTACTAATGAATTAATGTACCAATGTAAACAAAACACAGACAGAAGCAAAGGTGTTTCAGTAAAAATAAATGATACAAAATATGAAATAAAAAAGTAAAACCAAAATATTTTCGGACTTTGATCACATGTAAAAAATTCACAATAATGAAGGTAGACACTCACCTAACAATTTGTTCCCATTTAACAAAGCTCGGATTTTCTCCATCCAAACTTGAGTGTCATGAAGCGACTGCGCTGCAAGCAACACGCGGGCTTTCCGTGGCTCGTCAACGGAGAACACGGCGAAGGCATGCGGCCGCGTGCGAGACTTCGCTCTCTTCACCACGCAGCCCAAAGGCAGCTCCACCGTGCCAGCTGCAGCACCTGCCTCGCTGCAATACACCGCCAGTGATGCCCCCGAACACGTCGGACTTGGTCTCAAAATACACCATTGTCTTTTCCACGACTGACAATAACAAAAATAATCAATGCCACAATGTTGTGATACATCCCATTGCATAAATTACACTTTACGAAACTTACCTTGAAAGGATTTAAGCCCAAATTCGATTTGAACGGATACTTTATTTCTAAGTATCCGGACATTTTGATATTTCCGTTTTTACAGTGTAAAAATCATGTCTAAATTAAATACGGTTGACTAATAAACACGAGATGCACATGTTCAATCAAAAAATATTGTTTACAAAAAGTCATAGACAAACAACAAAAATAGTGATTGGTCGTTTATTTAAAATCGATAACTTAAAACCGGTTTTTTCCGACAGTTTTTGTGTCTATGATTCCAACGCAATGCAAAAATTGTGGAAGATTTTGTTAAAAATATGATAACATTGCAGCAAAACTTACATTACAAGCAAGGCTTCCTAAGGTGGAAGTCAAGAAGAAAACCAGAAACATCCTCAAGAAGTTTTACAAGGTTTCAAGAAAAACAAAAACAAAATACGTTGTCATTGACATGACAAATTGTCAATGTCACTGGTCGAAAAAGGCTTCCATCACTTGATCACCTGACGCATTAGTATTGTATTTTTGTGAATTGAAATCGATTGTGACTATTTAATTGATGCGAAATTAAAATAAAAACGAACACCAGTTAAAAGATAAAAAACGAGAGATCCATTAACCTTTAAAATGAAGCAACTACTTCTTGCAATCCTCTTCACAGTATGCACATTTTCTCACGGACTGTCTGCAGTCAATATCCCGGAGGAGGAAGTTGGAAACGGCAGATATTCTATCGAGGGTAAAGTTTTTGCACTTGAGGATCAAGAGTTGGGACCATGGCAAGTTGAAACACGTGTACATGTAAATGGAGGTGAATATATAGGCTTCATCAGAGGAGACGGAACATTCGTCATACACAATGTTCCTTCGGGTTCATACGTCGTTGAAATTATACATCCTGATTACATGTACGAGCCAGTCAGAGTAGAGATCAACTCCAAGGGCAAGTACCGAGCCAGGAAAGTGAACTACATACAGACGTCACAGGTTATCCAGGTGCCTTACCCACTGAGACTGAAGGCTGTGTCGAAATTCAGATATTTCCAGGTTCGAGAACAATGGAGATTAACAGATTTCCTGTTCAACCCTATGGTTATCATGATGGTGTTGCCGCTCCTGTTCATCATGATTTTACCTAAAATGATGAATGACCCTGAAACCAAGGAGGATTTGAAACAGATAAGCAACTTGGCAAAGATGTCAGAAATGCCTGAAATGTCAGAGATGTTTACTACATTGTTCAGTGGTGGTGCTGCAGCCAAAGCCTCTGCTTCTAAAGCTAAACAAGTTAAGAAACGGCAGTAGCGTTGTGCTAGTCCAATTATTGATAAGTATTTATGATCAATAAGTTTATTGATATGTATAGTGATGTAAAAAATTAAATAAATTGTTAAAATGAGCTGCGTTTGTAAATATTTCCTTGCGACGGAAGCTAAAAAAACCAAGTAACTTCTCCCGTTTTCCCAACATTTCCTTTCACTGCTCTGCTCCTATTAATGGTAGCGTGATGAAAAGTATACTATTACCTGCTCAGGAGTATGTAGAATAATTGTACCAAGTTTCGTTAAAATCCGTCGAGTAGTTTTTTTTTCTATAAATAACATACAGACAGACAGACAAAAATTTTACTGATTGCATTTTTGGCATCAGTATCGATCACTAATCACCCCCCGATAGTTATTTTGTAAATATATTTCATGTACAGAATTGACCTCTCTACAGATTTATTATAAGTATAGATTAAAATCTCCCTTACAACTATCATTACAGGTTGAACATATTGGGGTCAGGAATCATTATTTATATTGATGAATTTTTTGTACTATTCCTGTCCTTTAGGGGCTATCTCCACGCGCGAGAGAATCGCGACGGATACGCGCTTCTATCGTCGGGTCGTCTCCACGAACGAGCGATTATTCCGCCAGCGTATCGTCGCGACTCGTAACGGAATCGCCGCGCGCCCGCGAGACTCGTAACGGAATCGCCGTGTTTCCGCGACGAGGCATTATTATTTGCAATAGTAGTAATGCCCGCCGCGCGCTCGCTGCGAGAGCGCCACGTTCTGCTGCGAGAGCGCCACGTTCTGCTGCGAGAGCGCCACGTTCTGCGGCGAGCGCGCGGCGGGCGCGCCACCAGTCGCGACGATACGACGACGTTATGCGCGCACATTGCCACATTTGCCACTCGTCATATCGCCGCGATAACATCGTCGTGTGGAGACGCGTTCATAGAGAGTGTATAGAAATACGTGGCACGACGATATTATCGCCGCGATTCTCTCGCTCGTGGAGACAGCCCCTTATAACCTAACAAGGGGCCGTCCATTAATCAAGTGATGATTTTTTTGCATTTTTTAACCCCCCCTCCCCCTTTGTGATACGTGGTGAGGTTTAAGACTAAGCCCCCCCCCCACCCTAAATCACGTATATTTTTAGTACCAACACAGAGACATAAAATTTTTAGAATATTATCTTTAAATACAGTATAAAGTATAATCTAATTTTATTCTGAAATTAAGGACCATGATACAAATGTCTAGACAGTTAGGTTGCAGGTTGTTTTTGACTGGCATAAAAATAATACTAAAGGAATGGTGTGATGAAAAACATATATTGTACTAGTACATGAACATATTTAATGTACATTGTCCTCGGACCACGGATTAGCAAGCCTTTCTTCAACACTAACAATTTTGTTTAGAAATCGCATCGCGCGTTTGACCAAAAAATAAATACACGTGATATCTTACTACACCCCCCTCCCCCCTTGTGATATTTAGAGATTTTTGCCAAACCCCCTCCCCCCCCTTTCAAGCCTCACGTGATTAATGGACGGCCCCCAACATAACAAAATTGATCATTGCCATTCAATGAGAAAAATGTGCTTGAAACGTAGACAGAGGCTTGAAACAGAAAAAAATAAATAGAATTGTCTAGACTCTGGTCTGCACACTTTGGATCTCCTACTGCTTGATGGGCCAAGTAATTTGCTTTACTCAATCTTGGCAGTAAAATATATCAAAGGATTGACTTTTTGGCCCAAGCTGTATGTTACAACAGGATCAAATAATTAAAACACACTGATATTTTCATAAGGTTTTATTTGGAAACTCTACAGAGAAGGTTTGTAACAACTTAGGAAGATATTACACACAAAATACATAAAGTAAAAAAAATCAGTCATTGGTAATTTGGACGGAAACTACTTAAGTAACATGCTCACATTGACTTACAGACATGATATTCTTTTTCATTTACTTTTATATAATTATAATTTTTCTCTGTTGGCAATTTTGGACGGGACATTTTTGTACATGTCATAATATCTAAATAGTGATCTAAATTCTATCGAATATATTTGATGAATGTGGCACTACAATACATAAACATAAAAAATAAATAGGTACTCTCAGTTACCACAATACAAAACTTATGCTACTAATTAATTAATCAGATAATTATAAATCAATGTATATTTTACATTAAAATATTTCCAATAAATTTTAATTCCATATATTGTCTTTTGATAATTGTTAGTAAGGCATTATGATTGACATTTTTGTAACATCATTGCAAAATGATTATTGCTTGGATATATTGTGCAGGTAAGAATTTCTTTACACCACCTGATAATTTAATTTGAAATAAATTCATCAGATGGTTACTTTCTCTCTTACCATCTGCACATTATGTTTTTTTTTCAAACACTACATAGACTTATACTATAATATTTACACACAATTGCTGCACATTGCCTTCATATAAAAATATTCGAATCAAGGCAAGGACGCATTTTATGCTTTTTACCATCACAAAATTTTCTCTCTTTTCAATTTGATCCAAAGAAGTTTTAGATTTCGATATGTATGGTATATTCGATTTATAGATTATGGATACGTTTGTACAAGACATAGAACTAATATCAGGTAAATTAAATGTAAAATAAAAATAGGTGATTAAAGTAAAATAAAATGCTGACAGCACCCAGGAGAATAGAAACCGGGCATAACATGGGAGATTCATAAAAAAATTACACCAATAATAAAATCTATATAAAGAGATTCTACATGAAAAATTGATTGTTTTTAGGCGAAAATAATAAAGACAAATTGGAACACGATTAAAGTAAATCATATGATACTATTTTTTTTAATAAAACCATACAAAACGTGGATTTGTCGAATTTAGACATGCATCCCGTTTCCGTTTCTAATAAATTGTCAAAAATGGATAATGCATTGCATTGTGAACATTTTGATAATTTCCAGCATGCTAAACTTAAAGAATAGTGTGCCTTTCTCTTCTAAAAAATATTACTTAGCGACACATTGTATGTTACACTGTTAACATGTGACTGTAGCTTCGCCTTCTTTGTTTTTCTGACATTCAAAAGTGCCTGCTATGGTCTAATTGAAATAAATGCTTTGAGTTGAGTTGAACTCTGAAGAGAAATTGAATGTTCACATCTAGCTGCAGTAGCGAACTCCAAACGCTGTGATGCACGTCTATTTTTAACACTTAAACTACAATGAACACTTCTTACCTAATACTAAATCATGGAATGAAGAAAAGGAATCATGGTTGGAACGGGTCCCCTAAGGCCTAAATCATACTCGTCATGGACTGGGGAGGGGTCCCAAAGATTAGACGTGGCGGTTTAAGCATTAGGCAGTCAGGTCCTTAACAAGCATAAATGTAATCGGCCGAACACTTGTGTGTACTCACAAGGATGTAATGCTTGCTAAAGAATACAATATGGTGTAACTTTTTGTTTACGCATATCAAAAGTCTGTCTTTTCATAATAATATACATATAACTAATTTCTAAACGGTGGTTAGTATGAGAAACAGGCCACAAATAACTGTGATACTGGATTATACATATTTGATCTTATCAGAATATAGCTGCACAAAGCAGTACATAGTCACTGAAGCTTGTATAATAATAATACATGTTGTATAGCTGCCAGTTGTAGGAAATGACACAAATACGGGGTGGAAGGGACAACAACGCGAAAACGGTTACCACATATTCAGTACATCATTCTGAGCCCCCCACACAGAAATATTTCATCGGTTCTTACAAAAGTGCAATACCAACACGTTCAAAATGTATGGAACAGCAGATTTCTTGGGGCGGCGACGGTGTCCTTCCAGCCCTTATAAATAGATTTTGTGTCATGTATGTAAAAAAAAACCGAGACAAATATTGTCAATATTTGTTTTAAAGATTGAACTAGTATTTAGAAGATTTAAATGTTAGATTTTTTCTAAGCCAATGAATACTAGTATTTATCATGTATAACCAAGACTTGGAAATAAGTAAAACTGCAAGCAATTTCTTTTCCAGCAATCCTGGTCACAGCGCTGGTTTAAAAGGTTGTCTTATCTTTATGACAGCAAAACCGAGAAGCCAAGCAAGAGTGCTTCGGCGGTGTTGTTGACTTAGCGGGGAGTTTTATCCACCGTCTTCTTAACCAGAATGGAGGTTTTTGCCCTGCCTTTAAGAGGCATTACTTTCACTGATCGTGATCACTAATTACTTTTTTATTGCGTACAAATCATAAGAAGAACGAGAGTAAATATAACAAGTAATTATCTGTGATTCTAATCGCTCATGAGAATTTGTTATTCAATAAATTGTATACACTATCTACATTCCTATGGACGCTAGCTTCTTGCAATCGTAAAATGGCTTGCTTACAGAATGACTCTACTGTTATAAGCATATCTAAAAACTCCAACATTCCTGCTAGGCTTGGGCATGAAACGTGCGAGTGAAACCACCTGCGGCTCTGATGGAGCTGTAAAATTCCAGTTCTAAATGAACTCTTTCCTACTCACACGTTTCATGACCGCAACTATGGTGGAGAGTTTTGGATCGGCTGTCTTTTTTGTAACCATAGGTATTTTCTTCTCACTGAGAATTAATTCACAACAATAATATCATGAACAAACATACGCCTAAAACGAGTCATTCTATTAACAAACCACAAAGTTTTGGTATTCTATTTTCCATAAATCTTTTACAATATCGATTGCTTATAAAATCATACCTATGAGATGCCATAGAGATTCATTTGCGGTCGTAAGTACCGCGCGACGGTTAGAAGGACGGCTACGAGTAGAAGCGGCGTCGCGACCGCAGTTCGTAAGGCGTTGTTGTATATCGCGCAGTAAGGACATTGGGAAGAGCCGCAGACTTCGCAAATGTTCAGGAGGTAGGTCGGTAGCGCGTCGAATATGCTCTCGTTGAAGCGTTCTGTTGGGGGAAATGGATTGTTTTATAATCTAGTTTATGATCCAAATATGTCATACAAAATCTTAAAAATTTTCCTTATCGGTATTTTTTTTTCCAATATCTTATTGAGTGACAAAGCCAGTAAGTTGGTAGAGGGGCTGACAGCGACGTGTGAACCACCACATTTAAGTACCCCTAAATTATATGCGGTGGTTAAAGGTGGACCTCCTCTACAAAAATCTTGTAGAAGGTATGAAAAAATGTACCATTTTATGGATACAATAAACTATTTGGAATCGTGGAAATGCTTCTTTGTAAAAGTTCATGGTGCTTCTTCTTATCTAGAACTGACAAGAGGATAAAGTGTAGCATGCTTACCGGGTGCGTAGTAGTCGTAAACACGCATGGGCAGGTATCGCGACATATTAGCGACCGGGAACCAGCGCTCGATCGTGAAGTTCACACACGTCGGCTCTTCAGATAGCTGTACAAAATGTTGCATTTTAATAAGTTTTATCACATACTAGCTTTTGCCCGTGGCTTCGTTCGTGTTAATTTAGAATTTGACAATCAATTCGGGTTTTACTCTGCTTGTAATAATATAATTCAATCATGATTCCAAAGACACGTGGCGCCATCTATTATCATAAGAACGTTATTGTTGGTTTCCTTGAAACTACCTTTTTTCTGGATGAAAGGTACCCTATGTCCGTTTCTGTACACCTGACAACGTATATGCCAAATTTCAGGATGATTGTCGTTGTACATAAGCTATATATTGTAATGTTGTGTGTATATCTTTTAATTTTGTGTGCAATAAAGAATAAGAATAAGAATTGGTTAAGTGGTTTAGGCGTGAAAGGTAACAAACAAACTTATTTTCGCATTTATAATATTAGTTAGGTAGGATTAGGATTCACGTAACGTAGAACAGCTCAACTTGTTTTATCTGCAACGATCATAACTTAAAGGCGCATAGCAACAAAAGTATATTTTAGACATTTTTATACTAATAAATATAATTATGAGCTGCATGTGCTAAATAAGTTATAGTCAGCAATGACGGATGATGGCGTAGTATAAAACCGTGGACAAACAAAGTAGTTTCTGTTATTTAACAGCTTGATGGATTTTGACGAAATTTGACAATAGAATGGCTTATCAATATAAAAACTTTTAAAGTAGATCGTGGAGACACGTAAAATAATAAAATTGTATCTGTTCGACGCTACCCGATGGATGGCGTGCAATTGGGGTGGGTTATGTTCAGCAATGAACTAATACAGGCTTATTATAATAATGAAGGCAGGGCAGGTCGCTAGTACTTACATAATCGAAGTAGAAGAGTATCTTGGTAGGCAGGTACTTGGCCCGCTGCAGTGTGGGCACGCGGCGGCTCAGTACGTAGGCGTCGAGTTTCTGTTGCTGGATCATGTAGCCCGTCGGCACGCCCACTTCTAGGATGGCCATGCCGGAGCGCGGGGACTCGGATAATAGGGTCCAACTGGACAGAAATTGGTCAGTGTTCATATCTTTATTTACGTACACACAAAATACTATAAATAGGACATTACATTAAGATAGGAGCACAAAGGTACTAGGTAAGTATTTTATGATTTTTGTATTATTTTACATTTTTTTTTCTATAAACACCGCAGTACGAGGGCGGCACTGAAAATTTCGGGAATCAAGGAAGTGACACACATAACTATTTAAAAATGTATTTATTGCTTTTCGAAGTATTCTCCGCGAAATTTGACACATTTTTCCATACGATGGAACCAATCATTGAAGCAAACATTCCATTCGGAAGTTGGGGTCTCCAAAATGGCCGTTTTGTAGGCGTCCACAGCTTCTTCATGTGATGAAAATCTCTGACCACGCAATTTATTCTTTATTTTAGGGAAAGTATATAAATAATTAGGGCTTAGGTCGGGGCTGTACGGCGGATGGTCTAATAATTCTATGTTTTCTTGCTCTAAAAACTCTTTTGTTCTGTGCGCGGTGTGAGAACTCGCATTGTCGTGATGGAGGATGATGCGGCGGTTGCAGTTCTCTTTACGGAGTTCGGAAACGACCTGTGGCAAACAAATGCTAGCATACCATTCTGCATTAACCGTTCTTTGTCCCTCAAGAGGAATAGTCGCAACATGGCCGGTTTTGGAGACAACCGTGGCCACCATTTTTTTTGCAACACCCCGTGAACGAACAATTTTTGTTGGCTTTAACTCATTTTCGAACACCCAAACTCGTGACTGGTTTTTTGTTTCGGGTGCGTACGCGTATATCCAGGATTCGTCACCTGATACGATGTTGTATACAGCATTTGAGGATCCTGCGTGGAATCTTTCGAGAGTTCTGACGCACCAAGTAACGCGAGCCGCTTTTTGCTCTTCACAGAGCGAATGCGGTATCCATCGGGAAAATTACTTTTTTACACCTAATTGTTCATGCAAGATTATTTGTATTTGACTCATGCCAATGTCTAAAGTTGCCTGAATTTCGCGGTATGTCACATGTCGATCTTCCTCAATCAGCTTACGCAGAGCATCAACGTTTTCTTGGGTGACTGCAGTTTTGGGACGACCTTGACGGGGATCATCACTGAGCTTGACACGTCCACGTTGAAATTCAGCAAACCAGCGATAAATTCTGGTTTTGGATGGGACTTCATCACCAAATGCAGAAATCATCCGGTCAACACACTGTTTTTGTGTTAAACCACTTCGAAAGTCATAATAAATCATCGCTCTTGAATTTTCTCGAGTCAATTCCATTTTCTCAACGACTAAACAAGTTTGACAAAGCCTTGTGACATGACCGTAGACAGAGAATGCTATAGACTAATTGATATGTTTTGTCGCATTCACACAAGAAAAAGAACAACTTATGCCGATGTCGTGTAAAGAAATGAAACAGAACGATAAAATTTTTTGTTTCATCGAGCGTGCCACGTTTTTTCAAGGTCAGCACACTAGTTTGCTAAACAAAGTTTGACAGCTGACGTGCAGCTAGCCATCGTCTACCTTTAAAATACAGTTTTTACGTGTTATATGTTAAGTAATTTATGTTATATTTTGTTTTGAACAATTTAGACTTACTATTTCAACCATTTATACAAAAAAAATGGTGTGGTGTAGCGTTAAAGGGTGTAAAAGTGATAGTGGAACGAAAATTCCAGGATTGTCTTTTCATTCGTAAGTATGCCACTCTTTATCAGTTCTAGGCATTCAGTAACATTTTATTATGTTCATATATTGTGTATAATGTACGCTAGACGTACGATTCATCCTTAAAAAGCACAAAAATAACAATTATTAGTCAATTATAAATTCTAACCTAAAAACGTTGGTGTTGCCAACTTTTCTATAAATTATTACCCACTATTATGGGAAATAATAATGTGATGGCTTCTGCAGTGAGTATTAATTAAATATCTGAAATATTTAATGACTTTTTGCAGTTTCCCTGAACCTGATAATTTACGTCAGAATTGGATTGTAGCTACAGGACGAACAGATTGGACACCAAAACCGTCATCAAAAATTTGCAGCAAACATTTTGAGAATTAAAAAGAAGAATATAAGTTAATTAGAAAGAAGAATTCATAAATAATCATTTTGAAAGTCAACCTTTTATTGGAAACCACAAAGTTTTACTTATTAAGGCAATTGCCATGCACTATTTTGAACTGCGTATACATCACGCAACAAAAGGATTTGAACCTAAGCAAAAAATTAGAAACATACGAAGCTTGTTTTATTTAAAGGACAATAATGTGTTAAATCAATAAAAGCTTATTAAAAATAAACATGTTCTATTATTTACCCACAAACCCAGAACCTACTATCACATCAGAAATGGCAGTAATTTAGAACCACATCATCATCATCCATCGTCACTCCTGCCTTCATCGCAATTAATTTGAGTTCGGCAGCATGTCTTCTCCGCATCGCATGCCTTTGCGTACCGATGGTAACGGATATGTCAATGGCATATTCAGGCTTTGTCTTACGTAATAATTTCCAATTCTCATAAATTGTGGGGTAAATTTTTCCTCACCCGGTAACCCTAAATTCGTGACGTATTTATTTTTTGTCTCTTTTTGCGACACGCTTTGCCGGTGTCTATAGGATACTCTGTCTACGGACATGACCGAGAATCTTTTTTTAAATAAATAAATGGTATTCGATTGTTAAAACCAAGAAGTTTTCAATTAAAAAGATTTTAATATGACAGGAACATTGGAAATATTCCATTCCCGATACTTTCAGTGCAGCCTGTGTACATTAAAAATTTACCATAGATATATTTGTATACCACAGACAAAACCTTTGTACAGACTATTATAATTTTATTTTGATACTGTAGCGGCACTACAAAAAGTACCACAGCAACATAGACCAAAAAGTACTACAGCGCCATCAATGACGCAGAGGACAAACTAAACATCGAAATACATCTAGATCCTGCATCGTGCAAGTAAAGTTATTCGCGACTTAGACTATATAGAAGAACCCGACAACAACTGTTGGGCAAGGATCCTCCTTTTTCTATGGGGGATGAAGAGCTTTACACCCTGTTCATCATACCCCCAAAATACTATATTTTAATAATTTTCAATTAAATTATTGTTAACTTAAAAATGGGTGAGTACCTATAATTGTATCGGCAAATATTATTACATCGGAATAGAGAAGTGCGGTTTGCCAACAAAAGGTTAGGTGGTTCATGCTGTGATGTCTGTTGAGATTGACCAATTATAAGGTTGGTAATATCAACACGCTTATTGCGGTTATTTACCACAATTCTAATGAAATTTTAAATATTATACATTATAACAATAGTTCAGGTTCTGTTGTTGAAACATGTTTATTACCTGGCGCATCCCTGGAACTCGATGTGCGACTGATTCCTGCCGTAGAAGTGATGCGAGGAGAGCAGCGAGAAGCAGTTGAGCGGCGGCGGCGTCTGGAAGCGCGCGATGTCCACGTTGTACTGCACCGACATCTGCAGGATCGCGTAGCCCGCGCCGCGCGCCGTCACCTTCACCGTGCCCCACGCTTCCGGGATCTGCCAACACAATACATACATTGTTACCATTGGTTACAGCCACAGACCGTTGTTATAATTTTATTGTTAAACCTAGCGAATTTTCTCTGTTCGTTAGCTTTAAAACCAGTTTTTTCTTGTATTGGAATGGTAATTAATTAAATTATGAAAAAGGTACGTAATGGGTTATAAAAATAATGTAGCTGAGTTTCCAGTGACTATTTTCCAGACTGATTAAGTTAAATTGGCCAATGGGCGATGCAACATGGCTTGTGGGAAGGCCAACAATTTGGTCCGACGGCCAGGTAAATACCGCAGGAATTCCCTGGACGCGAGAAGCACACAACCAGTCGCCGTGGCTATGCTTGGTCAGCTTGGTTTTTTTTAAACAGCCACGCTCACCGACAGCGACGATAGAGTCACCGCTAAGACTAGTGACAGTAAGACTCACGTCAATGAACTGCATAACGGCGAGGTTGTCGGGGCGCACGTGCAGCGTGCGCGTCTCGCCCGCCAGCGCCACGGCGTCCACGCTCACCGACAGCGACGACACGTCTCGCAGGCGCTTGCGGTTTGTGTAGTCGATCAGGGCGCGTAAGGTTATGTATGTGTCCTGGGTGGGAAAAAAATAATAGTTAATATTAATGAGCAACCAATCCAGACCTTGATACAGAAAGCAGTACATTTCCTGGGTAAAAATTGCCGTCACGTTGGCTCGCGTCTGAGGCCCATCGCTCACACGATCAAGAGTCGTGTGACTGCGCGCACGTACTTGTGTCGCCGCACGCCCGCGCCGGGGTCGAGGTGCGACGTGTGCCCACCCCGCAACTTCGACGCCATTTTGTCATTCCGTTTCGTTTCGTGCGCAGCCAGGTACCATACCCGCCTGACCCTACTTAAAGAGATTGGACGATATGCCTAAACGAAACATGACTATGCGTAAAACGGGCTTGGCAAGATTGTCGTTTCAGCACAAGATTCAAAAAGCTCAACGCACTTTAGGTGCAATTAAATTTTATTAGTACCACCTCTAGACGGTGATTCCGTGCTACGTGGTATTATTAGAAAATATTCTCAATATTTCTTCAGTCCCCATAGATTTAAATTATAAATGTGCCCCTCACCGTAATTAGGCCGAGCGAATAAGTGTTTTCACTGAGACGAGTGAGATCACACATCCCGCATCAATCGATACATACGATGACGTGCAGTATAACTGATTGAAACACTATTCAAATCTCACTGTCAAAGAAGAACAAGTGTTTTTTTTTTTTTGGCGCGATATAGCGAATTTACGATTTAACTCTTTTATTTTCACCCTAACGTTTACGGATAGTAAACGTTTTCTAGGGTTCAATTTACGAATAAAAGTCTATGAGATAACGAAGTTAAACTGACGGGCTTAGACCGGGACTGGTTACTTTGTATGAGCCGTCCTAGCGATCTATGGATAAATGAGAAGGACTCGTGGAGACAGCGTGATAATTCGATTTAATAGTTCGTAATATATAACCACAAACCTGTGTGGAAGCCCACCCGCCGTCCTGCAGCCTCTGCGAGTTGAGCCACATGACGATGGGCTCGTTGTTGTCCTGGTGGTCCATACACGCCAGCAGCGCGTAGGCCGTGGCCGCGATGTTGTTGGAGTCGTACTTGTACGGCAGGCGGGGCAGGAGGAACGGCTTCTGGTTCTCCATCTTGTATGGCGGTTGGGGAACTGGTTCCTTGCCCCAGTAGCTGAGGCCACCTGCACGAGTTTAGATGTGTTAGGTGAAAGAATTTACTCGTATGGTTATACAATATGCTTACTCGAAAAAGTTCTTTTACTTTGGACATAATGAACCTCTTTCAATATTTTTTGGAGGTTAATGGAGTTTACTCTTTGAATCGTTTAATTTAAGAGCGCACGGTATTAAAATATATATGGTTAGTAAAACCAAACGTTACCAAAAAGTGAAGCCGTTATGCCTTCCGCTGGTGAATATACTCGCGCATCTCATAGCGCTCCTCAGCGCTAAGTACATAATTATTTACCCTATCTCTTTCTTTCTCTTTCTAAAAATGTGGAATGTGTGGTGGGGCTATAGTATGACAGCATGATACTAGCGTAACAGCGTGGCTACTGTTTTATAATTTGACTGTGTTATTCAGTATACATACATTTAAAATACCAAACGTCAATTTGTGGAGTTTTAATAATTTAAAGTTTTAATTAGGTGTAAACTCTAGTGACGCCTCGGAGTTGACACGCACAATTTTTTTTTATTTTCGCTTTATATTGTGTGCACTAGTGGCTTGTTGTGTCAAATGAACTATGTTCTTTCTATCTTATAGCTACTATTAATATTCTGTGGATATTGCTTACCTTATTTGTCTGATTGTTGTTTTTTTTTATATTATGGCAGTTGAGTGTCAGTGAGGATTATTATTTCCTTCCTTCTTTTTAAGTTAGGTTTGTTACCTTCGTATCTCTGCCTGCGCTTGAGCAGCCTGTAGGCGTGCTCGGAGCTGGGCGCCTTGGCGTGCGTGAGCGCGTGCGCGACCAGCGCCAGCGCGTAGGGCTCGCCGCACTCGTCCAGCAGGCGCAGGTGCCGCTCCAGCCAGCGCACGGCGCGCTGCTGCGCACTGGACACACGCGCGCTAAGTCCCTGCGTACCACATACAATATGTTAACGGCAACATAATCCACATATTCTATAGAATATCTAGACTTGTATCGTTTCACCATTAAGAAGGTTTCAAATGGAATGCAGTTTTGCGGCGTTATCTAATGCTTTCCTAACTCAAAACGAGCATGTGAACGCGGCATTACAGAAACTAATTGATTGGTCTTCTAATTCGAACACCCAATTATCTTCAACAAATCTCTTTGAGAAACTAAAAGAGTTGTTTGGTGCTGAGTCATCTTATAAAGCAGTATCTCATGATATTCTCCAAATGATTTGCAGTCGAGCTGAGGTCACAGAGACGCGGCGCCGACCCCACCCTCAATCGAGTATATATTCAATCCTCAAAATTAATCGCACTACGTACAAAAAATTGGAGGTTAATATTAATAATTTTATATATTTTTGAGGGAACTAGTCGTCCGATATCTTTAGAACCTTCGATGTCGTTTCAAGATAATACTTTTCGTTCGCGACAAAACAAACCGAAGCGAAACGACAAAAAAAGACAACAAACGAAATTACGATTTCTCTTCAAAAAAGAAGGGGGGGGCGTAAAGATAAGAACGGGAGGCGAGCAGGACATAATTAATTTAAGTTACGCGGACGACATGGTGCTTCTGAGCGCGTCAGTCGGCGGTATAAGGACACTGTTGGCTACTTGTGAGCGCTACGTGGCGGAGCATGGCTTACTATACAATGTCCAAAAGAGTCAGTACATTGTTTTTGAGGCGGGGACCAAGTACGATCTGGATGTGCCTCCCATACGTCTAAGCGGTGTTCCTCTCGAGCGAGTGGAACAATTTAAATACTTAGGTCACTTGGTCACCGCAGACCTTAGGGACAATGCTGACATTGAAAGGGAACGGAGGGCTCTGTCCGTACGCGCGAATATGATAGCCCGCAGGTTTGCTCGTTGTACTGCAGACGTAAAGGTGACGCTCTTTAGAGCATTCTGTACCACCTTCTACACTTGCAGCTTGTGGGAAAATTATTCGCAAGCTTCGTACGGAGCCCTTCGTGTCCAATTCAATAATGCGTTCCGGAGACTGATGGGGTTGCCATGGCGTTGCAGTGCGTCAGGGATGTTTGCGGCAGCGCGTGTAGATTGTTTTTACACAACAATGCGAAAGCGAGCAGCATCGATGGTGGCTCGCGTCATGGCCAGCCCCAACAGGGTTCTGAGAATGATTGCTGGCAGAGTGGACTGTCCTTATGTGGTTCACTGCTGTCAGTTACATGTGTCACCGTATCGTGTTGTTTACTAACACTTAGTTTTTAAGGATTATGTCACTAACCCTATATGAGCCTCCGCTCGAATTAAAGAATTTGAATTTGAATAAGCATAAATGACTATTTAATACCGAAGTTTTGGGGCGGCTGTCTTCAGCATTATATAGAAATACGCAATCGTTTCGACCCACCATAAACTATTTTAAAAATAATATCAGGAGCTCGTATCCGTTTCAATCAGGCACCGCCCTTAATTCTACCTACTTCGGACAACCTGTCAAAATTTCAAACCCCTATTTCGAAAAAAAATGCACTAGAAATTCGCAAGATGATTCAAGAACGAGTGTTTTCATGATAACAAAAAGCAATGGCAAAACTCGAGTGATATTCAACTTGAAAGCGCAAAATTACAGGAAGCCAAAGCATTTCCATCTTTTCCACCATCAACAAATGCCTTCGTTTCTGCAACAAGGCGACTGGATGGTCAAGCTGGACGTCAGTCAGGCCTATTATCACCTTGCAAAACGCACAGAAGACAGGCGTTTTTTGCGCATCAGCTACGGTGGTCAACTTCTGCAGATGACAGGTCTATCATTCGGCCTGGCTGCTGCTCCCAGAATGTTTGCTACTATAACAAACTGGACTGCAGAATACCTTCTTAGGTCTGCGCCTCGTCGTGTATCTAGATGACTATTTATTAGTTCTCCAGAACAAGGAAGTACTCAGCAAGCACCTAAAGACAGCTGTACGCTTCTTGTCCAGTCAGGCTGGTGTGTAAATCACGAGAAATCTATCACTAGGCCAACGAGGTCGATAGAATATCTCGGCGTCGGTTGGGACACCCAAACAAACCGCAAGTCCCTACCACCAGAGAAGGTAAGAAAAAATCGACAGATCCTCTCGACCAGACTCGCAGCGGGCAGTTGGACCCTCAAGCAGGCTCAACGCCTTTTAGGGCTTCTCAACTTTGCGTCCTTCATCACCCACCGGGGAAGGATGCATTGCCGTGCGCTGCAATGTCACATCAAAGCACTGCGTCAAAATCCTCTCGGAGCAGTACAGCTGACACAAGACGTCAAGAAACGCCAAGAATCGAGAATGTAGGTTAAAAGATAGCAACTCACACAGATGTGCTACCCACAAACTTTGTCATCACGGACGCTTCCGACATTCTGTGGGGTGCCCTGGTCAACAACAAGGTACAAGGTGCATGGCAAACCGACCAATAAAAATGGCATTGCAATCTCAAAGAGATATATGCTGTGATTGCTGTGTTGTCAAACGAATCCAGAGCCCTCCGGGACTCCAGGATCATTCTATAGACCGACAACAAGACAGTGGTCTCGTACATTCAGAAGGAAGGCGGCACGAAATCACACCGATTGATGGAACTGACGCGGGAATTGTTGACTCTGATAGACGACCTCAATGTTGTACTGATCCCTCACCACCTACCAGGGGTGTACAACACCGAAGCCGAAGCTTTTTATTTTATTTTTTTGGGATGGGAAATCATCAAATGACTCCTCCCGCTCTGGGCGGAGTGGAAGGGAGTGTCGGACTTTTACTGACTAAACCCATCCATGCTCCTTCTTTTGCCCTTTGTATTCCAGGGCCGCCGTATCTCTTTCGAACAGTCCCGCAGCCCTGGTAGGCATCGGCCCTTGCGGGCCCCTCCTGTTTGCTGACATCTCTTTGAGGCGCGCGTGGAACACGAACGCGCCGTCGACACGGCCTGTCGTCATAAGACGGACGGACGGCGAGCTAGCCCATTACTCACCGTCCACAGGCCCGCGCCTACGGTGGCCGAGAGCCACCACGTGGCCCCCGACGTCCGGTGCTTCTCCCGCGGCGGCTGAGACGTGAGGTTCTCTCCCTCTCACGTTCCGCCACCTCCTTCGCTAGCATATGACTGCTTCGCAGAAGGAGGTGACGGCTTCCCATTCCCTCTCGCCCCGGACCATGGCTTGAACCAGGGCCGGACGCGAGAGGTCGCCGCCGCCAATTGCCGCTACGAGGACACGGCGGTGACCTCCACGGTGTGCTCCACGGTGACCGGCCTACTACCAGCTCATGTCAACGATCTGCAGTTGGAAGCCTGGCTCATTTCGGCTGGGACACCATGAAAAGCGATTGGTCTCCACAAGAGAAAGACCTTCTTTTATCTTGCTGGCGACCTTCAACTCTTAAAACTTATACCTATTTGGGGTAAGTGGTCTTTGTAGTTTAGTCAAAATAATGTGAATTTCCGTACACCAAATCCGACGGATGTTGCGAAATATCTAGCATATCTATATCTTAATCAAAAGTTAGCTTACAGAACTATTCTTGTGCACAAGTCCGTTATCGCATCTATTTGTGAAACTGCTTCACATTTTAAGTGCAAAGCCGTAGTCGTAGCCACAGTAATTTCAATTGCAAAGCCGTTGCCACCTAAGGTGCCCACGTGGGACGCCAGGCAATTAATTACTTATTTGAAAGATAATACTCCTTGCATCAGTAGTTTGTATGAGGTGTCTAAGCGAACGGCGACTTTTTTATCATTATGTTCGGGACGCCGTGTACACGACCTATCCCTTTTGCATATTGTCTCTGATCATTTTGTAGAAAATGGGGATTCCATAACTTTACACCCAGTGTTCGGGTCAAAGACAGATAGCGCGACTTTCCAGCAATCCAGTTGGGTTTTGTTGGCATCTACTAGAGATCGCGTTAGGGCAGCTTCACCAACTATAATCGGGGGTTGGGTAAAACGTGTTCTATCTGATGCTGGAATACAAGCCTCTCCAGGTAGTTTTAGATCGGCTGTCTCATCATTAAATTGGGTAGAAAATTATCCTATAAATGACATATTTTCTAAAGCAAACTGGAGGCATGAACCAAACTTCAGAAAATTTTACCGTAAAGAAATCAGATCTAGTAACGATATGTCCTCGGTGCATTCGTTATCAAGATTATTTCAAGTCCCCAACTGATATTGTTTGCTTTTCATTCATACAATCCACCTGGGGGAGATAACAAACATATCTCTCTATAATGGACTTCGGCCGTCAAACGGAACACATAATATAAAAAATTTACCTTCAAATAAAATTTGTATTATGTTTCCTAAGACGTCCGAAGTCCAGGTTAGGTCTTCTTGGTGCATACCTACCTACCTTTGCATTATTATGAGCCGAACAATGGCCTAACACTTCATCATGGCGGCTTGTATGCAGTTTTTTGAAAGTAGTTCACAGATATGACGTTGGGGGCGCTAGTGGTGCGATTACGAGGCGGAGAGTAAGGACATCTAACAGCTGTTCATGGAACGAAAAGTGCACTCTCTCTCACATGTATTTTATATTTCACCTTATTTTACCGAGGGGAGGTGTGATGTAGTATGTATTTGACGTATGTATGCTTGTGTGCTTGCTTATAATAATATCTATTGGACCAAATATACTCAGTATTTAATCAGCATTACAGATGTTTCATTGTGTCTAAGTCCCGTCCTTATAACATAATGGACTTCGGACGTCTTAGGAAACATAATATAAAATTTTACCTTCAAATAAAATTTGTATTAAGTCTAAACGAAAAGGACAAAGGTATGTTTTCAAATGAATACGTAAACCTTATCTTACCTCTCGCACTCCAATATCCTTGAGATTCTTGACAGTTTCCAACGTGATCACTACTTGGGCAGTCAGTGTAAGGTTACGCTGCATTATTATTGAGTTATTTACCTGTTAACAAGATATACTTTATGTAAAACTGGAGGATAAAGAGATTTCTGAAGGAAGAATTAGGTGGTCATAGAAAATCTTTCTCTATATTTCAAGATCAAGGCAGGAAAGTGAGAAACAAATATAAATTCGGGTAAAAGGTTCTGCAAATAGACTGATAAGACATTAGATATAATTTTTCTACTGCCTGAAGTCAATGTTCCTTTAGAATGTTTTTATTATTGATATCAGACGCTTCACTCGAGTTAACCATTCAGGTAACTGTTCACTTTTGTTTGAATCAATATTGTTCTTTGAGTGGAAAATGCCAAATGGACGGAAGTGTCTGATTTCAGTTAAGTAACACCACCTACAAATGGTTTTATTCGTATATTACAGTCCACATTGCACGCTATTTTTTATTCTGACATTAGCAAATTCATATCTAACTGATATGCAGAGAAAAAAAGTGTAATCTTACTTCAACAGCGCTTGCATCATGCCAGCCTGCATGTCCGAATGCTTCTCTATAGAGGCTGCTGTTCTTAGGCACCACTATAGTGGAGTTGTCATTCCTGTTGGGTAGCCACGTCACTTCGTAGAACGCGCCGTCAGGCGTCTGATGGTCCAGCACCCACGATACGGCCATTGATATCACCTGCGAATAGTGCCTTGGTTGTAGAAATAGTTCTTCTCGGACTCATCATCTGCCTAGCCTTTTCCCAACTCTGTTGCGGTCAGCTTCCAGTCTAACTGGATGCAGCTGAATATCAGTATATTACATGGAGAGGCTGCCAATCTGACCTTCACAACACAGTTAGTACTGGGTAATACAATACCGCTTGGTAAAACTGGTTGTCAGACTTTCGGACCACTACCTGTAACGACTGTCAAAGATATACAAAAAAACACAGCCGGAAACTGGGTATGTGGTGGTTTTCTGAAAAAACAATCAATTTCGCTGTAGCAAAGTGCGGGTGATATTTGGTGACATTAGACGACATGACATGTATAGAGGTAGGATGTATTTCTATGATGGATAATCAATATTTGTTATAGAAAAAGAAGACATTATGCAATTCAATTTTATCTTCATTTTTATCATGTAATTTATTTTAAAATATGTTTTTAATACAAAACATTTAACTCACACATTCAAAGCACAACCAATATTAAGAAAAAAAATATGTTTCGTGGTATCATTTTCATCATGTGGCGTGGTGCGTCGACGGCAATTTTGCGTCAGCACGAATGCTAGTTGTATGCGATACGTTTTGCCATTTGTCGTTTGTTTACTTTTGTGTTAAAATTGATATTAGTCACAGACGACTACCAAAAAAAATTACTTAAGGTAAACTTCTTTTTCTATAAAATTATAGATTATCCATCTTAGCCATACGCTACATGTCTATGCGTCATATTACACACTTTGCTTCATTTTAATTTTATTTGTTTTATTTAATTTATTACAGATTCCATAATTATAACTATGGTATTTTGGGCGCTTGGTTGACGGCTTTGTGAAGGGTCCGTTTACACCTTGTATAGTTTTCAACCTTGCTTTTTTGGTAAGTATGTTAGTTATTAAATTTTTGTCGTTTACCTCAGGATCGATGTAAATGAAGTTCTCCCACTCGTTGAACGACGCGTCTTGGAATATCTTAGCGCAGAATGACGTCAACCAGACACTTGAAGCCGATTGATTCCTGATAAGACCAAGAGAAGGAGAATGTTATATTAACAACATTTACGGTTTATACCTGGACCGGCGCTGGGTTCAGTTTAGTAGTAGGAAAGATATAGCGACTGTGTTTTGGTTGCGCCGTGCGTGCGGCCGGCCTTATGAACAAGTGCTCGTAGCTTGTCATACTTGACCGTGCGCTGAGCCTAGCCTGCATCACGAACAAGCCTCCATAGAGCTTTATACATAACTGTCTTGTTGCGTTTTTCGTCCTTGCAGTTTTTTCTCTGCTGCGTTGGTGATCAGATGTAATGTTGATACTCACCAGTCGCTTCTAAACAAGCTGAACGATCCGTCAGGTTTCATGAAGGACAGTTGTCGCTGGTACAGTATGTTCATGTGGTAGAACGCGTCTCGCTCCAGCGTCCTGTTGCGTTGGTTGATTAGACGCATGTAGAGTGTCAGGTACATGTTTGCCGCGAAACTGAACATGTTCTGTTCGGCTGAGTCCTGTGGGGGAATATATTAGTTTTTAATTGTCGATTAAAGAAGTTTAAGCACTAGAAAATAGAGCTTTTAAATACAATGCAGCGACTGAAAGTACGAGTACAATATGGCACATCAAGTTGTAAAACTCCGGTTGAAAATGGCATGTCAAAAATTAATTTAATTTAAATTTCGGAGCGGGGCGCGCTGATACGAGAAATAGCGCGCGACTGATGCGGTGTGGTAGTCCGATTGCTATGGCGGCGCAAGGAGTCGCCCAGCACGAGCTGCGGCTGGACCTACAATATATCTCACTCACCATGGGCAAGTGCAGCAAGCTGGTGGCGTTGACGGGCATGGTGGGGAACAGCGGTCCCACCACGTCGCCCACCACAGAGATGCGCGCTCGGTTGGAGCCGAACACGTAGTAGCGGTCCACCTCGTACGGGATGATGGGCGTCTCCGTCACGTTCACGTGCATGTACTGGAACACGTACGCGCGGTTGGACAGGTCGAGGAGGACGGACTGGTGACGGTATTGGGGTATGCCGTCCGGCTGTGGAAAAGAGGTAATGTGAATTTGTGTTCGTTAACAGTTGTGAATGGAAACTGTGAATAGAAAGTGCAAAAAAAGCACAAGGATTTGTTTTTCAAGAAGCACATGACACAGTGTTCAGTGTTTCATGATAATTAAAAAAATGTTTTTAACAATTATCTTTTTATACATAGAATAAAAATTCACACATACGAATTCAGCACATGGTTTAAGAACCGCGTAGAAAATTTTAGTTGCTAGTATCTGTTGTTTCATACAAAAATGCAATGCCTAATAGCTGTTCTTTTTTTTATTACCGACAAATAAATAAGAGCTTCAGCTTTTTTTTATCCCGGTATCTCTCATGGATTCGGATTTCCTTTTGTTGTTCCACTTAAAAGAATCACTGTTGCCATTTTCCGACGGGGGTAGGCAGAAACCACAGAACCCCACCTGCTCTCTTACCCCTTTTTTTTTTTTTTTTTGGTGGGTGGGAAATTTTTTTTTTTTGGGGGGTGGGAAATCATCAAATGACTCCTCCCGCTCTGGGCGGAGCGGAAGGGAGTGAGACTCTTACTGACTAAAAACCACCCATGTTCCTTCATTGGCCCTTTATGTTCCAGGGCCGCGGTATCTCTTTCGAACAGTCCCGCAGCCCTGGCAGGCATGCTCTCTTACCCCTTACATACTCTTTTTCTTACAAACAGTATGGCACATCTAAACTTTCACCACATGCACATTCTGCATAGGCAACCACAGCGCACTTACATAATGATGTCAATTCATATTAGTTAATCTGTCGCATTACTATTGTGCCTCTCACCTCGACCGTGATCTTCTTGACATAGTGATGTTGTCCCATGAGCGTGGATGCGTGCAGCCGCACGTGCACGTCGCCCAGGCGCGTCGGCACGACGGGCACGTACACCGTGGCGGCGTCGCCCGACGTGATGTACACGAAGAACTGGTGCTCGCCGAACGACGTGCGCGGGTTGTACGAGCGGACCTGGGGCAACCGTTATAGTTAGGCACTAGGTATCACGTTGGGTGGTAAGATCTGAGTGGTATATCAATGAAGGTGAGGAGGCATTATGACAGCTGTAATGACAGCGCCAAAGAAAACGCATACTATCAACTTTCATAGGAGTATACTCCATTGTACAGTTTTACGAGGATTTTAGATTCAGCGTCAAGTGTTGAAATCCCAACAGTGCATTAGTTATGTAGGTAAAATCATTTCGTCGCTATAAGTTAGTTTAAACAGGCATTCGAGTAGTTTTGTTTAATCGAAACCACAGTTTTATACCATCTTTATTGCACTGTAATAATTTATTTTCTGTACAGGCATTAAAGTGTAGGCATCAGCCTCCTTGTAAAAGTAATTTTTTACAACTATTTGATCGTGATTTTATATAATTATGAACTTATTGGGTGTAAAAATACCCATAATGAAGCTGAAGGGCATTTTTTCTCCCCATCATCGGATTTTCTTTTCTGGACCTTCTAGTTAGATATTGGGGGTCAAAGTTCCAACTTTTTCCCAAGCTTTTAATGCTATAACTTTACTTTAATTATCTCCACGACCCCTGTACTGTTTGTAATGTTTTAAGTCCGTTACACTGAGTCCTACCGTAAAACGTGATTTTTCCCCCCAAAATAAATTTCCCAGCCATAATTTTTGCGTAGAGTTACTTAGTTTTATGTACAGAATGCTTGGTTGACAGCTTTGTGAAGAGTCCGTTTACACTTTGTAGATTTCGGAGCCAATATTATTTATGGAATAAGTCTTTTCTCAAAGTTATAATCGTAATTTACTAGAATGTAGTTTGGGCTGACTCAATTTGAATTTTCATCGACACGCTAAGAGGTTTGTGCCTGTACATACTCGTAATATTTGTACTCACAATGCCGTTCTCCTCGACGTGCACGAACTTGTAGTCGGGCGAGGCCGCCAGCACGACGACGGCCTCCACGTCCTGCGGCTGGTAGTTGAACACCACGACGCGCAGCCCCACCTGCTCGCCCTGGCGGCACTTCTCGGGTCCCTCCACTTTTATGAAGAACGGCAGCACGCCTATGTACTGTGCACAACATGCAAGACAACTCAGACATAGAAAAATCACTTATTTACATTGAAAATTACACATAAAACAATAAATCATACTAAAAGTTGCAGGAAAATATTCACGCAAAACGAGAATATCGAAGTTTTCAAGACACAAGTATTTGGTTGTTTGAAGTCACAGCAGATCTTTGTTAAAATGAATGTTAAGTAACGTTGTTCATTGAATTTTTTGGAGCTTTACAAAGTAATTTTCTGTGATATTTATGACACTAAGTACTTACGCGTTTAGGTTCCGTCAACATGCCAAGACCGCGACTAGGAGACATACTGAATGCTGACACTATCCAGTGAGCTGGTATCTGTAACAAAATAAAGGATTATGACAAACTTAAATAACATAAATAAACTAAAAAAGAATAACAGAAAAACTGTCTGTATTAATTGAATTAACTATTTATTTCGCGCAGGTTACCTGCAGATAAATATGAACAAGTAATTAAGGCTCAAAGCTTTTATCCTCTTGGCCTTGAGCTACACGCGGACACGTGAATGCACAGAAAACAAATGGAAGAAGATTTCCAGTAGGAGCATGAGCACGACTCTCCGCGACGCGACTTGCAGAGCGACGGTACTCACGCGACAGATATAGGGTGTAAAGTTCTTCATGCACCATACAAGAGGGGGGATTCTTCGACTAGACGGGTGTTGTCTGGTCGGCTACTGACCGCCAGTTGCTGGCGGGTTCTTCTTATACAGGGTGGAAACTTACAGCGGGGCAGTAAGGGGAACTACTTTAAACTTTACAGCTACACGAAAATGGTCTTAGGAGACTATACATAAGTTTTCGTAAAATTTTGATCCCCATTCCTGTGAATGGGGATCAAAATTTACAAAAAAAAATGCAGTTAGCAAGAAAATGGCCATTTTACACAAAACATTTTATTGATGCCAATCGATCCTGTTTATAATAATAAAAAAAGCCTTTTATTTCTTGCAGTACAAAAGAATTAATAAGAACAACATGCATGCGTTCATATTTTTTTTTTCCTAGCATTTCTCTCCATTTGAAAAAACATAAAATTTCGCGCCGCCAGGTGGGTGGCGCGAAAAAGCGGTGTTGGCGCGCACACACGCCCCTCGCACGCATGGGCGGGACGCGGGAGGGGAGACATAGCTGAGGCCGGCCAGGCGGCTGCGCCACGCTCGGCGTCTCACCCCGCACACCCGCGCCGCTCGCCCCTCTGCGCCACCAGTACGACCGCAGCAGCCATTAAGAGCGGGCGCCAGCAAAATCATTACGAACCTTATTATTGTCGCGTCGCGGTCCGACATTGTATGTACTCATTTTTTTAATTCTATCTTTAAATATAGGACTAATATTTTCGGAGCATTACATCATTTATCTCCACACACACTATCCTCAACCGGGACGAGATCACAGCCCCAACAGCGGCGCTGTACTGCAGTGTCGGCAACCACGTACGAGTACCGAATACAAACGCACCCACACATAGGCAACTTCTAACTAACTTAACCTTCTTCTAACTAGGCCTATACTGGCCACCCAGTGACAGTGTCCGTAGTAACGGGCACAGACTAGAAACCGCGGGACTAAGGACCCTGTCCACAACCCACCAGCCACATTGTCTCGCGGACACACACAGACATCCCACACTGTAGCCGGGCACATACCTGCGGCACATCCACAGTGAACACGTATCGTCCGTGTGGGCCGATGTTGACGTCGCGCCACAGCCACACGTTGTCGTACTGTCGCTGCACGCGGTTGAACCGGAACTTGCGGAAGTGCGTCAGCTCGAACGACTTGTTTATGTCGGTTTCACCTGAATAACAATAACACCACATTACAAATCGTGATTTTTCCTGCTCTTAACTTATATTACGGGTAGGGTTAGTTAAAACAGTTTAAAGTAGTTTTCTGCTTCTATTCTCCCCTGCCATACGTTATGCTTTTATTTAGTCCCTTTTCTTTCATGTCATTTCTCAAATCATAAGACCACACTATCACATAATCTAATTTACAACAATTAGGGTATCATTTCAAAAAAACAAATGCAGGTTAGGCTTAAGTCTCACTCGGTTTGAGTTCAAATATAACAAGCAATTCAGTTGCGAAAGTCAACTAACTCCAACATTTTTTGCAATTTACTTAATATTATTATGGTAAATATTATAATGTTGGGCTGGGCAGTAGGTGGCCACACTAATTGGAGCATCAGTGATGTTTTTTAGGTTCTAGGAAGTGAACGTTTTTGGGTACTTCACACCCCGACATATGTGATATCGTTTGCTAAGGAGCACCACAATCGCTCTGGGCTTAATATAATCTCACAGTTAGACTCGTCCGTGTGGTCAGGGCAGTCGTAGTTGCCGTCGCAGCGCTGCGCGAGCGGGAAGCAGCCGCCCTGCAGGCACTCGCCGAAGCCCTGCGACACGTTGCACGTGGTGTAGCGCCGCGTCACGGCCACGTCGCTGAACACTATGAGCCCCGCGTACCTGTGCGAAACATTCATAGAGTTGAAGTTGGTACGCCACAAGACCGCGAAAAAAAGCCAAATAAAATTTGTTCTATAACAAATTGTTATGTAAGTTTCCAGATGGCACTCATGATGGAAATCATCATCTGATTTGATTGCAGTGATAAAATATAAGAGAATGATGATCTAAACAAAGTTAGTTAAAAAAACATCAAATCATTTTCTGTCTGCAGAGTTTCGCTAGTAATTTAAACTTGTCTATTATTATAAGAACCGTCCAATACACCAGCTAACATTAAAAAATCTTATTCAAAAAAGTGTATACTCACTCGAAGGTCCTGTTAGCGTCAACGCCGAAGGTGGAGGAAGGGAAGTACACGAGGTCGTCCGCGTCGCCGAAGTGCGAGCGCCACGTGTACGTGAACGTGCCGTTCGTGGACTCATCAAAGTGAGACATCTTTGATATCACCTGGTAGGATGTAGTTTACAAAGAAAAGATGAAGTATTTGTTTAGGACTCACACAAAATATCGCAAAAATAAGAATTTAAGAGGAAAGTCAATACAGGTTCAAAATGGGTTGATGAGTTGGAATAGAGCTACAAAATTTCAAAATTAAACGCTGCTGCACTCTTATTAGTTTCAAAGTCATATCATTTATGTTAATCAGGCCAATAAAAGGCACTTTTGAATTTCAAATATACAATTAGATTAGAAGTGATTGTTACCCATTTGTAAAGGTTTCGTAAAAAGTAGGCTATATCATCGAACTCCATAGTTTATCAGTATAAGGTTAGTT
Organism: Eurois occulta; assembly: GCA_950022335.1. NCBI lineage: Eukaryota > Metazoa > Arthropoda > Insecta > Lepidoptera > Noctuidae > Eurois > Eurois occulta. The sequence goes on from OX465498.1 coordinate 2,167,370, forward strand.
GTCAGGTTGAAGATGAAATAAGCTTATTCAAAAACATATCTAATCCCCAGCCAGTTTCCGGGGACTGAAGTCGCTGCATTTGTTCGCGGCATTAGATAAATAGAATCAATTTCATTACCTTGTATAGTTTGACGTTCAAAAGTGCCTTTTCGTGACTTAAGTAATGCCTTCTAAAGGAACCTGTCGTCATGGTACAGGGGAAAGTTTCACCAGATCCCCCATCTTGCTTCCTGAGTATATACGGACACTCTTTTTAATGGCGTAATGGGAAATGTTCGCTGTAGATGGCGTGTCAATAGCTAGGTAGGTCGTCCTTTGTTGGTCCAGTTTTGCAAGCATTTGGCTTGGCCCGTAGAGTTACCTTGGCGTACGTGAGCTCGTTCCCGGCCTGCATGGTGTAGAAGGTGTTGTCGATGCCGGACAGCCCCACGTAGGCGCCGGGCTCGCCGTAGATGGCGTGTCAATAGCTAGGTAGGTCGTCCTTGGCCCGTAGAGTTACCTTGGCGTACGTGAGCTCGTTCCCGGCCTGCATGGTGTAGAAGGTGTTGTCGATGCCGGACAGCCCCACGTAGGCGCCGGGCTCGCCGTAGATGGCGTGTCAATAGCTAGGTAGGTCGTCCTTGGCCCGTAGAGTTACCTTGGCGTACGTGAGCTCGTTCCCGGCCTGCATGGTGTAGAAGGTGTTGTCGATGCCGGACAGCCCCACGTAGGCGCCGGGCTCGCCGTAGATGGCGTGTCAATAGCTAGGTAGGTCGTCCTTGGCCCGTAGAGTTACCTTGGCGTACGTGAGCTCGTTCCCGGCCTGCATGGTGTAGAAGGTGTTGTCGATGCCGGACAGCCCCACGTAGGCGCCGGGCTCGCCGTAGATGGCGTGTCAATAGCTAGGTAGGTCGTCCTTGGCCCGTAGAGTTACCTTGGCGTACGTGAGCTCGTTCCCGGCCTGCATGGTGTAGAAGGTGTTGTCGATGCCGGACAGCCCCACGTAGGCGCCGGGCTCGCCGTAGATGGCGTGTCAATAGCTAGGTAGGTCGTCCTTGGCCCGTAGAGTTACCTTGGCGTACGTGAGCTCGTTCCCGGCCTGCATGGTGTAGAAGGTGTTGTCGATGCCGGACAGCCCCACGTAGGCGCCGGGCTCGCCGTAGATGGCGTGTCAATAGCTAGGTAGGTCGTCCTTGGCCCGTAGAGTTACCTTGGCGTACGTGAGCTCGTTCCCGGCCTGCATGGTGTAGAAGGTGTTGTCGATGCCGGACAGCCCCACGTAGGCGCCGGGCTCGCCGTAGATGGCGTGTCAATAGCTAGGTAGGTCGTCCTTGGCCCGTAGAGTTACCTTGGCGTACGTGAGCTCGTTCCCGGCCTGCATGGTGTAGAAGGTGTTGTCGATGCCGGACAGCCCCACGTAGGCGCCGGGCTCGCCGTAGATGGCGTGTCAATAGCTAGGTAGGTCGTCCTTGGCCCGTAGAGTTACCTTGGCGTACGTGAGCTCGTTCCCGGCCTGCATGGTGTAGAAGGTGTTGTCGATGCCGGACAGCCCCACGTAGGCGCCGGGCTCGCCGTAGATGGCGTGTCAATAGCTAGGTAGGTCGTCCTTGGCCCGTAGAGTTACCTTGGCGTACGTGAGCTCGTTCCCGGCCTGCATGGTGTAGAAGGTGTTGTCGATGCCGGACAGCCCCACGTAGGCGCCGGGCTCGCCGTAGATGGCGTGTCAATAGCTAGGTAGGTCGTCCTTGGCCCGTAGAGTTACCTTGGCGTACGTGAGCTCGTTCCCGGCCTGCATGGTGTAGAAGGTGTTGTCGATGCCGGACAGCCCCACGTAGGCGCCGGGCTCGCCGTAGATGGCGTGTCAATAGCTAGGTAGGTCGTCCTTGGCCCGTAGAGTTACCTTGGCGTACGTGAGCTCGTTCCCGGCCTGCATGGTGTAGAAGGTGTTGTCGATGCCGGACAGCCCCACGTAGGCGCCGGGCTCGCCGTAGATGGCGTGTCAATAGCTAGGTAGGTCGTCCTTGGCCCGTAGAGTTACCTTGGCGTACGTGAGCTCGTTCCCGGCCTGCATGGTGTAGAAGGTGTTGTCGATGCCGGACAGCCCCACGTAGGCGCCGGGCTCGCCGTAGATGGCGTGTCAATAGCTAGGTAGGTCGTCCTTGGCCCGTAGAGTTACCTTGGCGTACGTGAGCTCGTTCCCGGCCTGCATGGTGTAGAAGGTGTTGTCGATGCCGGACAGCCCCACGTAGGCGCCGGGCTCGCCGTAGATGGCGTGTCAATAGCTAGGTAGGTCGTCCTTGGCCCGTAGAGTTACCTTGGCGTACGTGAGCTCGTTCCCGGCCTGCATGGTGTAGAAGGTGTTGTCGATGCCGGACAGCCCCACGTAGGCGCCGGGCTCGCCGTAGATGGCGTGTCAATAGCTAGGTAGGTCGTCCTTGGCCCGTAGAGTTACCTTGGCGTACGTGAGCTCGTTCCCGGCCTGCATGGTGTAGAAGGTGTTGTCGATGCCGGACAGCCCCACGTAGGCGCCGGGCTCGCCGTAGATGGCGTGTCAATAGCTAGGTAGGTCGTCCTTGGCCCGTAGAGTTACCTTGGCGTACGTGAGCTCGTTCCCGGCCTGCATGGTGTAGAAGGTGTTGTCGATGCCGGACAGCCCCACGTAGGCGCCGGGCTCGCCGTAGATGGCGTGTCAATAGCTAGGTAGGTCGTCCTTGGCCCGTAGAGTTACCTTGGCGTACGTGAGCTCGTTCCCGGCCTGCATGGTGTAGAAGGTGTTGTCGATGCCGGACAGCCCCACGTAGGCGCCGGGCTCGCCGTAGATGGCGTGTCAATAGCTAGGTAGGTCGTCCTTGGCCCGTAGAGTTACCTTGGCGTACGTGAGCTCGTTCCCGGCCTGCATGGTGTAGAAGGTGTTGTCGATGCCGGACAGCCCCACGTAGGCGCCGGGCTCGCCGTAGATGGCGTGTCAATAGCTAGGTAGGTCGTCCTTGGCCCGTAGAGTTACCTTGGCGTACGTGAGCTCGTTCCCGGCCTGCATGGTGTAGAAGGTGTTGTCGATGCCGGACAGCCCCACGTAGGCGCCGGGCTCGCCGTAGATGGCGTGTCAATAGCTAGGTAGGTCGTCCTTGGCCCGTAGAGTTACCTTGGCGTACGTGAGCTCGTTCCCGGCCTGCATGGTGTAGAAGGTGTTGTCGATGCCGGACAGCCCCACGTAGGCGCCGGGCTCGCCGTAGATGGCGTGTCAATAGCTAGGTAGGTCGTCCTTGGCCCGTAGAGTTACCTTGGCGTACGTGAGCTCGTTCCCGGCCTGCATGGTGTAGAAGGTGTTGTCGATGCCGGACAGCCCCACGTAGGCGCCGGGCTCGCCGTAGATGGCGTGTCAATAGCTAGGTAGGTCGTCCTTGGCCCGTAGAGTTACCTTGGCGTACGTGAGCTCGTTCCCGGCCTGCATGGTGTAGAAGGTGTTGTCGATGCCGGACAGCCCCACGTAGGCGCCGGGCTCGCCGTAGATGGCGTGTCAATAGCTAGGTAGGTCGTCCTTGGCCCGTAGAGTTACCTTGGCGTACGTGAGCTCGTTCCCGGCCTGCATGGTGTAGAAGGTGTTGTCGATGCCGGACAGCCCCACGTAGGCGCCGGGCTCGCCGTAGATGGCGTGTCAATAGCTAGGTAGGTCGTCCTTGGCCCGTAGAGTTACCTTGGCGTACGTGAGCTCGTTCCCGGCCTGCATGGTGTAGAAGGTGTTGTCGATGCCGGACAGCCCCACGTAGGCGCCGGGCTCGCCGTAGATGGCGTGTCAATAGCTAGGTAGGTCGTCCTTGGCCCGTAGAGTTACCTTGGCGTACGTGAGCTCGTTCCCGGCCTGCATGGTGTAGAAGGTGTTGTCGATGCCGGACAGCCCCACGTAGGCGCCGGGCTCGCCGTAGATGGCGTGTCAATAGCTAGGTAGGTCGTCCTTGGCCCGTAGAGTTACCTTGGCGTACGTGAGCTCGTTCCCGGCCTGCATGGTGTAGAAGGTGTTGTCGATGCCGGACAGCCCCACGTAGGCGCCGGGCTCGCCGTAGATGGCGTGTCAATAGCTAGGTAGGTCGTCCTTGGCCCGTAGAGTTACCTTGGCGTACGTGAGCTCGTTCCCGGCCTGCATGGTGTAGAAGGTGTTGTCGATGCCGGACAGCCCCACGTAGGCGCCGGGCTCGCCGTAGATGGCGTGTCAATAGCTAGGTAGGTCGTCCTTGGCCCGTAGAGTTACCTTGGCGTACGTGAGCTCGTTCCCGGCCTGCATGGTGTAGAAGGTGTTGTCGATGCCGGACAGCCCCACGTAGGCGCCGGGCTCGCCGTAGATGGCGTGTCAATAGCTAGGTAGGTCGTCCTTGGCCCGTAGAGTTACCTTGGCGTACGTGAGCTCGTTCCCGGCCTGCATGGTGTAGAAGGTGTTGTCGATGCCGGACAGCCCCACGTAGGCGCCGGGCTCGCCGTAGATGGCGTGTCAATAGCTAGGTAGGTCGTCCTTGGCCCGTAGAGTTACCTTGGCGTACGTGAGCTCGTTCCCGGCCTGCATGGTGTAGAAGGTGTTGTCGATGCCGGACAGCCCCACGTAGGCGCCGGGCTCGCCGTAGATGGCGTGTCAATAGCTAGGTAGGTCGTCCTTGGCCCGTAGAGTTACCTTGGCGTACGTGAGCTCGTTCCCGGCCTGCATGGTGTAGAAGGTGTTGTCGATGCCGGACAGCCCCACGTAGGCGCCGGGCTCGCCGTAGATGGCGTGTCAATAGCTAGGTAGGTCGTCCTTGGCCCGTAGAGTTACCTTGGCGTACGTGAGCTCGTTCCCGGCCTGCATGGTGTAGAAGGTGTTGTCGATGCCGGACAGCCCCACGTAGGCGCCGGGCTCGCCGTAGATGGCCACCTCCACGCGCTCGCCCGTGCGGTGCTTGCGGTTGTTTATGAACACCGTGAACTGGGATACACACGGAATATTATACTGGATATTCTATTACAAAATATACACCATGACTTTTTAGTCGTCTAACAACGGCAGCCCATTCCATGTATCCAATGACTACTAAACGTTCATAAAAAATAGGTATCTAAGAGATTTGAATAATTTTAAAATAAAAATATTATTCATTTTTATGACGTAGTTGAAACACTCTGTTGCGAGCGATGATCTACTCGACTTGTGCGCTGAGTAGGTATGTTCTACCGTTTGACACATAAACATTATTAACAGAATGTTTCATAATTCTTATGTATTATTTATTTTTCTTTATTAATTAATGTAAATAAACCAATTATATTAATTAATTATTAAAAAAAAAAATCGCGCCTAGAGGGCATTTTATGTCGGATACATTGAGTGGACCACCTTTGTAAGATGACTAAAAAGTCACAGTGTATACACATGATCAGCCACTTGCCAGGAAAATGTTTACATACTTAGAATATAACACAAAATGTCCTAAAAAGAAAATTGCTCAGTTTGTTAGAGTAATTTAGGACTTAAAGTGAACATTAACTTTAATATTTAATGACTGGGGTTTTTAATATTTTATACTTCAAAGAAACGAATTATAGTAATAACAGGAGAGTGTATAAATAATGAGAGCTTAGAAAATGTTTTATACGCCATTTCACTCTGTCGATTGATGAAAAGTAGAATTCGTTTCTGATTAATCTTGGTCGGCAAGTTTTTACATTATTATCTTCAAATGCAGTTATAATTATTTTGGAATGAAGTAGCATTCCCTTTCAGTAAAATGAGCTACCGTCAACATATGAGGGTTGGTACTTTTAATCCACAAACTGGCATTTTATTGGTCGATTCCCGCACGTCTCCACTTTGGTGGAAACCAGGACCCTATTTCGTGAGCTATGTCGACATTTTTGGTACATTACGATATTAGTGGGTTAAGATGGTTATAACATGCGAGGCGGAATTTCAGCCCGAGCCGAAGGCGAGGGCGTAATTGAGCCGAGCATGTTATAACCAATACGCACGTATATCGTACGACGTTTTTTAACACATTTGCGAGGAAACAGAAAAAAAAAATTAAATAAACTCAATCTGTGAATGCACACCGTTGCTTTCCCGCCATTTTAACAGCGCGCTAGCGCTGCCTACTGACTGGCGCCGCGCGGCGATTTGTTCGAAATTTGAATAGCAACAGCGCGCTGCTCACTAGCTGGAGTCGTGCGGCGGCGATCAGTTCCATATTTGAAATGGCAAATAATACTGTTGTGGAATTTGTATGGACTATAACTTAACTATTTGCTTTGGTAACACACGCGTTTTTTATGACCCGCTTTACATATTTAAACCCGGTGGAATTACATCAGCTTTACGAGCAAGGGTGTTAAAAAGTATATAGTATGTGTCTGCTCACGTTGTTCCTGGAGATGCCATTGACGGGGAAGGTGAGCGAGTCGGCCAGCACGATGGCGCGTCGCTGCGCGCTCCACACCAGCACGGTGGCCGCGGGCGCCATCTCCGCCGACACCGTCACCGCGAACGTGCGCACGCCCTCCTGCGGAACACCACACACATCCATCAACCTTCATCTAGATATTATTGACACCGTGCAACCCAGTTAAAAAAAAAACACATAAAACCGTGTTCGTCCAAGTTACAAATAGACTACTATCTAGCCGCTGTGAAAGAGAGAGTGTGTTTTCAAAGACGTGTTTTAACAGTAAAATCCTTGCCTCAACACCCATCTGAAGATTGTAACGCATCCACTAAGTAAATTGCAAATAATCAGAAACAAAACGAGAAAATTTCATGTCGCACAATTTCATAATTTGCAAAGCTATATCGTAGATAAGCACTTCGTTACAACTGTTGCGTAGAAAAGGACCTTGATTTAGGAAGAAAATAAAAACATAATTAATAAATAAAAACGCTCAGAAAAATGTAGAGATAAACAAGTTTACCTGCATGATCTCCTGTCCGCTGGTGAGAATAATTCCCTTCGACATGACGACGTAGTTGAACGACTCCATGTAGAAGTTGCTCTGCACGTGGAAGATTATGTACTCGCCCACCTGTACCCCGATCAAAATATGTTACAAACATTGTTAAATATCAAGATTCGTTTAGTCAAGTTTCGTAAACCACGAAGCGTCAAGTATTATTGGGATCAACGTTTGGACCAACATAGCGTACTATTGAGCAAGTGCGTAGTGACTCACCCTAGCATCAGTGGTACTGGTAGATATGCGGATGTGCTGGTTGTTGGCGCTGTAGTGCGCGATGAAGTGTACTTCCGCGTTCGCGTGGGAGCCCACCGCGTCCACCAGCTGCGCGCTCAGGCGCACGCCCGTGATGCCGTTCAGAACCTCGCGGTAGTTGGGGTCGTTTTGAAGGCCTGGAACAAGCATAGCGTAAGTGGAAGCACGTATAAGAAGGTCGAAGGAACACAGGAAAACACTGTCGTCGTATCTCCAGGCTGGCTGCGTATACGCGACGTTGTCAGTCCGCAAACACACATTCTTTACTTTTTCGTTGCTTTTGTACTGCCCCTATACGTGGTTGGCTGTGGGCGGCGCGGCGGCCGATGGTCGGGAGCACAGAGTCGTGGGATGCGGTGATCTCCTTCTGTGAAACGGTCATCTCACAGAAGGAGGCTGCGGAGAGGTTGAGGGAGGTCGAGACCACTCTCCCGATCCGCAGCAGACGTACCGGGCGTCGGCGGAGGGCGGACAACGCCCTCGTCCAGCCCCCCTAAACGGGTCCAGAGGGACGGCGGACTTGGGGACGTCAGACGCCCCCCCGTATAACAGGCCGCGCGGCGGTGCAGCGTTGCGTCACAGCTCACATGCGCAAAAAGCTTCGCTTCGTCCTACGATTTTCTTTTTTTCTCTCGACGTGTAACACTCTGTACACGTTCACGGTTTGGTTTTGTTTTACCACAATATGTCGTTGTGTTACATTGACTACCCGCCTCCACGATATACTCACGTAGCAACTTGTAAAGGTCGAGCTTGAGATGCCACACGGCGTCGCTGCCGGGCACGAGCGCGGGCTGCTGCGGCTCCACGGCCCCCCCGCGCCCCTCCACCTGCAGCTGCACCTGCAGCGACACGCCGCGCGCCTGCCAGCTGGGCAGCGGGGACCCGTCGTGGTACGATACTACCATCTGCAAGGAGACACGCGTCGGTTATTGTGCTCTACGCAATAGAAACAGAAATGCCACTTAATGAAAGCTAGAGCATAACTATCAAAACTAGTTAGTTTTGCACATTCAAAATTACACGAAACCAATTTAAAGCCTCAAAAAACACAGAAACATTTTTACTTTCACTACATAAAAGTAATAAAATGATATACTCACATAAACATCAAACGGCATCGAAGGCTTGAAGACTTGCGGCGTTCCACCAAGGAAGCTGACTTGTAGCGAGGAGTTGAAGATCCGTGCGATGCTGTAACCTTCGATGACCTCATCGAGGAATGGGTCGCCCACGGACGCGGTGATGATGACCTCCACACCGTCCAGGGTCGGCACCAGCTGGGCTAGCTCAGACATCGGGTATTTGAAGTCGTATGTGCCGTTGAACTGCGAAATTACATGTTTTTAGTTTGTTTGGGTACTGACACAATGATTTTACTCTATCTGTACAATAAATTGTATCATAATCCCCTTTTCAAAATTGTAAATATGTATAGTAATCTAACTTTAAAAAAAAATTTAGGTAACTAGCTGTTGGCCGCTATATTCGTCCTTGTGAAATTATTATAAATACAAAAATATTACTTCCCTGTATGAATCTTTACTAACACTTTCAAGGGTTTTTTTTTTTGCACGGCACCTTAATCCTTTTTCTAAAATAAAAGTAGCCTAAGTTACTCCATACATCAGCTATCTGCCAGTAAAAGTCCCGTCAAAATCGGTCCAGCCGTTTCGGATTAGCCGGTACAAACAAACAGACAGACCGACGAACGTAGCGTATATACATACTCTCATATGCATTCAGTAAAAAGCTGTTATTTTGAAATTTCAAAGAGACACTTCAATTTTATTCATTGTATACCATGTTTTATGCAAATAAATTATTTATGTTTATGTTTGGTATAGAAATAGATATTTATATGTTTGGAAAAAGATACAAGAATATGCTTCCTTTTTCTTTCATTCAACAATATTCATAGCATTATTTTACGTTTTCTAACAGACTTTTTCAGCAAGCCATTTTATGAATCCCTCTCAAAATGTAGAGGATTGAGAGAAAATAATGCTTGGAACTTTATAGATACAAGTCCAAACGATACTCACAAATCTCAAGTACGGCAGTTGATCGTAGTACGGGTTGTTGTAATAATTGTTATACGTCGAAGTTGTCGTGTAAGTGTTGTAGTTGGGATTGTTGTTGTTATTGTTGTTGGTGTTGTGATCGATCGCGTACTGGGTCGGGTCCGGCTTTGGCATCCAGAATGGGTACTTTTCATCCTGGGAGAAATAAATTAAAAGATGGTGAATAACAAATAAATGAAATACACTTGAAGAACAAGAAAACCTGGACATGGTTCCCTTGGTATTCAAACGTATTTCTTTTTTACTTTCGATAGTAGAGTAGAAAATATAGGGACATCGCTAATGTAGCAAATCAAAGTACGTATAATCGGAGAAATTGATTGTTTATCAAACTGACACACATCAATTTGCCGTGTTATTGCATTGATTTCATACACCGTAAACTTGTGATTTCAATTCACAACATTACTGACGACAGTCATTCTGTGGCATGCCAGTTGTTTTTTATTGAACATCTGGTAAACAATTTATTTCCCTGAATTTACAAATACACCTTTATTCAACTTAGGGTACCACATAAATTACTATTGAAAAAAACTTTTTGCAAAAAATAAAACCGACTTCAAAATCACAAAAAAGTGAAAAATAATTTTAGCTTCAGAAGTCGGTGACTTTAGTTTGTTTGATTCAGTTTTTTGGCACCGACTTCTGAAGCTAAAATTATTTTTCACTTTTTTGTGATTTTGAAGTCGGTTTTATTTTTTGTAAAAAGTTTTTTTATTTTTTCATTTTTAGTGGCAATATCCTATACAAATATTTTCTATGCGTTCATTTTACATTGTAAACCATACATTTCATGGTAATAGGCTTATTCTTACTTCCTTACTAATATTATAAATGCGAAAGTAACTCCACAACAACAAACAAGTAACAGACTTCAGAGTCAAATGCTCATAAAATAAAAACTAATGGGCCTACCTGAATCAAATTTTTATGGGACCAATTAGAAACTATTCCGCATCAAACAAAGAAAGACAAAGAATTACGTAAATCGGTTCAGAAACTACGGCGTAATCGGTGTACATACATATAAAAAAAAAAAAAAAAAATACCTGCCGAATTGAGAACCTCCTCCTTTTTTTTGAAGTCGGTTAAAAATTGATATCATACAAAAGCACCGAACACACTTGAATTATCCAAGAGTTGAAAAAATATAATATTAGTTTAATATTCAAACTTACAAAGTTAAACATCCTCGTTACCACTTTCTGCTGATCATACCACCAGTCCGGCTGCTCCAACTGATTAGGCTGCCCAGGGATGTACCGGTTCTCCCTATTAATTACTCGACCGAACTCGTCCACACTCGTTTGTCCGTAGTTGTCGTATTGTTGCTGGTAGTTGCCGTCGTACTGTTGCTGGTAGTTCGTATCGTTATAATTGTTGTTGTTGTTGTTGTAATTGTTGTTGTAGCCAGTGTTGTAGGGGTTGTTTTGGCGGACTGTGGGTGGAAGATAAGTTACGTTTAAAGTACATTCTGAGTGTTTTTTTTTTGTTGAGTGCGGAGTCAACCTGCTTTCTTGATATCTAAGAGTTTCAAGGATCAAATATGGTTTTATTCCCCGTACCGGTTGGTTGGTGACCGTCTTTTATTATGCATAAAGGACCGTATCGATAAAAATTACATATAGGAAAATGGAGACGAATCAAAGTACCGCGACACCAGTGAACAACTCCATTTAAATTTAAAGCAACTATACTTTGAATTGTAATTAAACACAGATGTGTCACTGGCGAGTTTGTCCCGCCACTTCTCCCCAGCTACGAAGAGGTGGAGGGCGGACGTTTTCGGAAACTGTCTTATGCAATTATGACGTTCATAAAATGCTAAATATGAGCCTAATTTGTAGGAGCTTTGCCTAACACAACAGTAACGGTAAACCTGTAAAAACGGATACTGTTAGCCAGTGTCATCCCACTGCTGGGCAAAGACAAAAAAAATATATAAATATAAAAATAAAAAACAAAAAATAAATATATAAAAAAGGAAGAAATAAATTTATTACGTAAATAAATAAATAATGACTTGAAACTTTCATCCCATGACTTCTAGAATCATCGACCCAGGGCTAAGGTGAAACACTGGTCGTTGGTTTTGTCCAGCTCGTCCTGCCATCTTGTAAAAACTGAATTTTGTATTTTTTATTGACATCTTACCTCTAGTATACTGGTTTCCGCCATATCCTGTAGGCACACCAAACTGCCCCCTATTATTGAACTGCCCTTGCGTGTAGTACCGCGGCCGGTACTGCGGGATCGGCCTGATGGTTGCCTTAAGGGTCAGATTGCCCCGCACCGGCGCGCCTGATGTGTAGTTAGCCATGATACGGCCGTGGATAAACGGTTCCGTGTTGAAGAAGAACGCGGGCATTGTTACGTTTACCTGGGTGCGGAGATGGTAGAAATTATATACAATTGATTGGTTTATTTCAATGGATTGTTGCAGTTTATTTGATATAATTCTTTTATTTATAGCTGTACTGAAATATTCTTGTATAGAGAAAGCATATTAGCAGGCAGAATCAACAGTTCCATAATTCCATATGTGACTGGTATTTATGAGAACAAAATAAGAATTCCACTGCCACCACATTATGACACACACGAATCTAACATTTTTTTAATTAATAACCTGTATTGTTTTATTCGTAAAAACCTCATAAAATTGTAAGAATAGTAGGTACATACCTCATATCGCGTCTGATAATACTCCTCAACGAGGAACTGCGTCTCCTCGATCTGTCCCAGCGCCTCGACGCGAATGTACCACTCGCCGAACAGCGGCAGGTCTGACATCTGGTACTGGAGACTTACTGTACCGAAGTTACTCTGTATTCCCATAGACGAAGATAATATTATTTACTTGTAGAAACATGGACGCTAATTAAAAAGATTGTATACACCGTGAAGGTTTCACAAAGGGTATCATCGTTGAAACACCGAGTGTGTAACTCAGAAATCCGACGTAGGACTCTAATCCAAGGTGTCGAGATACGCTTAACGGTTCTGAAATGAAGTTTGTCAATACAATCGTAGATTGTTTCTTCGCTCTTTATTGGACTTGTGGGGTGTTTGTTATACCAGAAGATGATGACGTTTCTTGGAAAAGAAGTGGGTATCGTGGTATCACCACCGTCACTGCTAAGAAATTAAAGGGTTGTTAAAGTCAAACTAACTAACTACTATCAATACTTGTGATTGTGTGAATAAAATCGATTTAAAAGCGTTTGAACAAAAAGTTGGCAACGTCGCAAATAACTGTCAAATATTTACGTGTTTTAATTATTTTGGCAATATTACTGTATGGAAATAAGAAATATGGCTAACTAGTGAACTAAATATTGATCATGAAATGCAATTATTAAGATCGATTCTCGAGATCGGTTTTTCGAGATTGATTCGATTTTTTCTTATCGTCATCATTCTCTTGCCCTTATCCCAATTAATTTGGGGTCGGCGCAGCATGTCTTCTTCTTCCATACTTCTCTATTACTCGACATCTCATCAGACACCTCTTTTCGTGCCATATCATTCTTCACACAGTCCATCCATCTTTTCTTTGGTCTTCCTCTACTCTTATACCCATCCACAGTCATATTCAAAGATTCCTCACGACATTTTCCACATCACATGCATCACATGCCCACACCACGATAACCGCCTACCACACAACTTTTCAGTCACCGGCACCACTTTCAGACTTCCTCTTAAGGCGAGGTGGGCGCACATTTGAGTTTTTTAAAACCATCTGAGACAAAGAATATAGTGTTTAAAAATTTAAAAAAAATATATGTTATAGTTAAGGATCTTATCTAGTCACAGTCGCATTCAATTGCAAGACCTGATGAACTTCACTCGATAGAAAAAAATCGCAAAGTTACCCATTTTTGTAACTTTTTTTCAATATTATGACTAAATTACTGATGTTTTACATTTAATTTTTATACTAAATTAAAGAAACTAATTAGTTCTAGACAAAGTGGCAGAGTTTGACTTGATAACATTATTTTCTTAATTACTATGTTTTAAAATGAATTAAAAGCGTTCGCGGCGGCTCGGTCAGGCCCGATTAGTCGCGCGCTGGCGCTTACCGACGACGGACCTGTGTCAGTTTTTTCCGCGACAATTTCGCGTACCATACCGTCTGTTTTTGACCAAGTTTATTATAATTGTTGCAAGTTATAATGGGCAATAAACAACGCAAGCGAAAAAAGTCGTGTAAAGCAATAAAAGTAACAAATAAAAAGAATGCACTCCAAAGATTGTCACAATACAAATATATACAGTATTGTGACTCGGCCCTGTCTTTGAAATGATTACCTACAGCCGGGTGGTACGTACGCGATAGGGCTGCGCCGGGCCTATAGTAAATATTTTAATTTCATCTACTTAGTTGAGTTTCTTTCTAGTTTTGTGATTGTTAATGTTATATTTTAATTAAAAAAAATGGAATTTGTTTGAATGAAATAGGAAGGTTCAATAAAAATACACTTAATGCAATTTACACAAAAACACATAAACAAATCAAAATTTTATCTTTACAGTTCTCGAACCTACTAATAGCGAACTGGCTGTTTATTTTCAATTAGTTACTCAAACTGCCCAATTATGATTATTTTATATTCTTATATTTTATAGACAATTATTTCATTTATTAACAAAGCTCTAATTTATCGCTACTAGATAGTAACAAATTTTGATCATTTTATTTTATTTTATTTATTTGGGATCATAGAAAAATAATTCATAAAAGTCAAGTAATATTACTTATCCAACTACATATTTCTATGCTGTGTCGCTAGGCAAGGTCACGCGAGTTCACGAACGCGCTGTGTCCACGAGAAGTATTTTGCGCGCAGCCTACAGCGCTAAATGCCTACTTTTGCAGGAATACCTCGCCTTAAGTACTCATTTCTTATTTTATCCATTCGCGTAATACCACACATCCCCCTTAGCATTCTCATCTCAGCCACATGCAAATGCCTTTCATTCATCCCTTTTGTGGCCCAACATTCTGATCCATACAAGACAGCAGGTCTAACCATTGTTTTATACATCTTCTTTTTTCTTCTCTTATCGTAACACCGAATTTTTAGTTTTAGATGTAAAATAGTACTTGGAAACTTTCCAAATGCCTTTTTTACACCTAAAACGGTTACAACATTAAATTCAGTGTTTTAATTGCAATTCATTATTAATATTCTAGCTCACTAGTTAGCCATATTTCATATTTCCATAGAGTAATAATGTCAAATTAATTAAAACAAGTAAATATTTGACAGCTATTTGCGACGTTCCCAACTTTTTGGATGAACGCTCTTAATCACTTGGGGGTCTTTATACTCAGCTTTTTTTCTAGACATACAAGAATCATTGAGGAATTTCTTAGTCTGAAGAAGTGAAGAACACAAAATGTACTTAAGATGTGATTTCATTAATAAATAAGTAGTATTAACAAAACATAACATCACGCATGTAATCCTCGAAGGGTTAAGCAGAGGTGTACCGAGTGATAGGTAGGTAGGGTACATCCATAAGTGAAATTAATCGATTAATTTATATAATGCACATTCTGTTTAGTTAGGTATTGTGTCAAGATCAAAATAATTATGTATGCTCAAAGTTCAATCTACATACTACGATGCCCTAATTATGTATGCAGTTAGAAAGACATATGAGTGAACTCCTGACCCCATTGTATAACTGTTTATTTGCTAGAGTTCTGGCTGATTCGGAATTCATTTAGACCACTCAACCAACTCTGGTAAAATAAAGTATTAATTTAAGAACCCGTATTCATATCACCATTTAGCTTGCCATTGTACATAAGCTATATTATTGCAATTTGTATGTAAATATTTTTTATTTTGTATGTAATAAAGATTAATTTAAAAGTACCGACCAAAAATATTAGTTTTTGTTCAGGCCGAAACATAGACTTGTTTTATTGTTAAACGAAGTGAACCATACGGATTGGAGATCGCAGTATTACATTCAAAGGGATACGTCAGTATCACTGACTTTTAGTAAAGTAGCAATTTTCCTTATGAAAAAAACATACGAAAAAAAAACCTGCTCTTTTAAAGTCGGCAAAAAAGAAAAACTAACTACTGAGTATGTTAGTAGGCGTCAAGTTGTAAGATATCTCGTATCATTTACCTACAGTTGGAGTGAACAATGGTCTCAACACGACACTAACTAGCCTATCCGATCGAGTGACAGTCGTGGCAGGGTGGCACAATACCACATTATTCACATATGTGATCCTGAAGTGACTACGAAATAGTGTGGTTATGATTTATGATTCCTGCTCATAACATTACATCACGCTTGGACATGAAGAGCTAGGCAGAGCGCAATATATCACCCACATGACGCCAGTAATGTTTAATTCACATGATGATAGAGGACTCAGAAATCCTGCACATTGTTTTATTTCAATTACAATTTCCATTTTTAACCAATAACAAAGAAGAGTTATGTTTTATCAAAGTCTGATTATAATGATAATACATTTTTGTCTCCTTTCCTTTGGTGATATTTTTAAAACATTCTCATGAAATCGAGGTTGCCAGCACCTCAGAGCTTAAACAAGATATATTTCGCTTGCCCTTTCTAAAAAATGCAATTTTAGCGTCAACAGTTAGTAGTAGTAGTTTCCTGAAAGAAATTACATCGTGGTTTCCCCTGGAGAACTATCAGCCTTCATCTTTAACATTAACAGTCACACATTGTTTACACAAACACAAGGAAGCTCTACCACAATAACTTGTATGAAATAACACACCACTACAAAGTTGATAGCTACATTACCTGTCTAGACAGCCATCTCTTCATGATGCGTCGGTTGGGGTCCAGGATGAACACGTCTATAGCTCGCCCAAACGCCTTCAACTCAGTGTTGATCGGTATCACACGAAACCGTACTGAAGAAAAGGGAAATTTTATTGTAATTTGTTTAAGAATTAAAAGTCGTTTGTTATCTTTCTCTTTCATTCTACAAGACCTTTATAGATAAGCCACAAGCAAATTAAAAATACGAAAACGATTGACTTATGAGTACAAATTGGGTGAGTAAGAGAACATAATAAATACAAAGGATGCCGAAAAGCAATTGTTTTTGCAGCTTACTGATCTGGCAGATCGCCTACATTGTACAAGTAATAACTGAGTAACCTAACATCTATGTCGAGGCCAATAAGGGTGTATGGCATTGCATTACATCAAAGTTGGGAGTTACAGGGTAATCCTAGTATGAGTACCAAAGCACTCCTTTGACACTGTAAGTGCTCATTAGTATTTGTAGTACCCATTGTATGGTATTGTACTGTGCCCATTATACTAAAGAAATTTATATTCATATTTTTTTATAAGATCTTGTTTTATTATCTATCTTCTGTTAAAAATTTTAGAACACTTTTCAACACTAGGACACAAGCAAAGTGTGTTTTATTAATTTTATCATAATGATCTAAGGTCAGGTGGGGTAAGTGAAACTAAGAGGTAAGTGAAACACCCAACCCTACACAATAAACTATACAGTTCAGCTCTAATAGTGATCGGTCGATAAAACGGGATCGACGTAGAGTTTTCAATGTTCTAGCACAGATGTCGCTACGATCATTCTACAAGGTTTTATAAAGAAAAGAAATTTGACATTTTGTAAACTTCAAAACACGAGTTGGACGTGCTTAATCTTTTCGCTGGTGTCAAGAAATTTAATAGTGTTTATGAAGCTTTCAATAGGTAAGTAACGTATTCAAACTATAGATTTTATGTACTAATAGTTATATCTAGCTAAAACGTGCCGGCAATTGAATTTTATGGCGGTCAAAATTCTAAGCTTAAAAAGTACTGACTGGGGAAAGTGAAACAGTGATGGCCGGGGTAAGAGAAACATATGGCCCACTTCCCCCGTGCCAGAGTACACAAACATTTTTTTTTTCAAGTAATCTCATGTACTATGTTTAGTAGTACCTACATGATTTATTGGTTAACGTCTTGGCATTTCGTTTGTGTAAAGTTCTGAAATTAACCATATCCGGGTGGTTATGGTTAATTTGCAGAAGGATAAACTTTTCATTAAAATCGGATAGGCAGTTTTTGCAAGAATCCCGAACAAACAGACAAATCAAAAAATCGTTCGAGGACTTCTACCTAATTAGTTGATAGTTATCATAGCTATAAAATTTTCAATGAATATAATAAAATAAAATATTAAAAAACAGACAAATGTCATCATTGTACAAACAAAACCCTTTTACGGGTTTTCAAGTAATAAAAGAGAAGTTAATTTAATTTATAGATTTTTTTTCCAGGTCATGTAAAGCCTCAAAATTACATCCGAAAAACTGAAAAAGCTGCTTACTCAGACGAAAAACTGCAAGATGCAATACAAGCTGTCAAAAATTGAACAATGTCTGCTTACACTGCTTCTAAACATTATAATATTCCAAGATCATGTTTTGTTTTATCACGTGAAGTAGAGGAGTCGTTGGCTTAAAATATCCATATTATGGAAAAGTATGGGTTTGGACTTACAAGGAAAGAACTCCTGGAAGTAGTTGGTGAATATGTCAACAAAAATTGTGTTGCTAACCCATTCAATAATGGGAGTCCCAGGCGAAGATTGTTTTCTGGGGTTTATATTTGATTTAAGTAAAATTACTTGAATTTGTAAACTATGTACCTAATTATAGCCATTAATTTGTTTGATAATATCTTCGCAATTTTATTTTTAAAGAAATTAAAAATCTTGTTTTATTTTTGCACTTGTTTAGTACCCCTGACCACCGCGACTATGTTTCACTTACCCCAAATTCTATTTTTTAACTGTATTTCCAAAATTAAACCTAATACCGACAAAATACGACTCATATTAGATAAAACCGTTTTGACATGTCATTTTGGTCTTTTTAATAGTTACGCAGACTCAATAATATAGATATTCTGGCGACAGTTTCAGTTACCCCATATAGGGGGGAAGTGAAACAAAACTATAGTCTGCTTAAATTTGATGATTTTATCGATTAATGCACGACTCTAGAGCTTGGAACTCGAATCATAGACGGCTGATTAAAGGAAGAGTACGTCGCATCAATCGATATTTTAAATTCGAGTCAAATTACTGTGCTAGAGCTGTTTACATAAAATTAAAAGTAAAGTATGTTTCACTTACCCCACCTGACCTTAGTAAATTTTACTAAAGTGATGAATATAAGTCCAACTAGAACACAGGAACACAGCTTGTAGATATACATATTCCTTAGAACTTTCACAAGCTCAGAATGACTGTAAGAATAATCAGGACTTTTCAAAAACATCTAAACACTTACCAGTTTGTCCCTGCATGTAGACAGGCTTGTCCATCTGTATGAATATGGTCATGAACCGCCTGGAGAACGAGAGTTGCGACTCGTTGACGAAGGCGCGGCCTCCGAACGGCGTGTCCAGGTATAGGCCTTCCACACGCAGTTTGTAGTCACCAGGCACTGTTGTTGGGGGCACCTGGGGAAGGCAGGTTAGTTAGTTGAATGAGTGGCAAAGTTTAAAGAGATAATATGTCCCTCCTTAATATGGAAGTGGAGGCACTAATAAGGAGGTGTTCAAATTCTCATAATTATCCAGTGTATAACAAACGCAGTTTTGTTTCTATACAAAGTTTTATTGTTAAGCTTTGAGAACAGACAGGCTTACTCATAAGCTTCCAAATGATTAGGTAAGATTCTATTGATCTATTTAGGTTATTTTAATAAGTATCAAGATAGCTTACCCTCATATTCAATATTTCAGGAACACCCTCTTTCACTCTCTGGTTAACATCAGCAATTTCCACTCCGTTGCAAGAGATGGACGCTCTGATGGTCATCTGCATGCGAGCTTGAAGAATGTTGGCTGATATCTTGTAGATTTGGCCAGGACGCACCATTCTAGATGCCACTATGAAGTATGTTCTGTCAATATAAAGCTTTATTGTGATATTGTTTCAGAGACTTTACAAAAATATATTTATTGAATTATTTATTATACAGTCACAAGCACCAATATGTACACACTTTCATAAATTTAAGAGTAATTTTCGCGAGAAACAAGATTGTAACTTGGAGATAGGATCTTTTTCATAAAAATATGAGTTTTGGAATTCTATGTTCATAACACCATGAAATTTTAAAATTGTTTACATATTGGAGCTCATGACTGTACATACACATTACACTAAGCCACATGGGCTAAGAAGACATGGAAGAACTTAAATTAGGAATTTTGTACTTTTGTTAATGGTCCAAGATGTTTTATCAATTGTAGAACCCAGATACTTAGCTAAGGAAATTGAATCTTTTATGTATTGTAAGAGCAAATACTTTTACACAGCAGTGAATGACAAAATTGTTTAGCCACTACAAACTGAAACCAATGGCTTTAGTCTTGAGACTAACATGAAAAGGTATGATGAAACTTACGCTTCATTAATGATGACACTCTCATGTTCCAAAGGGGCACCCTTGAATGAAGTGCTGTAGGTCCTGCTGCTATCCCAGGAAGGTCTCGGAGTATTTTCAGGAGTATACTGGTTCAGATTATAGTTAACATCTTGATTCCGGTTTTCAAACTGATTGAACTTCTGATCTGGACTACGATTTATATCATATTGACTCCGATTAGGATCATATTGATTCCGATTTGGATCATACTGACTCCTGTTTGGGTCATATTGACTCCGGTTTGGGTCATAAGGACGGTTGGGATCATATTGCTGTGTTGGATTGTTTTGGTTACGGTTCTGATAGTTCCTGTTTGGATCATATGGGTTGTCATACTTTGGATCAGAGTTGAGGTAATCGTTTGTGGGGTTTGTTTGTTGAACATCCGGATTGTATGTTGGTGATGCATAATCTTGTGAAGTGCATAGTTGTAATACTGTTGTAGATAGTATGTATGTTAATATTAAGAGATTCATAATTCAGTCTTTGATTTTGTCTGCCTGTAACAAAAATTGACACCAGTTAGAAAAAAATGTAAGATGCAGTAAAAGCTTTATGATAATTAATCACTCATTTCAGAAATTCAACCTGTTTTTTGCAGCATTTACATTGTATATACTTTTCTAATAAGTAATGGAGCAGTTCAGAAGTATGAGAGTAATGTGTACACTATGTGCAGACTACACTTTACACTTATATGGAGTTTCTACAGCATGAAAGTAAACAATACTTGTTTAATTTTATAACAATGAAAGCCCATGACAGCTATGTAATTAGCGGTATTCCAGCTTAAATATTTAGTCAAATCTGCTAGTTTATGTTGCTGCTATAGAAACAAGGCTTATGGAAACCAAACATAGGATAAATTTTGAAAATATTATTTTAAATGTTAATATAAATTATAGTGAAATAACAGTTGATAAAGTTAGTTTAAAATCAAGATTCGAATTTGCGACAATCGTTAGCCAACGTAAACACCGACTATTGTCAGTTAAAAGTTCAGTTAATTACATAATGCCGGTCACATAAACTAAACTATAGCTAAATAACTAAAGATAGAACGAGTTTAATACTCGATTAACCTTAATTTTAATTTAATAATAAAGTTCACACAACAATTCGTTTAACCTGAAGTTAACGCCCATGGATTCTCTCCGCTTTTATATTTTAAGCCAAGAACACAACTACATTTGCACTAAAACTTCACTTTACTACCTATAAACACGCAAACTCACTTAGTTTCAAATAAATTCATTTAAAATAAGTTTAATTCAAATAAATAAACAAGAACGTTAACAACGTCCCATTACTCACTTCATTCAAGAAAATGCGATTGTCGCGCAGCCGCACTTCACCACGCCCGGCTAGTGCAAAAACCGGTGTGTTCCGTTAACGTTTTCACGTTATAGTTTATTCTACTTTTATTTCCATAAATAAAATGTGATGCAATTTTGAAAATGCATTAATTTGATGACAGAATGCTCCTAATTGGTTGTAAATTGAGCTTTATCATGGTTTTATCGCATTTATGAGTAGATTTTTCACAATGACAGACATTGTTGAGTATTTATTTTATTATCTGTGATAAATAGCGTCTGCGCTGCGTATGTGTGGTAAAGGCGTTACGTTTAAAATTTACAGTGTGACCACGTTATGTGTGCAGTTAGCAGGCAGCGTTAACTTGGTACAGATACCAGCAGGTCAAGCTACCCGAAACTGTCAGATTTTCCCAACCAACCTTGAACCTAATACTTTAGAGATAAAGTTGAAAATCTATTCGTCGAGATAGTTCCACTTCATGAGATTGGAATTACATCTTCCCACTTGAGTCCGCAGGCAGTTCAGGGACTTCCATGTGAACCACTGGAGGTTGGA
Source organism: Eurois occulta (assembly GCA_950022335.1). Taxonomy (NCBI): domain Eukaryota; kingdom Metazoa; phylum Arthropoda; class Insecta; order Lepidoptera; family Noctuidae; genus Eurois; species Eurois occulta. The sequence goes on from OX465498.1 coordinate 2,189,007, forward strand.
CCCTGCAGGAAGATGCTCACTAGGTGATAGTAGCTAGTGAGTAGAAGGGGAGCAAGTATTTTGCCACTGTTAGCATCGGGCTTCGCCGCGTCGGATGGGTTTCCTGGTAGGGACGTTGTGGATTTGAGGAAGCTTCGCGTGCTCCGCGTAGGTAGTTGTTTAGTATAGTCTTGTTTGTATTTTTCTACTGCGTTTGCAACTTTTGTGCAACTGTTCATTTTTTTTCTTTCTATTGAAAAGTATGAGACTATGCCCACTAGAATGTTCCGTCACCATCGCATGCTGCGATATGCTCCGTGCATGACAAGCAACGGTGTTAGTCGGTGACGGAACAGTCTACCTAGTGGGCACAGTCTCATACTTTTCAATACCTACAAATAAAATAGAGTTATAGCCGCTCACCGCGTATGAGGACCCTCTAAGAGGTATGGTATAAGCTGTTGATACGTTCTAGCAGGCGTTATAGTCCGTGTCATGTTTCTTTCTCAGATACGTTTATAACACGGTCATGGTGGTACGGTATGGTAGGCAGAATCCATAGGATTTATTTATTTATTTTAGTACACGGAGGACTTGCAGCTAATTAAAATAAACAAAAAAGGAAACCATAGTCACGATACCAAACTAAATCGCCTTTCGTAGCCAGCAATTCAACGCTAATGTTGTGTAAAATTGTAAATTACACTCATGTAGCTACTGGCCTACTTATTGAGATCGTTAATTTTATGTCCACAATCCGGATTTCTATGTATGTACAGAACGTGTTGCTATACATAACTGCGTAAGAGCTAGCAGAGACTTTTGAGAACCTATATATAGTGCTTGCACTAATGCAAATTCTTGCACATGAGGACCATGAGATTTTAAGTTCTTGGCTAAAATTTACAATCGGTAATAACATCATTCTTGTGCGATACATCCCTGGTTGTCCAACACGCATTTACTTACATAGAGGTAACCACACCCACATTTAACCAGGTTTAAGGCTGCGTTTCCACCAGAGCTGTGCGAGGCTGTGGAACGGTGTGAGCGTTTCCACCAGAGATGTGGTACGCCGCTGAGGCGTGCGAGGATGTGTAGCAGGCTTGTTTCAGATGGGACCGGTAACCACACGGTCTAGTAACTGCTATTTTTTTGCTCGCGTTCGTCCTTAGCACACATGCCTTGTTTCACAAAAACCTCGCTCCAGCTGAGACTAGAGATGCGCTAAGCGAGGTTGGGTAAATGAATTTATTCTATTGTTTCATTTATTTCATACAATGCCCGAACCGGGGAATCGAACCCATGATCTCATAATGAGTCGTGCTAAGGTCAGTCGTCAATTTTTTTTGAAAAAATCAGGCAAGTACCTACTTACCTTTAGCAATTTATTTAATCTCCACTGGTCAAAAACGAAGAAGGAATACATCGTGAGGAAACCGGTATGTAACATCCACCAACCTTCACAGCTTCAGTGTGCAGCAGTGTGTACTGGCTATATATTATACACGGTGTTGGGTGCAGGATATACATATAGGTTGGTATTTGCAATCTAAATTGGCTAGCATATTATGCACTATTCAAGTTCTACACCGTTGACAGACTGATAGATCTTATCAGTGCTATCTAACTCTCTAGTATAGTAGGTATATGTTTATGGTGATTGCGGCATGCAGAGATAACTATACAGTGTGGTCCTTGTTCCATTTTCTTGGAGTTCTTTGCTGTGTCTACAGTGCTCTTCATAGCATTTGGTGAAAAGAGGGAGCTGATGCACGCTACTGAAAGTAAACTCGTTGCCTAATTTTGGGCTGAATCAATATCGACACGCTAAGAAGTGCTCTTAAAAAAAATGATAGTTCTATGCTACAACTACGTACTACTCAGGTAATAATGCAAAACTACGATGGGACTTTGAACTAATGATCTACAACAAAAGCAAACAAATAACTACATTCCAGTTAACCCAGAACAACCCAGACTAGGAGACGAAAAGATATTGTGGCTTACTTCCCAGGGGTACGAACACCTTTTGCAAGGCGTCAGTATGTATGCCAATCAGCCTACATCAACAAAAATAACGCGAAAATGAAGTTCCATCATGAGGTCTCGCATCAATGCAAATAAGCGATAGCCCGAGTGATTAAAACCTAACATATGAAGAAGCAAAGCATATTCTAGACAGACTTACATATGAATATTTAGCTTCTTTATCAATTTCGACTATAATGGCACTATCAGTAAAAACGTAAACACGCACACAAGCCCACCATCACACACTATAACAGTCACACATACAATTACACACTACTATGAGCTTATTACTTTGTCTCTTTGTTCTTAAATCTTAAGTTTAAAAATTGAGTTCTTACTAGGGCTGTTTCATTCGAATAAAATTTGTAAATGTAACCGTTTCAGACAATCATTTTTTTTTGTTAAAAGCTCATTTACAGCAGATGGGTACTTACATTTTGTTGATGGCCATATCGTCGTTTTCTAAAAATACTTTTTTTTTATTGTTTCATCTGGTGACGATACATGTGGAGATAATGTATCAATGTATGCATGTATTCTAGGTATGGTTGAAGGATAGGTATTGCCCTCTTGTTCAGTCAATTGATATAAGCTCAATAAAGTGATCTAAACTAAATTCTAATTATTTCACTTGGGAGATATAAAGCTATTAATGTGTGTTCGTGTTGTGAGCACATGTTAACAGTCAAAATAAATATCTATGATACTAAAGAAATAGGGCAACATGAAAACTTGTAAAATAATAAGGCAAGATTTTATTAAGTAATCATCTCCCACTGTTATTTGAGTAATCATTATACATATCAGTGTATTACAGAGAGGCACATTGACAGGGATAACAAAATAAAAAATGTTTTGATTGATGAAATTCTAATTAACCACTGAATTCTCCACAAGTTAGCAGGATCTCATAAACAAAGGAATTGATCAATAAAAATAAATCACGCGAGGTGATAGGATGTAAGATTGAGACTCGTTGGATCGCAGTACGATCGCGTAAGAACAACTGTATAACAAGACGAACAAGAGAGTCCAGTAGGGGTTCGGGTCGCTCCGGGGCCTCCACTCTTCATATTGAAAACTCATTATGTACGCCAGCATCCAATTTATCTTTTGTCAAAAAAATCTGTACAAAATATATTAAATATATACTCTGTAATGCTAAAAACTGTAACGCTACCTTCCTCAATAGTTCAATCACGATTATTAAATGATTTAAACACAATAACTCGTTCACGTCGTGCAAGAACAAACATTAACGTATCGACGAGCGCCGCCGGCGCTCGCGCGGCGGGTAGACCTATGTACAAGTCAACATTTAAAAAATCATACACCTCAGTCTGTCACGTGAATACCGCTGCTGCATCTGATTTATAATTCCATTGCATTAATTTCATACAGTCGTGTGGTCTTACGATCTAGTGTCGCGTATCGCGTCCTTTGCTTATCGTCCGTGCGTGGCATCATAATATACATAGTTTATTTTATATATAGGCAGTCGCGACGAGGCGTGTGTTAGTTCCGCTCCTCATCGCAGTCGCGGGAGATGTGTCCGGGCTTTCCGCACACATAGCAAGTCTTGGTGCCGTCAGGGCAGTTGCGTGAGATGTGGCCGGACTTGTTGCAGTTGTAGCAGGTCTGGTTAGAGCTGTCGCGGCCGCCCTCGGGGCAGTTCCGTGCGATGTGCCCGGTCTTGTTGCAGTTGTAACACGACGGCTCGTCCGGGCTCTGCGCGCACTCGCGCGCTATGTGTCCCGTGCCGTTACATCTGTACCATACAAATAAATACGAAAATTAGATATATCAGCCTAAAAATCAGTAAACTTGAATAAAAATGTCATTATTAGACATCGACCTTTATGCCTGATTCAAATAAGACAAAAAGGTCGATGACAAGTTAATTGGACACGAGTGCCGCCAAGGTCAATGCCAACAGTTCAACGTGACATTTTAACATTTAGTGGACACACTACACTTTCTCTATGACCTAGTTACTCAGGTCAGCTATGCTGCATGTCTTCTCAGTTATTGATTACGCCAGAAACAATAACTGCTTTTTTTACAGGTTGAATTATTATTTTGAAAATATTAATTTGGTACGAGGCTCAAAGCTTCATGTGGTGATTTCCGGAGATTCGAGCTAATAACTAAAAGTAAAGAAATATCAAAGACGAGATCGAAACTGGTTTTAGATATGATCTAATGATAAACCGACGTGACTCGGATAAGAATCGCGGCTAGCTACGTGCACCCAACGTTACTTAAATACGCTCAGCATGGAATAGCCGATAACTTGGTAGGCGTAACTGAGACTTGTCTCGGGCTAAACTAGTTTAACATAACATATTTATTTTATTGAGTTGGTGTACAGAAACAGTTGTAAATAGAAATGTTGATCCATAGACCAGGGTAGAAGCCTTTAAAAATAATAAAAAGTGAAAAAAAATAATAGTAGGATGCAACCCATTACAAAAGGAGGGTAATATTATAAAAATGAAGGGAAAAATAATTTACGGGCGACCTGAGGTCGGGAAGGGGATGGGGGTGAGTTTTTAAGGGTTAAAAACGGTTTTTCTCGATTTCCGGCAAAACTAAAAGTCCTATCGAAAAAAGTCAAATGGCAAAGTTGTAGGTAATAAAAAGATCTAAAACTTTTGTATTAACAATTTTTTCACATAACCTCAAAATTTATGTGAAAAATTCAAAAAACCAAGTTTTTGGTTTTTTATTTTTATCTTTTACAACAATTTTATTTTTTTAACGAAATTTGGTGAAAACTTACCTTTTTATGTCTCAAATACGCTGTAATTTATTTGATTAAAAATATTTATTTTTTCACCTCATTTTGAATTAATATCGAAAAAGCACCCTAATTTTCAATCGAAAATTCACCCGTCAAAATATCAGCTTTTTTCAAAAAGTTGGTATGTTTTCTGTTCGTTGAAATCTCTACTTTCCGATGGTGAAAAAAAAAAATGTTACCATAGTAAATCTTCTCAGAAAATGCAAAAAATCGAATTCGAAATTTTTTTAAATTATTATATATAATTTTGAGTTATTTATTAAAATTTACACTTTAATTACTCAAAAAACGTTAGATTACATGCTAACATTAATAAAAAAAAATTTCAAATCAAAATATACTACTATAATAATTATAGTAGTATATTTTGATTTGCAATTTTTTTTATAACAAGCAAATAAGTTAATAAAATTAATATTTAATAAGACATCTACAATATTTGGAGAAAGTTGTCGAATCTTTTTTAAATTATATGCGTAGATGCCTATTTATAACTATTTTAAGATAAATTAAATTACCTGAGTGACCTACGAAAAATTGTAGCCCATCAAAAGGTATTTCATGGAGAAGTGGGGAAGGGGCTAGGCGGGTTTGGGTTTTACTACATACATACCTACTATTTCGTCATGTCAAAATGTATAAAAAATATATTAAAAATCTATAATAAATATATTAAAAAAAAAAATGTATAGTAAATATATTTTTAATAACTAACTTTTGGCCGATTTTCATGTATATTTCATATATTTTAAATATATTTACGATATATATTTTGTATATTTTTTATAGATTTTTAATATAATTTTGAAATATTTTTTTTTTTTCATGGGATTAACTAAATTTGTTTGTGCAAAATTAAGGAGATTTTTATTTTTTAAATCTTGTACTAAAACATCATTTAATTTTAATCTTTAGGTTATGTTACGTTAAGCATACTATTTTTTAAAGAAAATATTACTATTTTAATGTTTGAGTTGATTGATACAGATAAAAATAGAGATAGTATTTACCTTCCTATGCAGATTCAAACAGTTTTTTTTTAAGTAAATTTGTCACAATTATCTTCAAGAAACTCAGCGTGCACGTGTATTTTTAGAAACGATGTTGTATATTGTACTGTATTTCGAATACTGGCTAGGCTAACGGTTTTAACAGCTGCTACGAAATAGTAGGTATGTATGTAGTAAGACCCAGACCCGCCTAGCCCCTTCCCCACTTCTCCATGAAATACCTTTTGATGGGCTAAAATTTTTCGTAGGTCACTCAGGTATATAATTTATCTTAAAATAATTATAAATAGGCATCTACGCATATAATTTAAAAAAGATTCGACAACTTTCTCCAAATATCGATGACTGACTATATCTTGTAGATGTCTTATTAAATATTAATTTTATTAACTTATTTTGTTTGTTAATTATAGTAGTATATTTTGATTTCCAATTTTTTTTAATTAATGTAGCATGTAATCTAACGTTTTTCGAGTAATTAAACTGTAAATTTTAATAAATAGCTCAAAATTATTTATAATAATTAAAAAAAAATTTCGAATTCGAGTTTTTTTCGATTTTTTGGATTTTCTGAGAAGATTTACTATGGTAACATATATTTTTTTTACACCATCGGAAAGTAGAGATTTCAACGAACAGAAAACATACCAACTTTTTGAAAAAAGCTGATATTTTGACGGGTGAATTTTCGATTCAAAATTAGGGTGCTTTTTCGATATTAATTCAAAATGAGGTGAAAAAATGCATATTTTAAATCAAATAAATTACAGCGTATTTGGGACATAAAAAGGTAAGTTTTCACCAAATTTCGTTAAAAAAATAAAATTGTTGTAAAAGATAAAAATAAAAAACCAAAAACTTTTTTTTTGAATTTTTCACATAAATTTTGAGGTTATGTGAAAACATTGTTAATACAAAAGTTTTAGATCTTTTTATTACCTACAACTTTGCCATTTGACTTTTTTCGATAGGACTTTTAGTTTTGCCGGAAATCGAGAAAACCCGTTTTTTACCCTTAAAAACTCACCCTCATCCCCTCCCCGACCTCAGATCGCCCGTAAATTATTTTTCCTTCCATTTTTATAATATTCCCCTCCTTTTCTAATGGGTTTCATCCTACTATTATTTTTTTTGGTTTTAAAAATTATCGACCCTGGTCTACCATGAAAGGCCTCTTAAGTTTTAGTAGTGTTTGGATACTCAGTTTAGGACATGTAGAACTGTTCAGATATTCCTTCCACGCGGACGCGGTAGGCGCGTGGCACTTGTTTCCCCGTCGGCGCACGCTAGCTCGGTGATACACGCATGAGTCGAGCCGCTCAAACGTGACCACTCATGCGTAACGAGCCAATGGAAAGATGCCTACACGAAACACGTATCGTTTCAAGTGTCGTTAACCTAAAGAACGTTACAACTAAGAAGCTTGATTGATTCACGCTGCTGCTTCAAGCAACTGCTCAGAACGGCTGAGCAATGAATGGGTCCCTGATCTTACGTTTCCCCCTTGGACTCGCAGCGCTGACCATTGACTAAGGAAAACGTACAGATCGGAACGCAGAAATTGCTTTGGAACCAGTTGTCGCGTTTTCGCTGGGTCTTCATCTTCCACCAATATTCGGCTCCGTCTGGTTGCACTGGAAGCTAATCTGATTCCGTCACAAAAAATACTCGAGATGATGGTGATATTAACCTGTAGCAACGGTCGGCCTCCTCCTTGCAGTCACGCGCGAAGTGTCCAGCGCGGTTGCACTTGAAGCACTTTTCGCGCTGGCGGTTGAAGCCAGAGTCGCGAGCACCCTGCACGCCTCCCTGGGTGCACTCGCGGGCGAAGTGCCCCGTCCGGTTACACTTGTAGCATACGCTCGAACTCATTGTCTGGAACAATAGGATGCACTCCGTTGATTACACTCTTATCACTAACATAACGGTACCTCTACGAGAACACAAAGTTACAGATACAACTTGTAAAATACGCTAAAATAGACTGTTAGATGCTAGATTTTCTTTAATTTGAAATGACGCCAACAATCATAAGTTCATCGTAAGATGTAACGATAAAATACGTTTTGGGGCGAAAAATTATACATTCAACATTTTGACCTTGTAATAATAACCTTTATAAAATACGGTCATTCGCCTCGTCTATCTCTTTCTTACCCCTTTTCGAGCGATAAGTGTAACAGAGATATCGAGTTTAATTATTTGCACAGAAGTTCCGCTGACGTGATGACCCTGAGGTTGATAACGCGCTTCATGTGCCAAGATCACGGCAAATTACGTACGATTGTCACCAATTGACTCGCGGCGAACATTTTGATCGAGACGTTAAAGGGAGGCCCGGCCCGATGCAAAACAATTGAGAACCTGAACGTCGCACATTCCACAAGGTCTGTTGACTGAGTATTTTAGCAGCAACTCGTGCCGGCGCTTAGTGCTTAGAGAATGCGTAGTATTACAATGTTGAAGTAGGTACTACAACAGGAAAAAAGCTGTTGGGAAAACTTCGAAATTTATTTATTTATACAAGTTGTGACTTTCTAACAGTAAGATATTTTTAGCAGTTCTTTATTGTACGATAATATTATCATCAAGTAATAACTATTGTTATCAATATCATTCATGGGCTCAGAAAAAAATATTGATTATAACCAAGCCATGGAATTGTATCAGAAGGAAAATAGGTCAGCACTAAGTGCATTATGTAATTCTCAGAGGGCAAACAAGAATTTATAAGACACCACAATTGATTGAAGTATTGTCTTGACAACACAATTCAAAGACAATAATGTATATGAATTAAATACTTTATTTGAACAGATGGTAGCAGACTGGTGTACATTTCAGCTAAAACAATAAATTATATAAACCATAGTGTTAGAAGCAATATTAAGGTCGACCTCGACATGGCGACACCTTTCTTTGGCCTCTATCTAAACTTTTGATCAACACTATAGCAAGACATTATTGACTTTACAGTTTTATTTGCATAATCAATATTTTTTTGTATAATTGGTCCCAATACGACATTTTCGCAGTAGGAACTACATTAACAAGAGATCTGGTGAAACAAAAAAAAACCTTTGTGTGAATTGGACCATTTTCTAATGAAAAGTAAATCAATACAAAACCTTGAGGTCAACCACATTGCATGGTGATAAAATGTAAGCAGATTGTAGAGGGGATAGAGTGAAAGCTGCAAGTGGGAAAGTCATTAACTTGTAGCAATTATGATAACTAGTATGTACAGTCACTATGTAAATGGCCCACACTTTATGTACCAAACATGTAATAGTGGCTCCCCAGAGAATCAAGAATTGTTTGGTAAAGTGTCCACTAAGTAAATTGACCACTTTTTGATGAAATAAGTGTGTGTATTATGTCACTAAGAGCTTTAGATCACAAAACTGAACCGAAGCATCTTCATTAGTTTATGATATCAATGACATAAAAAGACAGAAAATAAGAGAAATTTATGCTTTATGTTCTGTGGTTTCTAGCATATAAGTCAAAGAGCAAAGTTAAAAACTTACCAAGTCTGAACAATAAAGATTTCAAAACTTATCTCAAACCAAATAAAAGACAATTTAAAACAAATAATTACTTTGGAAAAGGCTCAACATCAAAAATACAAAGTCCTACATGAATTTTAGTGTGAAATCTAGTTGGTTATGGTGCAATTACATGAAATGTATAACTTTCTAAATGCAATGCTTAAAGGGTCAATGGAGCAATAATTTGAAAGTTCTAACTGTACTCTTGTAAAAGTGTAACAAACCTTTTTAGATTTATTTGTGATTGTCTTTGTTGGAACAGTTTTTTTTTTTGTTTATATAGACTGATACAAGCCTTACATTTTTTTTTTATAATTTGAATTTTATTGGTATTTGCTCGGTTTTCCTGGTGTGCTTAGTTAATGTTTCTAAGTACAGATTATTGAAAATTGCACAATATATATAATAATTTAGATTGAAATATTCACAAAAATCTGGTATTTTAATGGTTTAGCTGCCAATCAGTTCTTAGAAAGTGTATACATAATTGGAATTGTTTACCGACTACATTGACTTTCATACTGAGAAATTCTGCTGATGGCAATTAATCTAACAACAAATAGGTGTAGAAAGCATTGTTGAGGATTGAAAAACAAGATCTTGGCAGAATTAATGCTGTCCTTGAATATTATTAAAACAAGGGTCAATTTGTTGAAAAATATACTATTACAGTGTAGAATAATCAACTACCGCTAACCAACCATAATATTTTCTCTACTGAAATTATGTCAATGAATTCTTATGTACAATAGCAGATAATACAGATGTACTATTTCAATATACATTAATGAGTCCTTTGTGTGAGCATGTAACAGGTAGATAGCATAACACATGCTTAAAACTAGACTTATGTTGTAAGGTTTATATAGGCATTTTACGTATTAGCACTTTCAACATGCTGTTCATAGTGCAGCGATGCGTCATTGTCTTATAGTAACAGAAAAAAAAGAAAGCTACAAGAAAAGGCATGATAAATACTTCGGGAGCTGATGGAGATGGCAGAGTGATGACGGAGCAATTTCTGTAATCGTTGTAGCTGCAATTTAACGAATACAAATGAACCCCGAAAGCATATTTCGAATATAAAATTACCTCAACAGCAGCTATATGTGTCAGCAACGAGTCACCGTTTGTCAAACTAACCACGTTCAATAAACAACCTAACTATGATGCGTTGACATAAAAATATCAGAATTTTACTTGGAAGCACTTGAGGATTTTGCGCCGTTGCTTTATTCGCTGATAATTATAAGAAAACACATCTGTAATACACGTACGCCGTATAGCAGCCTAACCACGTGTAGAGGTACCGGTAGCGCGCGGTTTCACATTGAATGTTGCACTTTTCACTTACCGATTAGATGTGAAACTTCTTGAGCACTTAAATCACTATTGATTCGATCGTTTCACGATCAAATTTTTAATAAGATTTACAAATAAGATGTAATTTACGATGCTTCGTTTGCAAGGAAGCCAGCCACCATCACTACGAATTCGTAAAAGACATTTTGAGCATAGACAATGTAGCTAAAAAGTTTTCAACGCTTCTCCAACGTGACTATCGAATTATATATATTTTTTTTTCTATTTGAACAAGAACCTCAAATGGATCGAAACAAACAAAAAAAATGCAAGAAATAAGTTTTTTCTGTTGATTTTGCTAAGAAATTATTTCGAAATACAAAAAAAATATTTTTCGGTAAAAAGCTCACAATTGTCTATGACTCCAGGTACCGAGACCAATGGGAAAGACGGAAACCATGGCTTCAACCAATCAAAAGTTCCGTCAATAATTTCCCAATCAGCTCTTCTTATTTTGATTTATACCAAAAACCAATTCAATGCATCATGGTCAGTATAAAGAAAACAATTTAGGAAGTTTCAAATTACTGCAAAGTGTGCATGAACTGACGAAGTTTTAATTTTGTTAGGTTATTCTAGTATTGTCAAGTGAACTGCACGGTGTTTACAAAACTACAAAAACTATTTTAAAATCCGGTGTTTTTAAGTTAAAAGAAAAGCTAAATCGATTATAAGAGAGCGAATTATGTCTGCGGAGAAGAGACGCAGCAGCGTTGATAACAATGAAGAAGCTGAAGAGACCGATGGCTGGATTGGGCCTATGCCCGCCGAGGCATCAAAGCCTAAAACTAAAAAGAGAAAAGGTAGATTTGTGATAAAAATTCTTGAATTACAGAGGATGTGTTGTAAATGTAGTTGGTAATCAATATATTCTGGTTTCCAGTGTTGGAGTTTGAATCTCTGTACATCGAGAACCTGCCTACGTCTGAGACCTACGAGTTTAGTTATATGCATCGCGATGTGGTCACTCATGTAGTGGTCACTAAGACAGACTTTGTGATCACCGCTAGTCAGGATGGCCACTTGAAGTTTTGGAAGAAACAGGTACAAATACTCCTTTAACTTAAAAATCATGTATGAAACTTCTATGAGACAAAGGGCGGGCTGCATTTTGGCGCCTAAAGTTTTAATTGTTAAGAAGTCTCGATTTAGTTATACTTGGCTATAGTGTGTCTGGCGTGGCATAGTGACACACTACTTATGTACATGTAACCTATGTAAGTGATACTGTTGATTCCTGTGGATTTCATTAAAAATATTAATTTTAGGGATTGAATTTTTTTTTTTAAATTCTGGACCTTTTAGAATTCCCCCGCGTTCTAAACACTTAGTTAATATGCCAGACGCATCCCTACATTGTAAGGATTTTTAAATTTTCATTTATGTTGGAGGTAGATCACTAATAGAATTTATTATTGATTAGGTTTCTCTAAAAGCTTCTTCCCTTACTAAATATTTATCTTTATTAATATGTATAGTTTAACCTAGAACTAATACATTTAATATTTGTTTTCCAGGAAGAGGGTATAGAATTTGTGAAGCATTTCCGTTGCCACCTGGCACCGATCAGCCATGTTGCTGCCAACACCACAGGCACTCTGCTATGCACTGCTTCTCTGGAGAAGACTATCAAGGTGTTTGATGTTGTTAATTTTGGTAAGATAATATAATGTTGAACCAGATTTCTGATCATCATCATCATCAAAACTTATAGCTTTTTTACTAGTGTATCAGTATGGAAAATGGTATGTGGGAACGCAAAAATTCCAAGACATGTAACATCTACAATGGGCCTGTATGGTGAATTATGTACACTATTGCTCACAGAGAGGTGATCTGTTGTTTCCCAACAGTGGGGGAGTTTAGGATGCTTATATAATGTCTTGTTGCAAACATCACTTCTAAGCTTTAGTGTATCAACAGAGTCTGTAGAAATATATGAGAGTCTTTATAAGACAGAAATGATGCAAAGACAGAAATTCATGTTCTGGATATAGCTGTGGATTATGTAATTCCTAAGTGACCTTTTGCTAAACATCTTGTTGTAAAGATAACATAATTCATTACTGAACTTTAGTCTCTTAATTGATATTAGATAGTCACAACAACAAGAAATGCCTTTGAAATAATGTCATGAGTACCACATTAAGTAAACAAATGGGTGGTTCTCTTAAGAGTATTATTTTGAATGTACATTCTAATATTATAAATGCTAAAGTAAGTTTGTTTGATACCTTTTCACGCCTAAATCACTGAACCAATCCTTCTGAAATTCGCATATAGTTATAATGTCAGGTGTTCAGAAACGGACATGGGTACCTTACATCCCGAAAAGTATGGACAGTACTGTTCCTGAGGAAAAGAACAATAACGTTCTTATGATAATAGATGGCGCCACGTGTCTTTCGAATCATGATTGAATTCTATTATTTACTTTATTATTACTTTAGTAGTGTGTTAAGAGTTTGTCAAATTCTAAATTAACACGAGCGAAGCCGCGGGCAAAAGCTTGTAGTATATAATATGAATGTCTGTTTTTATGATGTACAAAATCCTTACTTGCACAATATCCTAGCTTGGCCTTTTTTCATTGTTTTCTATACTTAATAAAATAATGAAATGGTGTTTATTTCTTCAAGAATATCTTAAAGACTTAAACAAATGTTTTACAGCTACATTAACTAGATGGCGCTGGCATATCCTAGGTGTTTGATCCCAGAAAAGTAAGAATCCAATTTAAATCAGATAATATGCAGAAACAAACTCAAGGGTCATGGCCTCTTTAAAGGCCCAACATTATTTGAATTAATTATTTTATTTTTTAATTGTTCTTTTCTTATGGACACTTTTAATGTGCACATCTTGCTACATCACTCTCACATAATGTACCATCTCAACATAATGATGTAACCAAGGTTTTGTAAAAATATTCTGATTTAAAAGAGGGTCCATGGAGTTTCTTGTCTGTTCTTCTCCCTACTTTTGGGAATGCGCAACTACAGTACTTTCACAGTTTTTATGCCTTGTGACTGGGACTGTTACAGCTACATTTCGTTGTTGTCTTTGTTTCGACAATTCAAAAGTGCCTGTAACTGGCCTACTTGAAATAAATGCTTTGATTTTGATTGATTAAGAAATATAATTGTCCCAGCTCATAACTCATACTGTGAATATAATGATGCAGGGTCAAAAGCAGGCTAGGGCCATGTGTCAGGTCAATTCTTACCATCCACTGTTCTCTTAATATAATTTTATTTTATTTGAGACATTTTCTTCTCCTTTTACAGACATGATCAACATGATAACCATAGAGTTTGAACCCTATGTTGCTGAATGGGTTCACTCAGCCGGGGATCCTATATCTGCACTTGCTATGTATGTATTACTTTTATCTATACTGAACTTGGTAGATGTTATTCATCATCATCTTCCTGCCCTTGTCCCATTGTTACTTGGGCCCAACACTTTTTTTTTCGTCCATTCACCCCTGTCAACCATCATGCAACCATTTACACTTTTTTTTCTTTCATTCCTCACACAATCCTTCCATCGTTTCCTTGGTTTTCCACTCCATCCATCAACATTTATATTCATCAATCTTTTTAGTCACATGCGATTCGTGCTTCCTCATCACATGTCCATACCAAGATAGTTGATTCCCTTTCAACATAGGGTTTAAAAAAAAATGATTTTCCTCCAGTTGATCAATTTCTTCATGTATAAGACGAAAATACACTATACACAACAATCTTATGTTCTATGACGAACAGAAGTGTGTAATTCTAGTGTATTTTTAGATTGTTGATTCCTAAAAATAAAGTTTTTTTGTTTTTTTTTTTCTTTAAAAATAAAGTTTTGCTTTTAAATACCTTATCTCCCGCTTCTCACGGTTGTAATTTAATAATGTGACGATATGTCATAAAATCGAAAATAATGAGCTAAATCTAAGTTAAACAGTAATTAATCATATCTATAATCAATATCATATCCCATCCAAACAATGGTGAAAATTTTATCAAATCTCTAGAACTAGCATACAGACATTATAAACGACGATGTTTTATACTATGTATGTATAAAAAAAAACCGGCCAAGTGCGAGTCAGACTCGCGCACCGAGGGTTCCGTAAAATTATTAAAAATATTTTTATTATATGATATAACTAAAAATGTATACTTTTCGCAATTTTTCCTATATCTCTGCTATAAGACGTTGCTTCATACCAAATTTCAAGATTCTGAGTTCACGGGAAGTACCCTGTAGGTTTTGATTCCCTTGCGAGTGTCGAAAATTTGCGGCATAAACGGGAGTATCTTTTGATCGCGTTGACTTAGAAGTTTGATTTTTTCACAGCTCCAAGAGACCATAGACTTGAGTATTTGATATGAATTTCAGCTTGATACCTCCACGCGTTCCTGAGAAAAAAGGTCTTGACAGACAGACAGACGGACAACAAAGTGATCCTATAAGGGTTCCGTTTTTACCTTTTGAGGTACGGAACCCTAAAAAGGCCATAATATAACCGTATGATGGCCTTTTTTTATACATATAATATTCCTCTAAAATATCATTAACAGCGATAAGACCTGTTAACAATGTAGCAATGTTGCAAAAGCAATGTCGTAAAAGAGTTGTGGAACAATATTGGTGTACAATAAACTAAAAGTATATCTATCTATGCTTTTTACCAACAGCTCAGAGAAAGCCAGCAACAAGATCCATATATTCGACGGCACACAGACAGTGAGCACGCCGCTGAACACCTTCGAGACCCTTCATCAAGCCACCGTCACCACTATCGCTTACAACCCGGTCTACGAAACGGCTGTCTCGGTGGATAAGCAAGGTAAAGGCAACATTACAAATCATTTATTTCGATGGTTGTGGGCTTTTTCCTTTGTGTTTTATTTTAATACCGCTACATACATACATAACTCACGTCTTTTGGCCCATGGGAGGCAGAAACCACAGAACGCCACCTGCTACGATCCTTACATACTCCCACCACATCAATACTGAGAGGAAAATATTGTAAACAAACCAGCATGTCCTAGAACCAAAAAGATCAGGACATGTGACATCTACCAACCAGCACTGGTGCCTCTCATAGAGGGGAGGCCTGTATCCCAGCAGTGGGCACATTATAGCCGACTATGCAGACCAATTTTGATTTGCAGCTTGTGTGAAAAAAAAGAAAAACCCTTGTGTGAAAAATTACAAAAAAAGAGAAAGGATAATTAAACAGAGTGATTGGTAATTGGGTGCATTCCTTGAAATGGGTGATCCTCATTTACAACAATTTTAACCCCGATGACTTGGGGTTCAAACTGGGTTGTTTTTCATAAATCAAAGCTTTCAAATTTTGTTGAAATTTTCCACCTCTCCACCATAAACTGCTAATTGTGCTAAATCTATGCCGTTCAAGACGTTAAAGGCAGATGTACTTTTTAGACAAATTGATTTTCAAGGAATTTATTTGTTCATGAGCTATCAGAAAAGTATCAGTTTAACATCTTGAACGGTGTAGGTCACCCTGTGTAAAGATGTGTGTGACAATGAGAACAAAAACAATAAGGGCTGTTTTCGTAGTTTCAGTTACTAGACCATACAACAACAAAGATATTAATTACATTATGTTTGGTAGCTACATAGTTTTTATTTTTGTTTAACATCAGGTTATTCTGTCCCACTGTTAGCAGAGGCCTCCCAATTTCTTTCCAAATTTATTTATCATTTGCTTTCTCCGACCAATCCGTTAAGAATGTCCAGATCGTTCCAGCTACATAGTACTCTTTTATTTCAGGTATAATTGAGTACTGGACAGGCCCGAAGCATGAGTACAAGTTCCCGAAAACAGTAAACTTCGGCTCGAAGCTAGACACAGATCTGTACGACTTCGTGAAGAACAAGACGTATCCGACTGCGCTTGCGTTCTCTCCCGACGGCAAGAAGATGGCGTCTATCAGCCTGGACAGAAAGGTAAGATGATATAGTGCTGATGTTTTTGCGGATAAAATTTTCTGTTTTCCATGTTGAATTTAAAGCTTTCGTTCTTTTTGAAACACTTTTCTCTGAAACAACCCATTGAATTACTTATTCATGAATTTGTCATTCAATGGGATTGGATGAACTTAGAGGGTTGTATTGATGATTTTAATGATTAAAATTTTGTAAATACATATGTGTTACGGTCGCAATTCATATTTTGTTCAACATAAAGCGTGACATTGACTGGCAAATAGCAAAATCGTAAAAAAAAAACGTGTAGCCCACGTAATTTTTTTTTTGGCGCTTCCTTAATGTGATTAAGGTTAATTACATCAAAACCTATTTGAAGGTTAAATATGGGTATGATAAGACTTTATGTTGTACCTGTATGACCCAAATGGATACAGAGGTGTATAGTAAACATACATAAGTAACCATTAATATTAATGGCCCCCTATTAGCATAATCTCTTTAGCCAGGCACTGATCCAAATCAGCTGGAGAGAGATTCCTAAAGTCTCATCCGCACTAGCACGAATTGCAATTCATGTCAAGCGTCAACGACTCTAGTGTCGGGTACATGTGTGTCTCACATTGATAACAATAAGGTATATTCTTCGTTATCATATATAAAAGCGATACTTTGTGCTGAAACTATGTTGAAACACACCAAAAATACCAAACACCAGATAAAAAAAATCCCGAACTTATGATTGATCCTAGCCAGGACCCACAGTAGTCTCACTAGTAATCAGGCGATGAACAACAGTCCTCTAACATTAAAACCCTGAACACTGTAAATATCTAAACCATTTGAGCCCAGTATGTACCTAATAAGTAGGATGTTTGTCTGTTGATGTAATAGGTGCGTGTGTTCAATTTCCTGTCAGGCAAACTGCACAAGGTGCTGGACGAGAGTCTCCAGCGCTTCCAGGAGTTGCAGCATCAGACGCAACAGCTGCCCAACATGGAATTTGGTAGACGGTAATATCATTATTATGCCCCCAGCTTGTCTTTCCCAAGGGTTATCATGTGTTCCAAGTTACTGGGTTGTGGAGGTCATGTAAAGCTGCATCTGGTTAGACTTAAATCCACCACTAACATAGTTGAGACAGGTTAGGCAGATGATGATGAGGATGATTGATGAGGTGGCTGGGATAGACTTGGTGCGGAGGAGTGGGTGTCGTGGTGCAACCTGAGAGAGGCCCATGTCCAGCTGTGGACATTTAGCTAGTCACTCTTGAGTTGATTAAGTTATAAGAGAAGCGTTAGAATTTTGCTAAGTTTAAATAGTGTATGTTACCGGCCAAACCCGATTTCAGGACAAACTAGTTTTGCCTAGCTAAACCGGTTTACTGGTTTATCTTGTCAGGATGTACTAACCCAAGGAAAGCAATAACAATGCGCCCAACTTGGAAGTGGCGTTCGCCGGCCGCTGCCGCGGCACCGCTCGCTATGCTCGCTCGGCTCCCGCGCAGTTGGTCACACTTCTAACCTAACCTAACCCATTCAGACGGGGTGCACTATGATCGTTCTTTTGTGATTGGCCTAGGACAAACTAGTCTGTCCTGAAATCGGGTTTGGCCGGTAACATATACATATTAGTGCTTAAGACTGTAAAATCTACAACGCCTTAGATAAATTGAATCTCTAATGTTGTGCATGTTACAATCTAAACAAATAAATAATATTGAACTGTTGTTTGTAATTTCGAACTAACAGATTTTTACTGAATGCATATGACGGTTTATACAGTAATTTAAATTTTTGTCTATCTGGCTGTTTGTTTCGGCTAATCTCCGAAACGGCTGGAACGTTTTTGGCGGACTTTTACTGGCAGATAGCAGATTTTTTAAGGAGTTAGAAAAAAATTCCTTAATTAAGGTTCCGTGCAAAAACTTAAAACCCTTAAAATTGTTAACAAAATCCGATCCAAATAGGGAAGTAATATTTTTATAATAATTTCACGCGAACGAAAGTTGCGGGGCGCAGCTAGTCTAAAATAAATAAAGGTTTATTAGAAAAAAAAAAATGTTTAAAGCATTATCATTCAATTTTGGAAGAAGAAGCTATAATGTAGTTAACCAAAATTCTAAAGTGTGCAATTCGCTAACACATATTTCTCCGTCAACCAGAATGGCTGCCGAGCGTGACCTAGAGAAGTCAGACTCGGTCCACCTCGCCAACGTGCTGTTCGACACGAGCGGCCACTTCGTGATCTACGCGACCATGCTGGGCGTCAAGGTGGTCAACCTGGTCACCAACCGCTGCGTCGCCATGCTTGGGAAGCCGGAGAACTTGAGGCCTTTACATCTTGCGCTGTTCCAGGTAAGCTTATCATCTTTGAGGAGTTGTTTTACCATAATATCAAAACGTGCAGTAAGACAAAGTTATATAGATAGAGTCAGAGAGCCACGTCGTGTTCTACGCGACTATACTGGTCGTCGAGGTTGTTATCCTGGTAACCAGCAGTTGCGACGTCCGAACTTGAGCCCCTTATTCTTACACCTTGCGATGTTCCAGGTAGGCTTTCTAATTTTCTATGACTGATATAAGTTTTTAAACTGTCATGGTCACCAACATTATCATTAACACTAGAAACGGGATATTTACCATGTTTACTGTTAATTACCGGATAAACTGAAGTTATTTCGGATGTGTGTTTATGAGCAGACAAATCGGTCTACCCTCTTTCTTGTCCCTCTTTCTATGACTGGTTTACTAGATAAGTGCCCAAGCCATATATAGATTAAAAAACTTGTCTAAGGGGCTACTGTGATCTGTAGAAATGTTGAAACGTAAACGACTATTTAAGTAGTGATACAATAAATTGTGCCTTGGAAAGTTCTTGGAATCATAATAATGTCTAAAGAAACCGAAAACACAAATTTAAAGCTTTATACTTCAATCATCATTTCATAATTATAGACTAAAAAATAAACAAAATTGCTTCCAATATTTTATATCATCAAATAGAAAATAAGTAAAGAAATATCCAACATTCTCATATCTTTCCAGGGCCGTACAAACCAATCAAAAGTAGCAACGACCCTCGAGATGGAAGGCTCGGAGAACCCCACACTGCTCAACGTGAAGACCGACCCCACGCTGTTCTGCACCGCGTACAAGAAGAACCGCTTCTACATGTTCTCCAGACGGAGCCCTGATGACATCAAGAGCCCTGACGCTGACAGAGATATCTTTAACGAGAAGCCTTCCAAGGAGGATATTATTTCTGCTACTGAGGGACAGGGTATGAACAGTTAATCAGTTTGAATTCTTGATGTAATACGAATTTCAGCAATTAAACGATGCGATCAGCACTTTAGGGAGAACTGTCAGTGTCCATAGCAGTGATGAAACTGACAGCTCTTGCACGCAGTTCAAGTGAGTCGATCACATATAATTATTGTTGGTGAATTGCGCCCTGGTTTCCTTAGTGGTTCATCATCAGCCTGGGTATAGGCCTCCCCTTTTTTCAGCCACACCTCCCGGTTCTGTGCGTCCCTTATCCAAGTGTTTCCCGCGACTTTGACGATATCGTCGATCTAACGAGCACTAGGACGGCCTTGGTTTCTTTGGCCTAACCTTGGCCACCACTCGGTCAAAGCCTTGCTTCATCAGCCATCTCCGCGTCTAGCCAGATGGTTACTTAATAATAATCACTAGACAGCATGTATCAGAAAGGTATTGTCTTATTCAAGGGTGTGATTCAGACCATCAAACTGAACTGTCTCCATGGGACCAGCATCGTAATCTCGAAAATATAATCAGCTGCCCTATATAAAACTTCAATCCCTATTCGACCCTAAATTATGATACAGCTGATAACTTAAAATTCTTGTGTTAAACTTCTCGCGGATTTTTAATTACAATCTGAAAGAAAACCAAGTAACAATCTGGCTTTCAAAGTGTAGCCAATGTTCATATCACGTTTTTTTTGTGATAATAATGCTGGGGAACGCCCTAAGTCTCTAGCTGGTATTATGATGAAAGTACCAGAACATTTGGGTAGACTGGCCCCAACAGCGGATGTATGTCGGCATAAACTTTCAAATTGTATAAAACTAAAATATAATAACTACACACAACTTGTACACTAAGCACCTCTACCAAATATTAAGCTATTCTCAAATAGCCTATTTGAGATTAGCTTAATGTTTGTCTTGTACCAGAGAAGAATCACATTTAATTTACATTATCTGTCCTTGCCAAGTTGGTGGTGTGATACCCCTGTAGCTCGGAAAGTATGTTAAGCAGTTGGTCCAGCGTCTGATCTCTCTCAGACTGTGAGAGTGAGGGAAGCGAGAGTGCACCTATGTCACGCACACACTTGTGCACTGTAATATATCCCGTGTCAATGGTCTCCGCTGATTGGCCGCCATGTCAGGAGGTCTATTAATATTATCTGTCTATTCGTCCTCAGGTGTTCAGCGTCTATACGAGCAAGCGATCCTGCACACGTCCCTGGGCGACGTGCACATCCGTATCTTCGGCAAAGACGTGCCGCGCACGGCGGAGAACTTCTGCGTACACTCTCGTAACGGATACTACAACGGACATGTGTTTCATCGAGTTATTAAAGGATTCATGGTGCAGACTGGGGATCCTACAGGTAAAATACCGCTTTTTTTTTTATTTAGACGGTTTTTGCTTGGTTTGGAGAACTGCAGCGACATAGCCAATCGCTGTGATAGATCTCAGTGGCACGACTGGTTTCTAGGTAATTCTGTGATAACGCGTTCGTAGGTCACTTTCGGAATTGAACTTTTATGCTCAACGGAATTTCCTAGCTCGAGCTGCACTGTTCGTGAAGGTCAACGGTTTAACGAATGCCAAAGGCAGTTGCCCAGTTTTTGTATACAAAAATGGTTGAAAAAAATTGCAACATTCTTTAGTAGTTCTGTTTTATCATTTCATAGTGTTCACATTTTTTTTTGGCTTTTGAGAAGTTGGATCGAACCTAAGATTCGGGAGTATTCAACGTTTTTTTTTAGTAAATATTAAACTTTTATCGTTTGGGAGGGAAAACATGGTTGATTCAGTTTTTCGTGTAACAACCGTGATGTTTGCAGCCGCAAAATATAGCCGCATAATATTTACTGACAAAAATATAATGAGATCGATGAGCTCGTGGCTAAATAATAACAGCCACACGGGTCGACCTTTAAAGTTAATCTGTGCTAACCAAGGTTGGTCCGTGGATGGGTGGCCATCATTACATACCGAGTTTTCTCCGTACTTCGGAAAGCACGTTAAGCCGTTGGTCCCGGCTGTCATTTGTAGATCCTTGATAGTCGTTATAGGTAGTCAGAATCCGAAACTCTGACATCCAGTCTTACTAAGTTGTTTCGTATTACCCAATTACTGGGTTGTGGAGGTCAGATAAGCAGTCGCTTCATGTAAAATACTGGTACACAACCAGCATCCGGTTAGACTGGACGCCGACCCAAACATAGTTTGGGAGAAGGCTGGGCAGATGACAAAAATATATTATTATGATCACGTTTTCGCGACACGTTTCACATCCACGTGTAACTTATCGCATCGTAAAGTGATAAGAGAAATTTGCCGAAAAATTGATAATTTGAAGGACTTGTTATCGACGTATAAAACGTACGTCATCGGTACCACGTTTGAAAGTCTATCATCGTGAAATGCACAACGAAATCACTGGAGATTTTTATAGATTTGAAACATCATGTCACGTCCGTAATCACCGCCTAACCATTGTTAGGCAGAGGTGTGCCTTATAATGGGTGTAAAAGTACCCTAAACGAAGCTGAAAGGCAGTAGTTCTCCTCGTTCATGCAATATTTTACTGGAAACGTTTTAGTTACGAAGATATTGGGGTCAAAGTTCCAACTTTTTCATATTTTTTTTTAATACGAATTTTTTATAGTTATAACTTTAGTGTAAACATCTCCACGGCCAACGTACTATTTAATGTACCTATCAGCACAATGTTTTGAGTGTGTTACTTTGAGACCTACAGTAAAACGTGATATTTTACCCAAAAAAATAAGTCGTTTCCCAGCAATAATTTCTGCGTAGTTACTTAGTTTGATGTACAGAATGCTTGGTTGACTGCTTCGTGAAGGGTCCGTTTACACACTGTGTTATACCCACCCAAGTAACACATAAGCAAGATAACAGTACACATTTAGAACATTTTACAGTTCAAAGATGAATATAGTTTGTTTAAGAGCTTTAGGAACAGCCAAATGCTGAATTAGGTTGAGTTCGGACCCTTAAAATTCTTAACGCTTAATAAATTCTGTATTTCTGTCCTTCCCTTCTTTATGCTTAATAAACAATCACCGTAAGATTATTATACAGATGTTATTTAGCATTACGCATTCCAGGTGGCTTAAAGCTGAAAAACAGCCCCGTCGGCAGCATTTATCTGAGTAACCATAGTCTGTATTGCTACTATTAAAGCAGTACTAAGCTAGTAGCGTTTGAAACAGCTAATATCTGAATAAAGTATCACCTTCTGAATAATATTGTTACATAATTCTATTATACAGTTTGATACTGAATAATTGTTTTTATTTTATCTTTAAACTGGATAAGATTCTATGTTTTACTAATTATTCAGCTGCTGAATAAACAATTTCATTTATATTTTTATTAAGCTTTTTTCAGTATAATAGAGAGTTACAAACTAACTTATTCAAATTAAAAGCCATATTTGAATTGTTATAGCGCCCATAGCTTAATATCAGCTTAATTATTGTACGTATTTACAACCACGCATGGTGGCATGCGTGGTTGTCGTGCAATGAAGAGGGTTCCGTCCCCCAAAAAAATCATACAGCATTGCGATTCACGCAAGAAGAGAATGCATCTGATGGCAGCTATACAGATATCGAAGAAGAACAATGTACCAAACACATTAAAAATATGATATTTCGAGAAAAGCCAACTGAAACAAGCGCCTCAATATACCTATCTCCTCAAGATGTAAAATTCAAGTTTGTGTGTAGTGAATATAGGAATGAGTTATATTTCGTATGCACACTGTATAAATCAAATATAGGTTAAGTTCGAAGTAAAATTAAAACTAAATAAGTTTAAGTCGTTTTATTTCAACTACAAAATTCTTTATCAACTACGTCACAATTACAAAATTACGTCCTTCAAATCAGTACACGATATTACGACAGTTCTTTTCGAAACAAATAAAAAAAATTAAACAAACTTATTCTAACACAGAGATTCTTCTTCATTTTCTTCTCCAATTTGGTTATCATCTTCTTGGTGGTTATTTTCATTAAAATAGATACCTAAAAAAGATAAAGACGCTATAATTTTAAATATAATCAATTTTATATCAATTTAGTAAAAGCCAGGCGGGAAAATTCCACATTATAAAAGATTTTTGTTCGTTCGATTAGGGAACCCTAAAAATCTGAGTAATGTAGAAAAGTGGCCAATTAAATAATTTTTATTCAGAAGTTAGTGTTACGAGACTACTATTTTTCAAGTTATAGCTTAGTAACAAGACATGTGTGCACTTTTATTCAGTATTATAAAGGAAAACAATCGATCGCCATTAAAAATCTTTATAATTTATACTTAAAAGCAATTTATGAGATCACCAAAATGCTTAATCTTACAACTACAACATTTTCAACTCGATTCACGTTATTTTGTTTGATTAAAATTGCTAGTATTAGCTATTTCGTCACAAGTACTTTTGTCAGACCTAGTATGTATGTATGAAAATACTATTTACTATCAATTATCTTGATTATTCACGCGGCGCGTCATAAGTAATGAAAAAAAACACATACTATTCACGACAAAATTACTTGCGCACTAACAATTAACATGTAGCAGACCTCTAACTTACAAATTAAAATTTACTTACCGATTTTGTAAGTTCACCATGTCAAATCAACATTTAAATTCGACATCGACATTAAAACACTTAATCCAGTTAATTCTTTTCAAAATTAGTATGAATATTGTTTGCAAAAATGTAAACAATAATTTAAATGCTTAATAAATTCTGAATACAATAACCAATTCGACTAAGCTGAAGAACTCAATTGTAAGAGCTTAATAAAAACAATGTGAGCTGTTATTCATAAGTTACTAAGCTAATTGAAACGTTATTAAGCTCCTACTCAAATGTTGCTCAGATGTTATTCAGCGTTAAGCATTCAAAATTGGGGCCCTTTTTGCTTGAATAACAGCTGAATAGACGGTACTCAGACGTTATTCAGCTTAGTATTCAGATTATATTCTTGATGATTGCTCTTACTCAATCTTTATTCAGCACCTCTGTGTTACTTGGGCATGTACTACCCAAGTAACACAGACATGCTGAACAAAGTTTGAGTAATAGCAATTCGCAAATGTTTACAGCTATAAGTTACAAAACGTGTGAGTAAGTGGATATTGAAAGAGCCAAATTCTGAATAATATTCTCTTTTGGCCTTTATAACTCTTTTAGCTTAGTAAAATTTGTATTAAGTTGACAATTTTTCTTAAAGCTTAGTAATAACTTCTATACCGCATATAACACAGATGTTATTAAGCCTATAGCATTATAGATGACTTTAATTTGAAAAAGAGTTCCTGGGACAACATTTATCTGTATAATAGTATAAGTAGCTGAATAAACGTAGTTATCTAATACTATTATGCCAACTTTACTCAGCTTATTGCTTATGAAACCACTATATGCTGTAAAATAGTGAGTCTTCTGAATAATGTTGTAGTTAATTTCTGTTAAAAAGCTTGATTTTGAATAACCGCTTTTATTTTGTCTTCAAGTCACACAAGGTTCCATATTTTATCGATTATTCAGCTACTGTATAAAAATGTTTTCTGGGTTCTATATAGGGCTTATTTCGGTATATTAGAAATAAAGTCATGGTTTATAGCTAACTAACACAGATGGAAGTTGAATGATGTATTCTTATTCCGCAATTACTTGTAAAAGTACCATTTTTAAACATGTTATACAGAGTTTTTCTGGGTAGTAATTGAATTGGGACGTTTAAAACATTGTTTGTCGTTGTGTATATTGTTGTACCGCGGGTTTGATGTGAACAGATTGATAAAAAATGGAAAGAAAATCATGGAAATCTAGGAGAAGAACTGGAGGAATTCGTCGTAAATGTATGGAGGAGTACATGAAGTTAAAATATACAGTTTAACATAATCAAGTGTTATTCAGATATTTTTACTACCAGATCGCTATTTCTCAAATAAAAAGTTTAATAATTAGAAGACGTGACATTTTATTCAGAGTTATGTAACATCTGTAGTACGTGGAGAGTTTTTATTCAGCTTATAATGAATCGCCATTAAAACTTATTTTTAAGTTAAACTATTGAATCATTATGTATATCAAATGCCTCATTTTAGAAATTAATTACAGTTAAAAATACAATTTATAATTTATTTAATGACTTTTGAAAGATAAGCATTAGCTGTGTTATCCTAAGTATTTTTGTCAACACAAAAGTCTTTAAATTTCTTATTATTTACTATCACTAAACTTGATTACCTAAGCGGCGCGTGAAAAATATTGAGATAATTTATATGCTATTCACAATAAAACTACTTGCGCAGTAATATTTAACGTGTATCATGGTTATAATACATAAAATTCTCAGTTTCACTGTGCACGTCGTTATTGATTTTATTCAATGCAACGAAATACGAAGTGTCAGAACAAAGACGCACTCCAAGATTAAGCACCACTTTTTTTTCTACTTTACAACATAACTCTTAATTTTGTTTGACAAGTATTACGCAAATGAACTTGATACTTGAATAATTTCTGAATATCAATATCCATATACATTTGTCTGAATAAATATGAAATAACAGCTCTATAAAAGAGATGACAGCTTTTTCTCACATGTTACTAAGCTATGTGGGCCATTACTAAGCTATTACTCAGATTTTAAATCGCTGTTATACAGATTATAGCATTTAAAACTGTGCCCAAATTGCTTGATTAACAGCTGAATAGACGTTTAGTCAGACATTATCCAGACAATAGTTTCAGCTTATAGTTTCGCGGATCGCTATTACTCAAACTTTATTCAGCATGACTGTGTTACTTGGGTGGGTCTTAAAACAGCTTCACTCCGTCTTACCATTCGGGAACCAGGGGCGTTATGTTACGTATTCAGTTTTGTCACTTGGCAGGAAAACTCGCTGTACTGTCAATATACTGTGATCACCACTTTGTTAACCTTGAGTTGTGTACTCAGTCATTGTCAAGGAGCCCAGTCGTTCGGCATTTTGTCCTTAACTTATTTGCAGTAAGGTTGTCATATCAATAACGTAACATGAAATCGCAACTCTATTCTTAAAATATAAATTAGAAGGTAACTGTGTCTGTTACCTTTTTATGCCTTAACGGCTGATCTGATTT